>JAVHZZ010000008.1:54025899-54418399 GCA_036250195.1 Mixophyes australis | reverse complement strand
TCCCATCACTGTACGGGAAGAGGTGACTCCATCCAGCATTTGCAGCACACCCTCTGCATATGTTGGAAGGATCACCCACAGTGTAGATCCAGATTTGGATAATCAAGGTGTCAATGTTGTACACCGGGAGAAGGCTATTGATGTAGCTGGCGCTGTGGAGGAACTTGATGATGAGGATGGTGATGTGGTTATTGTAAATGAGGCACCAGGGGGGAAAAAAGCTGATGTCCATGGGATGAAAAAGCACATCGTCATGCCTGGTCAGAAGACCAAAAAATGCACCTCTTCGGTCTGGAGTTATTTTTATCCAAATCCGGACAACCAATGTATGGCCATATGTAGCTTATGTAAAGCTCAAATAAGCAGGGGTAAGGATCTTGCCCACCTAGGGACATCCTCCCTTATACGTCACCTGAATAACCTTCATAGTTCAGTGGTTAGTTCAGGAACTGGGCCTAGGACCGTCATCAGTACAGGGACACCTAAATCCCTTGGTCCTGTTGGATACACACCACCAACACCCTCCTCGTCAACTTCCTCCACGATCTTCATCAGATTTAGTACTGCAGGCCATGTCACCAGCCAGACTGAGTCCTCTTTTATACGGGATTCATCCGAGGAATCCTGCAGCGGTACGCCTACTACTGCCACTGCTGCTGTTGCTGCTGTTAGTCGGTCATCTTCCCAGAGGGGAAGTCGTAAGACCGCTACGTCTTTCAAAAAACAATTGACCGTCCAACAGTCGTTTGCCATGACCACAAAATACGATAGTAGTCACCCTATTGCAAAGCGTATAACTGCGGCTGTAACTGCAGTGTTGGTGTTAGACGTGCGCCCGGTGTCCGCCATCAGTGGAGTGGGATTTAGAGGGTTGATGGAGGTATTGTGTCCCCGGTACCAAATCCCGTCGAGATTCCACTTCACTAGGCAGGCGATACCAAAAATGTACAGAGAAGTACGGGCAAGTGTCCTCAGTGCTCTTAAAAATGCGGTTGTACCCACTGTCCACTTAACCACGGACATGTGGACAAGTGGTTCTGGGCAAACGAAGGACTATATGACTGTGACAGCCCACTGGGTAGATGCATCCCCTTCCGCAGCAACAGCAGCAGCTGCATCAGTAGCAGCATCTACACAACGTCTGCTCGTGCCAAGGCAGGCAGCATTGTGTATTACAGGCTTTAATAAGAGGCACAATGCTGACAACCTATTAGAGAAAATGAGGGAAATTATTTCACAGTGGCTTACCCCACTTAGACTGTCCTGGGGATTTGTGGTGTCAGACAACGCCAGTAACATTGTGCGGGCTTTGCATATGGGGAATTTCCAGCACGTCCCATGTTTTGCCCACACCGTTAATTTGGTGGTGCAGCATTACCTCAAGAGTGACAGGGGTGTGCAGGAGATGCTTGCGATGGCCCGCAAAATTGCTGGACACTTTCGGCATTCAGCCAGTGCCTACCGCAGGCTCGAGGCACATCAAACAAGCCTGAACCTGCCCTGCCATCACCTCAAACAAGAGGTTGTGACGCGCTGGAACTCCACCCTCTATATGCTGCAGAGGATGGAGGAGCAGCAAAAGGCCATTCAGGCCTACACCGCCTCCTACGACATAGGCAAAGGAGTGGGGATGCGCCTGAGTCAAGCGCAGTGGAGACTGATTTCCGTGTTGTGCAAGGTTCTCCAGCCGTTTGAACTTGCCACACGAGAAGTCAGTTCCGACACTGCCAGCTTGAGTCAGGTGATTCCCCTGATCAGGCTGTTGCAGAAGCAGCTGGAGAAAGTGAGGGAGGAGCTGGTAAACCATTGCGATTCCACCAAGCATGTAGCTCTTGTGGATGAAGCCCTTCGTACGCTTTGCCAGGATCCGAGGGTGGTCACTATTTTAAAGTCAGAGGAATACATTCTGGCCACTGTTCTCGATCCTCGGTTTAAAGCGTATGTTTTGTCTCTGTTTCCAGCGGACACAAGTCTGCAGCGGTGCAAAGACCTGCTGGTCAGGAGATTGTCCTCTGAAGAGGACCGTGACATGCCAACAGCTCCACCCTCATTTTCTTCCACATCTGTGGCTGCGAGGAAAAAGCTCAGTTTTCCTAAAAGAGTCGCTGGCGGGGATGCTGATAACATCTGGTCCGGACTGAAGGACCTGCCAACCATTGCAGACATGTCTACTGTTGCTGCATTGGATGCTGTCACAATAGAAAAAATGGTGGAGGATTATTTTGCTGACACCATCCAAATAGACATGTCAGACAGTCCATATTGTTACTGGCAGTTTGGAAGCCCCTGTACAAACTGGCTCTATTTTACCTGAGTTGTCCCCCCTCCAGTGTGTACTCCGAAAGAGTTTTTAGTGCAGCGGGGAACCTGGTCAGTGAGTGGCAAAGGAGGTTGCTTCCTCAGAACGTTGAAAAAATGATGTTCATAAAAATGAATTATCAATTCCTCAATCAAGTACAGCACTGCCCTCCAGATAGTACAGAGGGACCTGTGGTTGTGGAGTCGAGCGGGAATGAATTGATAATGTGTGAGGAGGAGGAAGTACACAGTGTAGGGGGAGAGGAATCAGAGGTTGAGGATGAGGACGACATCTTGCTCCAGTAGAGCCTGTTTAGTTTGTACAGGGAGAGATGAATAGCTTTTTTGGTGTGGGGGCCCAAACAAACCAATCATTTCAGCCACAGTTGTTTGGTAGGCCCTGTCGCTGAAATGATTGGTTTGTTAAAGTGTGCATGTCCTATTTCAACAACATAAGTGTGGGTGGGAGGGCCCAAGGACAATTCCATCTTGCAACTCTTTTATTTCTTTGCCAGCTCTTTTTGTGGGGGTCCAAACAAACCAATCATTTCAGGCACAGTTTGGTAGGCCCTTTCGCTGAAATGATTGGTTTGTTAAAGTGTGCATGTCCTATTTCAACAACATAAGTGTGGGTGGGAGGGCCCAAGGACAATTCCATCTTGCAACTCTTTTTTTGCCATTATGTGACCATTCAACAGTCGTTTGCCATGAGCACAAAGTAAAACAAAATTAAAACAAATTCAACAAATTAAACCAAAAGTAAAATGCCCTGTCATAATCAAAAACAAGAGGTATATTGATGTGCTAGAACTACTGTAGTGTTTATAAGTTCTAAACACTACACTTGAAAGCTTGAGCCTTTAAATGAAAAAGTCACTCTTCATTGCACGAATATTTGCAACAGCGACAATTTTTTGGTTAACAAAGTCAACAAATAACACTTCAACGGTGTCTGTCTTTCACATACTTGATGGGATCTCAATGATGAATGCTCTGTACCATGGTTGTCTAAAACAAGAGTTATTGACGTGCTATAACTACTGTAGTTTTTATAAATTATAAACACTACACTTGAAAGTTGGAGGAGGTATTGTGGCCCCGGTACCAAATTGGGTACCGGGGCCACTCCACTATGCAGTCCAGATAGAGGCGTATCAGATATTAAACAACGTTGACTGTTGCTGCCAAATAATAAATTAATGAAAATGACCTGTCATCGTCAAAAACAAGAGGTATTGACATGCTCGAACTACACCCAGTATATGCTGCAGAGGATGTAGGAGCAGGCAGCTGTGCAGTGGAATTCAGACCATTTGAAGGCGGAGGTATTGTGGCCCCGGTACCAAATTGTGTACCGGGACCACTGCACTATGCAGTCCAGAAAGCTACCTCGGTGAAACGTTTTGGACTAAAAACAATATTGTGAGGTGTGAGGTGTTCAGAATAGACTGGGAATTAGTGGAAATGATTGTTATTGAATGTTATTGAGGTTAATAATAGCGTAGGAGTGAAAATAAACCAAAAAACTTGTTTTTAACACTTTTTATGTTTTTTTCAAAATAAATCCGAATCCAAAACCTTAAATCCGAACCAAAACCTTTCGTCAGGTGTTTTGCGAAACAAATCCGAACCCAAAACCTCAAGCAAATCTGAATCCAAAACACAAAACACGAGACACCAAAAGTGGCCGGTGCACATCCCTAATAAGAATCACCACTTAATAAACCCTTGATCACACTCATAGTAAAAGTGCACAAAACCCTTAAGTCCTGGCCAAGTGAAATACATAAAAGTACTCTGATAAAACACTTGCAATACAAAGGAAAAAGAAATTAAGTTAATACAACCATAGATCAAATGTATTCCTAGCTATCTAGTGGATCTGGCTTATTTTCTTCCCTAAGGATAATGGACTCTCATGTAATTAGAAAAATAAGAGAAAACTCTAATTGTTACAGAAGAATTGGATTGACTGTTAAGAACCTTTTGAACTATGATTGAACATTGTAGGCGTTATTCAAGTCGGAACCTAAGTTGCATACAAGTTGCAGTTTAGAAAAAAAGCAAGGAACTTGAGCACAGTTCCAACCGTATTTGTATCCAAGCAGAACTCAAGATGCATTTCGAATTGAATGTGGTTGTAAGTACGCTCTCTGCCTAAACGTTACTTGCCATTTGTAGATAGATATAACACAGTGCTGGATACCCACAAGCTTATGGGCAATATAAGGCCACATCAGAACGCATACAAATAAAATTATATTATAAAATAAATGAACAGCTCTAAACAGTATAATCATTAATACAAAAATAACTGGTTTTAAAAAAGATGTTTTATGTACATACCATGCATTTTTATGGCCAATCTTACTTGCACACACTGTGCTAGCTAGTGGCACGCATACATGTATTTCTCCAAACAAAGGATATGGCATGCGAGTCATCACCATCAGTCGGCACTTCAATCTGCACTGTAGCTGGTACAAATAATATGGTTGATTAAGCCTAAATCTTAACATTTGAAAACAAAAACTGACAAAGTAAACCCCACTTCTGATCCACCAAAGTCAATCTAACAATTTTCCAAGTTATGCCACCAATCCATACCATTCACTCATTTTGCTAAAACTACTCTGATAGACCATGCTCCACACTCTTGCTCCAATAGATCATTTTCAGGTTGCAAAATCCTACCAAATATTTTGCTATTGAAAGTTATGTAACTGGAAAAGTGGTTATAATTTATATCAAATGTGTGAACCTTGTCAGTTAATCTGAGACTTATATCATTTTTGAACTTATTTGTCTGTAGAAGTATCTTTCTAAAGAGGACTTCAGATAACTTTGCCTTAATCAAACAATATCTACCTCATATTATTGTAACACCCCTTGAGACTAGGCACTAGAGTAGGACATGACCATTAGGGGGCTATGAGTAGTGTTTGGAGAGAAAGTGAGAGGAACTTATTGTGTGAACTTCAAAGAAGGAAGATGAGTAATGAAGATTTGTGAATTCTGTTTATGATGTCCCATCTTTCAATTGTTCCAAAATAACCCAAGGCCTGTTGTTCACTATTAAACCACTACACTGATAATGTAATATGCCACTGGATCCAAGAGGGGACAGAGAAAGACATTTTGCACTGCGCAATTCACCCACCTGTTACCTCCAGGGAATGGAACCCACACTGGTGTGGATGCTTATTTCAATGTCACCTACTACTTTGAGACACACTGCGAGAAAAATGCTTCACTTCTGAGAACAGGGGAGTACAATCTACTGCTAGGGTAGAAAAGGGGAAGGACAATATGTTGAAAGAAGTGTTTCTGTATTTTTCTTCACTTCCTCATTCATTTTTTTGGGCAGTGCCAAATGGTAAAGGCAATATGGTGGCACATGTTGCAATTTGGTGGCCCCCCCTACTCAAAAAAATCCTCAGAAGATTACGTTACCACACACTCCAGGCTAATGTAAGCTAATGTTACCAAGAGCCCTTATAGTGGTCAAAGTGGAAATTTAGAAGTGGTGGTATGGATATTGGATGTGGCGTCTAGGTGAATGGAATTTGATAGCTAGGAGAAGTGTGGTATACCATCGTATAACAGCCCACCTTGACCACTGTATCTATCATCTATCTATCTATCTATCTATCCATCTATCTCTCTCTCTCTCTCTCTCTCTCTCTCTCTCTCTCTCTCTCTATATATATATATATATATATATATATATAAAGAGAGACAGAGAGAGAGAGAGAGAGAGAGAGAGAGAGAAAGGGCAATAGTTAACTGTCATGTAACATGATTAAAAAAATATCAGTAAGCAAAGAAATCCTTAGAACTCATGAAATTAAATGGAACAGAAAAGAAAAATGAAACACAACTATTATCACTTGTACAAAGCCAATGCTAAATCTGCTTTATAGGAGATGAATGAATGTTACTTTCTGTGATAGCGACATCAAAGCTGTCCATTTCAATTAAAGGAACGGAGATTGCTTTTAATCAAATCTGCTGATCATCATTGTCTCTAGAATTCATTTACTTATTGGAATTCTCTTGAATTTTATTGTCTGCTTACAGAGAATTGTAGTATATATAATAGCCTAGACCAACAGTATATTGGCTTAAATCAGGGGTTCTTAAAATTTGTGTTATGCCTTAAAAGACGGGAACAACTCTACACTCTACCGTCATTTCAGCTGTAGTAGAACTAGATCCCCCTTGATAGTCAGTGCGTTTGTTGCATATAAAATAAATAGTTAAAAAAAAGGCACAAGTGGGATAGTAGTGTATGTAACATATGCCTGGCGTAAATCAGGCAAGATAATCTACTGTTGCCATTTGGCATGCATCTTATGATAATTGCCACTTTGTATTTTGTCACAATTACAGCTTTTTAAATGAATGTAAATTGTGCCTTCATTTTAGGGTACAATTGCAGCCAATTCTACATCAGTCCCATAATTTGCTAACCATTTTACTGTATATTAAGCATTTATGTTTTTAATGTGGAGTTTCAGTTTAGGGTATGGTAAGATAAAATTTGATCGAAAATCCTAAACTAAGAGCTGTTTTTTAATTAGTTTGCTCTGCTTCATCAGCACAATTTAATTGCGTGGTTACCTCATTTTAGGCAGCTAAATGCAAAAAGGAAGCATAGTGAAAAAAATCCTATTAATAAAAAGCAAAATGGAAGTAGGAGTCATTCACTTAGTCTCATATACTAAATGCAGCCTGATATGCACTGTAACTAGAAAACCCTTTGAAAAACAGAAGCGATATGTTGCCTTGATGAGAGCTGCCTGTGAGCTGGTGCAATGACCTGCTTTTTCATTTATATCTATGGCTACAGTATGTAATCTGTTTGCATTGAACCTAGGTGAAAAATGGTCAGTAAAATGCTTAACGGTTGATATTTAATCATGCTATGAGTCCCTGAAAGCAGAACTAAAACCTTATAATTAAATAAAAGACACAGACACCAGAGTTTGCAAAATATGTGGTCAAGTATATTAACATGAGATAACATATGGTGGAGGGGAAAGCATAAGCAGCTCAGTTTGAACCAATTCCCATCATATCACTTAAACTATCGACATAAATCAACTGGGAGACATTTTCCTGCCAATGGCGCACCCTTATAACAACTGGGTATCCATAAACTCCATGGACTAGATTTACTAAACTGCGGGTTTCAAAAAGTGGAGATGTTGCCTAAAGCAACCAATCAGATTCTAGCTGTCATTTTGTAGAAGGTACTAAATAAATGACAGCTAGAATCTGATTGTTTGCTATAGGAAACATCTCCACTTTTTCAAACCCGCAGTTTAGGAAATATACCCCCAAGCCTTAGAGGACTCGCATCCTCTCTGGGCTGTTGGAATTAAACCAACAAGACTACCCGAGGGGTGCTCCCTGTAACCCAAACCAGAGCCTGGCACTTCAAAGGGATGAGGACAGCTAAATCACGTAACCGTGTGCCTAGCAGGTATTGGCTTCTGGCTGTTACTGTTTTCCGGTCACACCAGGTTCTGTAAGGGACCAAGGCCTACCTTCATACTGACCTAACAAAACCTCCTCAAACTCATATAAACGTGTTCAAAAAAATGCCTAGACTGTCCTCCATCAAGTGCACTTCATCGGTTCTATAAAGATGTGGAAAGCAAAACTTTATCCACATATGCTCCATCAGTATACCACCATATTTACCACAGAAACCGGAAAACAACTGAATTCACCTTTCTTCGCATCTTTTCCACGACTCTACTGTAAGAAAAATTCCACCAAACCCGCCTACGAATAAAATCATACTAGCAGATAACAAGATGAGGCCACCTGAAAATCACAGCAGCCAAATCTGCTTTAATCCTCAAAATCAGACCTGTACTGGGATCAGTTCACTGGCAATCCCCACACCTCAGACTAAAAAAGGAATGGTTCACCAGGAAAGAATATTATGGAAGTATTGATGAAATCATCCTCTCCTCAAACGACAAAGTTAGTACAGCTGGCTGGAGTTCATTGCCTCTGTGCTGTATAAGTCCATACAATTCTCTTCATCTTAAATTGTTTATTACATGTGTATAGGTTTAATTATGTAGGACCCCAAGATTAGACTGCTGCAGTCTCTGTTCCAGAGCTATCCCTACCAAAACTCATCCCTTCCTCCATCTTTCCATATATCTTACCCCCACTTGTGTATGTCCATCCTTGTAGCCTGTCTGTCTTGGCGCTACTTAGTCCATGGGTGCAGAGTCTAACAAGGCAGATGTTTTTCCCCAGGGACCCCTGCAAGAAGGTGTGGACTTTGCAGCCCATGCCCTGCAGGACGTGGTCCTCTGAGTGAGTGTCAGGAAAAAGTGATGATCCATTAGAGATTGAAGAAGGCCTGATCTAGATTTATAATAATTACTTTTTTTGCAGTATAAAAATGTAGGCCCAAGAAATCCTTTCTTTACTTGTGTCTTTATCTCGGCCTAGGCAAAATTTGCTATTTCACATCTGTCTGCTTACATGGACCCAGTGAGTTTTTTTGTCATAGAACTCACCCTAACTGAGTTCCGGCACCTTTCTGAGATGGATTTTCCAAGTTTTAAAAGTAACTTTTGATGTGTGGTCCACGTGACTTGAATCGCCCTGTCGAGTGTAGCAGGTCGGCGGCAAAATCATCAAAACAGTGCATGCAGGCTGCTTGTGTGTCGAGTTCGATGCATGCATGCTTCGTCTGCGCTGGTTGTGATGGCACTGCTAGGCTTGTGGTGCTGCTCAGCTTGTGATTGGTCATGTGGTCGTGCGCTGAGCTCTTACTGTGGGCGGCGACCGTTATGTTTCATTACACAACTGACCTGTGTGGGAGTGTGTACAGTGATTGACTACATGATGTGAGTTCCGGAACCTTTTTTCTTACAAAAATAGCACCTAAAAAGTTTTACCCTTAAGTATAGCAAACCCCACCCCAATATGTATACATGAGTCCTTAAGGTAGTACTGTGTTTACAATAAGATAAACCTTGCAGAGAGTTTCTCTTAATGAACCCTGTACAAACTACACCATTAGAGCAAATATATGTTTACATAATGTTGTGATTTTAAAATATGTTTTGTGATTTTTTTCCAGGTGCTGTAGAAATACCATCGGCTCACATTCTAATAGAAAAAATTGAATAACGAAATAAAAAAAAATACTTTGATTAGCTGAAAAAGCACTATAGTTTTTTTTTTTATTATGCTGTATATGTAGAAAGTTTCTGTTTTCATTGTTTATAAAAAAAGGTGTTAGAAAAAAACTTTTACTAATGTGATTAAGGTATGTTCTATATGTTTTTTATATCATACAATATCATAAAATTACACATTGCAAAAGGACAGGTTGATGTGGTAATGCATCATACTAATTGTTAAAATGCAGGGTTATTATGACAATTATGTCATTAAACGTGAGTGTTCAGAAGTAATAAGGTGAATGAGGGCAATGAAGGAATTGCATGCCTGTGCATTCCTCTGTCAATCAGGCCCGGCGCTACCATTAGGCAGCTGCCTAGGCCGCCGGACTCTGGGGGGCGCCATGAAATCCTTCACATTTTTAAATGCTGTGCAGCGGCCACTGAGTTTACATTCAAGGGCCGCCTCACAGCTTCAGATCCATGGCGGGGGTGGGGTGATTGATCGCCGCCCCCCAGTAATAATGGGACGCGCCCCTCTCCACTCACTGACTGTCGGGAGTGATGTCATCTTCACGTCCCGACAGTCAGTGAGCAGCCAGCCCGGCAGAGAAGAGCAGCAGCATGCCAGCATCGAGAAAAGGTGCAGCAGGTAAGTTAAAAAAAATACGGGTGCACGGGAGGGCGGTGTGCTGCGGGGGAACAGGGACATTTTTAAGCAGGGTGGGGGTGGTGTGCTGCCCCGGGGGGAGGACATTTTTAAACAGGGTGGAGGCGTTGTGCAGCATTGTTAAGCAGGCGGTGGTGGTGTGCTATGGGGGGACATTGTTGTGCAGGGGGGGACATTATTGTGCAAGGGGGGACATTGTTATGCAGGGGAGGACATTGTTGAACTGGGGGGACATTGTTGAACAGGGGGGGGACAGTGTGCTGCGGGGGTGCATTGTTTAGCATGGTGGACATTGCAGTGCCGTAACTAGCCATTTTAGTGCCCTGGGCGAGGTAGGGAACCGGTGCCCCCCATCTAAGTGGGAGTGTCAATTGTCGAGTGGGCGTGGCCAACCTACTGTGAGGGCGTAGCTAGCTCTTTACAAGTTCTAGACCGCACTGAAACCACCTCCCTCCCCATTCTTCTCGGTCTGGCTTTGTAAGGCTCTTTATGTAATAAGCCTCCATAGAATCAAAGTACTTTAAATGCAGCTATCACATGCTAGCTGTATAAAAAATGAATTGGTTATTGAAATAAAACTCACTGAAACAAATTAAAACATAAATGTAACAGTACCATCTGTATCACACTGCCCCTTCATCACACTGTGCTCTCCATCACAGTTTCTCCCTTACCACACCGTGCCATGGAGCCATCTTTATCCCATTGTGCCCCCTTATCACCATCGCACGAAATGAATAAATATATATATATATATATATATATATATACACATACATATATATATATATATATATATATATATACACACATACAATATAAAGAGCCTCCTAGTGTCCGCCATACCTTACAGAGAGCATTCCTGTGACCACCATACAATACAGAGAGCATTCCTGTGACTGCCATACTATACAGAGAGCATTCCTGTGACCGCCATACTATACAGAGAGGATTCTTGTGTCCGCCATACTATACAGAGAGCATTCCTATGACCGCCATACTATACAGAGAGCATTCCTATGACCGCTATACTATACAGAGAGCATTCCTATGACCGCCATACAATACAGAGAGCATTCCTATGACCGCCATACTATACAGAGAGCAATCCTATGACCGCCATACTATACAGAGAGCAATCCTATGACCGCCATACTATACAGAGAGCATTCTTATGACCACCATACAATACAGAGAGCATTCTTGTGACTGCAAAACAGATAAATACCTCACCTAAAATTAATAGACCCTACCATTAAATTAAAAAGCCCCAACAATAAATTTAATTGACCCACCAGCACCCCATAAATAAAATAGTACCCATTAAATAATTAGCCCCCACCTAAATGTCACCATTAAATTAATAGCCTACCTCCCACCCATGTACTAAGACACCCAACCTCCCTACCCTCATATCACACATTATATTAATACATCCCCCCCTTCCCTCACACATTATGGCAGCATACCCACCCTTTCCCTCATAAAGCATAGCAGCATCCCCCTCCATAATAGCAAGATGCAGCACACATTCCTCCCCTCCATAATAGCAGCACACACCCCCCTCCCTAATAGCAGCTCACATACCCCCTCCTTTATAGCAGCATACATCCCCTCCCCTCCCTCCATAATAGCAGCTTACATGCCCCCTTCCCCTCCCTCCCTCCATAATAGCAGCTTACATGCCCCCCTCCCTCCATAATAGCAGCTCACATGCCCCCCTCCCTCCATAATAGCAGCTCACATCCCCCCCTCCCCTCCCTCCATAATAGCAGCTCACATCCCCCCCTCCCCTCCCCTCCCCTCCCTCCATAAAAGCAGCTCACACCCCCCCCTCCCCTCCCCTCCCTCCATAATAGCAGCTCACATCCCCCCTCCCCTCCCTCCATAATAGCAGCTCACATCCCCCCTCCCCTCCCTCCATAATAGCAGCTTACATACCCCCCTCCCTCCATAATAGCATCTTACATCCACCCCCCTCCCTCCCTCCATAATAGCAGCTTACATCCCCCCCTCCCTCCATAATAGCAGCTTACATCCCCCCTCCCTCCATAATAGCAGCTTACATCCTCCCTCCCTCCATAATAGCAACACACATCCCCTTTCCCCTGCTTTGAAACTTTACCTTTTTTCTCTTTCTTCCTGTCCAGCCGTCGCTGCCTGGCTCCTCTCTGCTTCTCTGCTCCTCTGCTGCCTAGCAACGTCATGACATCAGACGCTGAGGCAGAGTTCAGAAGGGGGTGGAGCCGGGTGCCTGCCGCCATTTTGGATGCGCTGGGCGGCCGGCAGTCTGAATCTGAGGTCTGTTTAATTTTTTATTTTTTTTCACTCCTCACACAGAGGCAGGTGCGGGCGGCCACTGCGCCCCCCTTGGTACTGCGCCCTGGGCAGCGGCACCGCCCGCACCGGCCTCGTTACGGCTCTGGGACAATGTTGTGCAGGGGAGACATTGTTGAGCAGGAGGGGACAGTGTTGTGCAGGGGGGACAATGTTGTGCAGGGGCGGACATTGTTGAGCAGGGGGGTGCTGCGGGGGCCACATTGTGATGTGACATAAAATTGTCTTATTGACTTATTGTGTCAAGCTTTTTGTTCCGAAATCTAACACCTGTATACCTCTCCTCTAGAAAACCTATGCTTGCCACTGGGCAGTAGTGGAGTCTGGACAGTGTTCTGCATGAAACATCACTGCATATGGACCGCTGGTGAAGGTAAGGCTTATCTTCTTTTTTTACAAAAATGAAGTTTGTGATGGTCTGGGGAGTGGGTATTTAGGGTGTGTTTAGGCGGGGGGCTAGTTTGAAACTTTGCCAAGGGCGCCGTGACACCTAGCACCGGCCCTGCTGTCAATTAGAATCAAAGATGTATATAGTACAATAAGGTACATGTGATTGTGAACTACATGGAGGAACAAATAAAACTGCAATGCTATGTACATCAGGTTTTACATCACTTAGGTGAGTTACTTCCAAACTCATCAAAGAACATTTTGCCTGCATTTCCTCGACCTTGAATACGGATATGTGTATGCCCGATGTAAGTGCCTTTTTAAAAAAAATGTACACTACATTCACTTTGCTTTCCTTAGTGAATGAGACCCTGTATGTATAGTACTCATTGAAAACATCCTGATTTATGTATTGAATGTAAGAAAATAAATAAATAAAAAAAAATGTCTTTGAAAATCCAAATGTATATTAATGAGTATATTGTTAATAGTGGTTAATTTATTTTATAATTTAATATTTTGTGTATGCCTCCTGATGTGACCTGGTATTGCTCATACACCTGTGCATATACTGCAGTCTGTTCAGCCTGTCATCTTGAGATACACTTCGATTTGAATAAGGTTGGAACTAAGATCAAGTTCCATGCTCTTTCATGCATGCATCCGAACATCAGGACCTATGTTTGTATTTCAAGGAGTAAAGCTGTGTCCTTGTTAGTGAGTGTATGTTTGATTGAGAATGGATGTACTGAACTTTTGTTTTGTGTTTACTTAAAAAACACTCCCCTTTTATCAATTGTAAAATAGTTGAAGTCATACTGTGGCAAGAGCCCGCTACTGGTGAAGCACACGCGAACAACTCCTTTCTTTTTATGGTTCTTTATTTTCAGGATGGTAATATTATTTTGATACCGTATACTTGCACCGCAATTATGGAGACCCTATACGCTTACTATACATAGTCCAGCTCTCTGTCCAGATCAGCCAGCTAGCCCAGCGTTGATCTCCCTGAACAATGAAAAAAGCAGGGTTTTATACCTGACACTCCTCCCACAGGCCTAGCTTGATGTGCAGGTGACACACCCACCTTCCCTTTAAAAGGAAACGCCCAGCCCTGGCTCTGTTTAGACTAAAACACACCCTGTCTGTTTGCTGAGAGGAAGCAGCTTTTAAATCATGTAAGTTAACACACTCGAAACTACACATATGTTTTTACCTGGTTTAATCTCCACCTAGGTGCATAACTGTGCCAAAGTTTTATTCTGTTTGTATACTTTATCTGCCTCTTGTCAGAAAAATGCCTCCCTTTGTTACAATACTTACAAGTTTTTACTCTTTTCCTTTGGGAGATCCCGGAGGGGAGGGGAAGTGTGAGGATGGAGGTCCCGTCCCATGCTGTAATTAACTTCCATATAAATCATGTCATGGAGGCTCCAATCCTGGCCACTTATCTAGGTAGTGGGCAGGATGCAGGAGAATGGCCTGCTCTCCTGCGAGACCTACCTGGAATTTGGGAGTCCCCTAGACTTTCCAGAGGGGCCCTTTGCAATTTTACTCAGCAATTTGTAGTAATGTTGCTGTTCCCAGTGCACAGGTGGAGAACCTTCTTAACATAATTTTACAAAACACTATATCTGTACTAGAGACAGGCGGGAAGACAGACTGGGGTCCTAAGTTCCGAAAGGCAGTGTAAATGCCTCCTTATCTGTGTTTTACTTTTATATCTTCTTATATAATTATGGTAATATGAATGTTCAGCGCTCCCTATTAAAATATCAGTGGGTAAGCAGCCACCTGGGAGTAGGGGGATATAGGGATAGCTCGACCCTATTAGAGTTTATAATTATAGTTATATAACTCCCTGGCGCTTGATCAGAGGGGGTAGCAGGTAATTTTAGGGTCAATACAGAGGTACCAACCTCTACTTGTAATTCTTAGGAATAGTATATGCTTCGGCACTAGGAATAATAGTCAGGTATAAATAAATACAGAGAAATTTATTAACTGCAGTATTTGTGGGTAACACCCTCCAGTATTCATAACACTGACATATTAAAAGATGGCACATATGAGGCTGTAAGCATAGAGACAGACAGAGAAGATATACCACATTTAAGTGCGGCAAACAAAATCCATATTCGCCATACAAACACAAGTCTCTGATAGGGCTGGTAAAGTCCACTAGACACAGAGATACAAAAAAGTCAATGATAAAATAGATGTGGCACTCATGAAGTTTCCGTTAGGCTTGTCAGGCCACATAAACACGGTTTTCTGATAGGGCCACTAAGGTCCGCTGAACACCAGGAGTAAAAATCAACTCTATGCGTGTCATGCAGGTATAAAGTCTCCTTTAGGAATGTCAGCAGACATTGTAGTCCGATGGAGAGCGCCTAAGAAAGGCTGAGTGATAGAGGACTTACCCTCAATATAGATGGGCTATGGTGTCCTTCCAGATTATCCCGTTATGTGCCAAGGTAGCTGATGTTCAATCCAACCCGTTTCGCACTAGGCTTCTTCAGGGATCGATCCCTGAAGAAGCCTAGTGCGAAACGGGTTGGATTGAACATAATTGTGCCTCTCAAAGGCACCCTACACATATCAGAAACCGCCGCTGTGGGAAACAAACGGACCCACTTCACGCATGCGCATCTCTGCTAGGATTGCGATACTACCCGCGACTTCCGGGTTTGGATTATCACACTTCAGCGGGACGGCACAAGCGTTCAACACATCAGCTACCTTGACACATAACGGGATAATCTGGAAGGACACCATAGCCCATCTATATTGAGGGTAAGTCCTCTATCACTCAGCCTTTCTTAGGCGCTCTCCATCGGACTACAATGTCTGCTGACATTCCTAAAGGAGACTTTATACCTGCATGACACGCATAGAGTTGATTTTTACTCCTGGTGTTCAGCGGACCTTAGTGGCCCTATCAGAAAACCGTGTTTATGTGGCCTGACAAGCCTAACGGAAACTTCATGAGTGCCACATCTATTTTATCATTGACTTTTTTGTATCTCTGTGTCTAGTGGACTTTACCAGCCCTATCAGAGACTTGTGTTTGTATGGCGAATATGGATTTTGTTTGCTGCACTTAAATGTGGTATATCTTCTCTGTCTGTCTCTATGCTTACAGCCTCATATGTGCCATCTTTTAATATGTCAGTGTTATGAATACTGGAGGGTGTTACCCACAAATACTGCAGTTAATAAATTTCTCTGTATTTATTTATACCTGACTATTATTCCTAGTGCCGAAGCATATACTATTCCTAAGAATTACAAGTAGAGGTTGGTACCTCTGTATTGACCCTAAAATTACCTGCTACCCCCTCTTATATAATTATGTTTATATAGGAAAACAAGCACCGGCACAAAATGAATAGGAATATTACAAAACAAAATTAGAATTGGTGATATTCACCTCCATTCCTCTTTTTGTTAGGTATTGGTAGCTATGATATTGCATTTCTCAGAATGAAGTGCAGGTAGATTTAGAACCCCCCAATGCAGTAACACTGTAAGCAGAGAAGCAGGACTCATTGCCAGGCATTAATAATGGAAAGTTGTACAGGTTAAAGGTCGAGCATTACATACAAAGTATATAGTATATCCCCCAGAGAAAATTTCAACGCAGGAGAGGTGAGGGGCATAGCTATGATACTGCATTGCATTAATACACCACCGATGGAAAAACAAGCATGTTTTTTGACACTTAATAAACATATAACAATTATAGAAGGGAGCATGTTTTTTACATTTCATATATATATATATATATATATATATATATACACATACAAGTTAACCCGTGCATGATACTCATGCATTCTAGTCAAATCAAGCTACTTAAGGTCTTAAAAAGGTTCTTGTCATGCATTTGGGCCATAGCCCAGGCCTCCTCAGGGGAAGAGCGTTACTTCCCGACGCAAGCGCTCTTTTTAATGTGTGTTCATGAGGTAAAATTACCTCACGAAAATGAGTTTGACCCCTCAACTCGTAAATTTAGCCTTTACTAACCCTCCCACGGGGGGAAGGGGGGATGATGGAAGTTAACTGACTTCACTATTCCAATTTTTTTGTCAAATAATGTCAGTATACCAAATTTCAGGTCAATTGGATGAGCCCTTTCTGAGAAAATAGTTTTTTCCACACACACACACACACTAACACACACCGCTAGTCTTTTACTTTTATAATATTAGATAATGCTAAGAATTTAGTAGGTCAGTGTATAACTCCGCCCAGCCGGTGGCGCTGCAGCTTGTTTTTTTTTTCCACACACAGACTAACACACGCCACTAGGCTTATATATATTAGATATATATATATATATATATATATATATATATATATATATAGTGACACAGACACCCTTAGGTGATGCATTCACAAACAAACCTGGACACCTAACACCGACTAGACAGAATTTTTCCTGTCTTGGCATCGGGCATGCTGCATAGTAGTACAATACAGGTTTTTATACTTGAGACTCCTCCCACAGCCTTAGCTTGATGGACATGTGTCACACCCATCTTGCCTTTAAAAGAGAGTTCTCTGCAGGTGTTCTATAATTGCTCTTCACTGCTGGCAAGCATTTTCAACTTTGCTGTTAGCTGTCGAAAAGACACCTTAAAACAATTTTGAAAGAATGTACAGTAAGTTGAATCACACTTTAATCTTTCACTTTGTCACACAATTTTGTCACACAAGTCTTATATATAAGACTTAGGTATAAGTCCTGTATACCTTAACCTAAGTGCACTGCTATACATGTGTGTAACTCTGTCTGCAGCATTTACCTGCAGACTGTCAGCTGAATAGCTAATTCCTCTCTGTATAATTCCCACGACAGTGAACTAGCAATGAAGTCTGTTTGTAGGTATAATATTTTTCATGTGGTAAAAATGTCTGACCTATATTAATCGATCATAGCACACATCAAGAGTTGTATAGATATACTGACACTTACAGTAGCTTTCTAGTGAATGATGTCTTATTTGAGATAGACACTGTAGTAATGTGTAAAAGTTTGTTATTGACCAGTTATCACTTTTGAACATTTTATAAAAGTCATTGTTTTATCCTATGTTTTTTTATCGCAACACTGTGAGGATACCAGGTTTTTAGAACTGAAGTTCACTAGATTACCTTGCACTCTTAGGTTCAGGAATCAAATAGGAAGGAAGAGAATGAAAGATTCAATGTTATCTTTACTTTTTCTAGTGTAACACAACAGAGCTTAAGCCTGCACACTTTAAACAACAGGTCAGCGAATCACCAGTGTCAATAGGTGTCCCAGCAAAGTTCTTCACCCACCTTAGTCATGCAACAGTTCAACAAGCAAAAGAGTCTGTCAACAGGAGGTTCAGCGAATCCTGGTATCTTGCTTTTCCCGGTCGCTTGGCCAACTCACCACCAGCATGATGGGGCTCCGGTTATCTGTCTCCCCACTTCTGTGGGCGCACCAATTTATCCAGAATCTGGTGAGTATCTCCCGATGGAGTGAGCTGATGACAGGTCCGCAAATGGAGTAGCAGCTTCTTCCCAAGATACAGGGCAGTGATGATAACCGGGTCTGCTGGTAGAGCACAGAAACTCAACACCAGTCAGCCCTGCACCTTTCAGGAGATCAATCCTCAGAAAATCCTCACAGAACACTTCCCTGGATTGGCTCCTTATATGCACGGTCAAATTCCCACAGTGTTTTTCCTTCCAGTGGGCAACCCCCTGGTTCTCTCCTTCTTAAACATTAGTGGGTGCTGGACCAGGGGGTTAGAGTGGGAGTGGAGATGAGTCAGCCTTCCACAGTGACTCCCCTGCTGTGTCCCTGCTACAAAGTCTGGGCCTGTCCTGTGAAAAACAATGGGAAAACCTTGGCTTTCCTCACCTACAGATCTTAGATATCACCTAGTCCCTCCTGAAATTAAACTTATCCAGATTTTGGTACCTGTCAGGGCTTCTAGCTGTCCCTCAATTCCCGTCCCTTCCCTCTTACTCCCCCATGTGTCCACAATAAGCCTTCCCACTATTCGCCGGGTAAAATTTAAGAACTCATCCTGCTGGGGTGACAGTCATGTAACACTGCGAATTGACAGGCCAGTGGGAGATGTTTTCTAGGCAGTATGGCCACAATTACTATTTGCATATAGATATTTAATACTGCAATTTAAGCAGCACACAATAATGGTATGCAGAACATACAGAGATATTGCTATAGCCACATTTCTTAAAAATAGATATTATTACCTTTTCAGGTATTGCCAATGTCTACTGAATTTTTGCACATTGAAAATAACCATTACCACTGACGAATCTCAACTGGCAACAGCAGGGAAATATATTTCTTCTTACTGCTTCCCATATCCAATATCATTCCCCCTTCCCCAATTG
The DNA here is from genome assembly GCA_036250195.1 of Mixophyes australis. NCBI lineage: Eukaryota > Metazoa > Chordata > Amphibia > Anura > Limnodynastidae > Mixophyes > Mixophyes australis. The sequence goes on along the minus strand of JAVHZZ010000008.1, from coordinate 54,399,142 downwards.
TCAACACAGTTTAGTCCACCCAGTAGCTCCCCCCCCCTACATATTTTAGCTTCTCAGTGCTAAATGCATCATATCCCCCTAGTACCCAACACTTTGTAGCCCGAACCAACCCCACCCCTTCCTGTCCCAAACATATTATAGCTCCATAGTCTGAAATGTATCATTGTCACCAAATACCTAACAAATGGGAGCCCACCTCATAAGTGAAATGGTTTGAGAAAGAAAATGGTCCTGTTTCATTCTCAATGTTATACAGCATGTGTGACATGGAGAAGGATAACAGTAGCAGCCATAAAAAGTAATTTTCTCCTGGTAGGGGAGAATGGTGGCTGGTGAGGTACAGCAGCATGGGTGTATGGCAGAAAGGAGGAGCAATGTTTTGGTGGGTCCAGTGGCAGCATGGGGTGAGAGATAGCAGAGAGGGGGAGGAGTTATAGCAGATGGGGATACTAGCAGCATAAAGGAGGTATGTGGCTCCATTTGCTAAGCTCAATACAGTGGAAAAGGAGTATCCTAGCAACTAAACAATCACATTTAAAATTCGATTTTAAATGTCAGATGTCACCAGGAAGGGGGAGAACATATAAATATAAGGGGTAGCACCACAATGTACCGTCTGGGGGGAGAACATATACATAAAAGGGAGAAGCACACCCCAATGTACAGCAGCCTGGGTGGGAGAACACATAGATATAAGGGGGGGCTGGACCAAACTTTCACCTCTATTGCATCTATTATGCAAAGATGGACTCAGACACACTCTCTCTCTCTCTCTCATACACACATTTCTCATACACACTGACACACACTAATACATTTCTCATACACACTGACACACACTAATACATTTCTCATACACACTGACACACACTAATCCATTTCTCATATACAAGGACACACACTAATACATTTCTCATACACACGGATACACACTAATACATTTCTCATACACATGGATACACACTAATACATTTCTCATACACACGGATACACACTAATACATTTCTCATACACAAGGACACACACTAATATATTTCTCATACACATGGACACACACTAATACATTTCTAATACACAAGGACACACACTAATACATTTCTCATACACAAGGACACACACTAATATATTTCTCATACACAAGGACACACACTAATACATTTCTAATACACAAGGACACACACTAATACATTTCTCATACACACGGATACACACTAATACATTTCTCATACAAACGGATACACACTAATACATTTCTCATACACACTGACACACACTAATACATTTCTCATACACAAGGACACACACTAATACATTTCTCATAATACACAAGGACACACACTAATACATTTCTCATACACACTGACACACACTAATACATTTCTCATACACACTGACACACACTAATACATTTCTCATACACACGGATACACACTTATACATTTCTCATACACACGGATACACACTAATACATTTCTCATACACAAGGACACACACTAATATATTTCTCATACACAAGGACACACATTAATACATTTCTCATACACAAGGACACACACTAATACATTTCTCATACACACGGATACACACTAATACATTTCTCATACAAACGGATACACACTAATACATTTCTCATACACACTGACACACACTAATACATTTCTCATACACAAGGACACACACTAATACATTTCTCATAATACACAAGGACACACACTAATACATTTCTCATACACACGGATACACACTAATACATTTCTCATACAAACAGATACACACTAATACATTTTTCATACATACTAACACACAATAATACATTTATCATACACAAGGACACACATTAATACATTTTTTATACATACTAACACACAATAATACATTTATCATACACAAGGACATATACTAATACCATGCTTACCAACTTTTTACAACTCCCCTCCAGTAGAATATATATTCCACATAGGTATTGAATGTATCCTGCAGTGTCCTGTGTATTAGAGCAGAGCAGACCTACATTCTTCAGATCCACTCCTTCTTGAATTCCGGTGTGCGCAGACCCGAATTAAGTGTATTCTGAAACAGACACACATTGCGCTCATTATGCGTTCCTTGATGAATCAGGCCCACAATGTTTGCACCATTATCCATAATAAGGAATCCTTAGGAGAGTCTTAGCAGGGTGAGCCAATTTGATATGATATTCCAACAGATTGACATTTGTATGTTTGTCACTGAAGCCAGTGATACACTGCTATGCTGTAAGGATGATCATGAGGATGATAATTATGCTAAAGGCGTTGCTGCTGCTGAAGCCAAAACATCTACCCAGTGGGCTGTCACTGTTATGTAGTCTTTTTGTTTGACCAGTACTGCTTGCCCACATATCTGTAGTTAAGTGGATAGTTGGTACAATGGCATTTGCTAGGGACTGAATGTATTTAACCTCACAGTACAGTTGAGCAATTATTGGTCGGGTGAAATGGAATCAGGTTGGAATTTCGTTGCGTGGATACATGACCTCAACTAATCTGTTAAAACTAGACATGTTCACTGACCCCCATATTCTGGATCTGGATTAACTTTGTGTTTTAGTTTTGGTTTTGGAAAAACCGCCCTTGCGTGTTTTGGTTTTGTGTTTTTAAAAAAAATCTCTATTTTGTTTTGCTAAAATCACATCATTTTGCTCTGTTTTACCCTATAGTATTATTAACCTCAATAACACTAATTTCAAGTCATTTGCAGTCAATTTTGACCATCTAACAGGTCACAATATTATTTTCAAAGACTGAAACGACTTGGCTGGATGGTAAGCGACAGAGCAATGGCACAAATACACAGCAGTTCATAGCACATCTAGGAAACATTGCCACACAGCAGTGGCAGAAAAGAAAAGTGGTGCAAGATGGAATTGTCCTTGGGCCCTCCCAAAACACCCTTATGTAAGATATTGAAAAGGAAGTGTACAATTTAACAAATCAAGCACTCAAGCGACAAGCAGTGGCACTTTTGTGACTCAAGTGCTTGGTTTGTTTGGGTCCCCACAAAACAAGCTAACAATGGCTTAGCTGCCTTAAGCCTAACAGTGCTGTCAATGAACTCTACATTATTAAACCATGTCTGATGGTGCTGCATCTTTAATCTCCTTCTCCTCTGTGGATACCTCCCTGTCATCCCTGAAGAACTGCCAAACCCATGTAGACACAGGAATGGATATTACAACTGGAATGGCAATAGATCTGCTTCAGACAGACTGTGGCACGGAACATGTGGGCAGCATATAATATGTCATGTTGGAATACGCTGCATTGAACAGAGATTTAAACAAGTGTATAGACGCAGTTGAGGAGGTCATACTTAAGTTAAAATGTGACCCACCAGATGAAATCCCGGATTTAAGAGACCTTTTACACGAGAGGTACTCTGCACTTCAATGATACAGAGGAGGCCCTGAGGCAGAATGATGCATTTTAAAGTTTAAAGAACAGCTAAGAGACCTGATAAAACAAATGGGTGTGTCACTGCCCCTTGCAGACTAAGCTTTGGAAGATGATGATGATGAGGATATTGCTGCCGCCCTGAGCACATGGCCGGTACTGTGAAACTGAGAATGAATCATGAAATCAGTTATGGTTCATTTGATCGCTCCACCGTTCCTTGGATAATTGTGGTAATTCTACAACTAATACACGGACAGAGTGAAGCGGGAGGTGATGTACAAGGAGCCCCTCTAAGGTGGGAAAGGGATCCCAGATATTCCCAACATGCTGTGAGCCTTCTTTGTCTGCAGCTGCATCCACAGAACTCTTATTGAAAAGAACATTTGCTCTGCTGGGAAGTCCATGTCTCGCTTTTTCCTCATGCCTCTCTGGAGCACCCTTGATTGGGATAAGTGGGACAGTTCTTTCCTTTACAACTGGACTACACCTTGGTTTTACCTGGATATTGGACAGTTTGTGAGGGAGCACCATCTGAAGGGACTTAAACCAGACTTGTGGAAGCCTAAAACTGTACACAAGCTCATCAGAGCTAAAGACATTATGGAGTCTGTTCCAGGGTCCCTGCTGCAACAACAAAACATGTGTGGGAGAATGTGGCCTCTAAGTGGCTGACTAAAGACACAAAGACATTGTGTGGGTCGCTATCCAGGGGGGTCTGCCTCTCTGTACATTCATGCACTCCCGGAACCTGTGCCGATGTATGTCCACTGCCCCTTCTGCATCACCAGAAGGGAAACAGTGCCTGCCCCACTGCACAGGCACTGTTGGATGCCTTAGAACATGAACTTAAGGACAGTGTGCCCAGAACTTGCCTTTCATACCATTCTGTATTTTATGGATTATTTCCTGGAACCCACACCATTGTGGCAATCCAGGAGGCCTGACGCCTTATGAACTGCTTTAAGGATGCTATTTGGCTTGCCAGGAATCGTCTCATCTTGAAAATGGAGAAGATGACCATCCAGGACTGTTGCAAGCTGATCCCCAGCCTGCTAAGAGACTATAACGTCATTGACAGTGCTGAGGAAGAGGAAGATGATTAATTTTCTGTCTCCCTCTTCTCCTTCTCCCCCTATGTGTCTGTTTATTCAATAAAATCTTGGGCTTGTGTCTCCCCCTCCCTTACCCCCCCCCCAACCCATTCCCCCATTACTGTTTGAAGTTTTGTTGAATGTCTTGCCTTAATTTATGCACCCTTCTCTATATTTGTGTCTGTCTCAATAAAACTTTGGTCTTCTGTGTACTGCTGTGAATCCATTTTGATAGCACACTACAATGTGTGATTTACACCAAGACTGCCAGCCCTATTATTTGTATTTCAGCAATGACAATTAGCAATGGAGCTCTTCTCTTGGTGTGTTATCTATATAACACCGTACAATGTGACTGCAGATTTACACCAAGCCTGCCATCCCTATTATTTCTATTTCAGCAATGACAATTTATCAATGAGGCAATGGAGCTCTAATGAATGTCAGTGGAGACTTTGAAGAGCACTGCTACCCCTCCTTTTTCTTTTCTACCTGTCCAACTGAACTAGAGACTGACAAGAACTGTGCTATTCCTTCTGTGTCCCTCTGTGGAATTGTGCTTGATCGCCGTGGAGGACGTTACTTATAGAATCCAAAACTCACGAGATCCGAGTTTTAACCTAGTTAAAACCTGATTCATTAATGGCGGACAATGGATGCACATCCAATACTAACATAGCTGTCATATCATTAGTGATCCACCGTGCAACAGGATGCTGGCTACTATTGCTGGCTACTACTACTACTATTCACTCTCTCTCATCCTCTCACCCAGTATAAAACACAATTCCAGCAGACTGTGATCAGCAAATAAATGGTAAAGATTTTTACAGCAAAATCACAGCTAGTCTAACCCACATTGCCTTTATCACACTTTCCCACCATTTACAATTCAGTTTATCAGCACACTATTTCAGCAATGCACCCCACATGCTATAAATTGGCAGCTGCAAATAGGAGGGAGGGCCATATATAGAAGAACATGATCCGAAACATGCAGGATCTGACATTTTACCGGAAATTACGTTTTATCTCATTTTCAGATCCAAATTTGCCAGGAGAAACCGAGTCATTGCTCACTTCGAATCATGGCCCAAAGTTCAGATCTAACACATTTCTCAGAATCCGAACCGCTCATCTCTAGTTTTGGCAAACTCTTATGTCTTTCTCTCTCTCAGCAATAGAGCTTTCTTGTGCTTCCTGTCATATAACCCCTTTTAATTGAGTTGGTGATGGAGGGTACGAGCTGAAACTGTTGTACCTTGTGTCTGAAGTTCAGCATGAATCTGTTTGGCACTTAATCGAGGTACTCTCCTCCATTCGAACAACCCAATACTGCAATCTTCAATCAAGTTTTCTCTTCCTAGGGAAGTTGACTACAGTGCCATGGGCCTTAAACTTCCTGATAACATTACGTACAGGGAAAACAGAAACATCAAGATCTCTAAAGATTTATTTGTAGCCTTTAGATTGTAGATGTGTTGCTACAATCTTCTCTCTGACCTCCTAAGACAATTCTCTGGCTTTCTTTCATTTCACAATGCTCATTACAGTACACAAAAAACAGGAGTCCTTTTATTAAGAAAGCTTGTTTAATGAGTGGGTTTTATATTGCAGGCACCTGCTATTCATCACGTGACTTCACTTTCAAAGTGAAGAAGAATCACCTGCCTGAAATTTAATTATTTGTAACTACTTTAAAAGGGGATTTAATTTTGTCCGGCCCATTTAAGGATCTCCATTTGGAATAAACTACAACTTTTTTCGACTTTTCGTGCTTTATTCCACTGCAAACCAAAGAAATACATATGTGAATACTAAAATATTTTTTTTTTATTTCAACACTTTTCTGTAAGTAATTGTGCATGATTAGAAACCGCTGCGAGGGAGACAATATTTTTGCCCACAACTATACATATCCAATATTTAGGATGATACATTCTTCTGTCTAAAATTGAATTATTTTCTCTATTGTTGGTAATCACCTGCCATTAATCTCATGCATTCATACTTTATTTGTACCAGTGAAATCACAGAGATTCAGTTTTATTTTCTCAGTTTGCCTCCTCCATTCAGGTACAATTAGAGCAACATGACACTTTGCAGGCTGCTAAAATGTTCCGATTTTAATTATCGCAAATTGTCTATTTATGGTCAGCAGTTTCTTCTCTTGCAAATAAAAAAGCTGATGCTGAGATTAGATTTTGTTTCCGTTTGAATATTTTTTTATTGTTAAAGGGATAAAGTTTGAAATGGATTTGGACAATGATACTATGTTTGCTGTCATTTTGTGCTTGAATCAGTTTAAGTTTTCTACTCACAAATTCTAGCCCCTCAGTGGCAAAAACGTATCTTATCATGACTGTGTCAAATATGGAAATCCACATATGTATAGGCTGACCTGTAATACCAGGTGCAATTGCTGTTTGGGCTTGTTCCAATGTTAAGTAGAAAAGTGTGGCTAAGGAATATAATTAGGATTGTATGAAGACATAGAAATCCTCTTCGTCATAATTCAGACTAATTTTGTCTTAAAATTAGCTAATTTTGCATTATGCTTGTAAATCGTGATTCATGTTTCATTCACTCCGATTCACAAGATCCCAAATGTGATATGCCCGCCCTACTTCCTAACAAAAAGACAGTTGTTGTCAGCATTTATCTTTAACATTGCATATTTGTATACAAAGAGGTACACTTGACAATGGGATGCAGGCTTAAATGTTTTGATCAAAATATGAACTGATACCTCATGTGTTCATTTTCTAGATGCACACAAATAAGCAGTGTTAAGGATAAGCGCTGACAACAACTTTTTGTTTTCTATACATATAGGGCATTTATATTGCCATGCAGCTGGTACCATGTATAATATGGGATTAACTGAGTGAAGTCTTATTTCTTCTCTACTTCTGAACAGTTATCTACAATCTCTGTGGAAGGAGCAGGCAACATAACACAGCAAGTGAAAGCTTAAGATGCTTCAAGTTAAAATATAAGCTTTAATTAGTCAATCATACCTGTCAGGCACACTTCAGCGCATATTTCCATGAGATTGTTGCATTCTGCATCAGTCACAATCATTGGACATGGAAGCCTTTGGCAACTCTTTTAACTAGGCTGCAGGAGACAACAGAGTAGAGTTCTCAGGGGAACTGCTGCAAGAATCCATGTTGGTACCAAGACTAGACGCAGACCACTGACATGGAAGAGCAGGAACTGGCAGCTTTGTACCTGATACGCTACTGGCTGGCACTCTTCCATGTCAGTGCTAAGCTGGGAGTGTGGTGCTGGCTATGATGACATAGTCCAGTGCTACTGTAAGAGGAGCAGAAGATGCCACCCCTCACTAGTGTGGGGGAGGGGGGGTGTACCAGTGGAATACTCAATGCTGAGGGCACCTTGGGCTCCTCTATCAACCCAGGCAGGGATGATAGGTAGTAGTAGCTTTGCTAGTTAAATAAAAAATAGAGCAAGTTAGTTGTCGATTTCAAATATATTAAATCAAGTATTTACAAAAATAAACTATGCACACTACTGAGCATTATATATGTCATGTATATAACATAGTAAACACATTGTATTAAAGAAATATAACTAGAAATACTAGAGATGAGCGTTTTGGATTTGGTGAAATCTGACAAGATCCGACATTGGGGATCCAAGTAGACTCGGAACATGACTCGATTATTCTCACAAAATTTGCATCTGAAAATGAGACAAAACGTCATTTCCGGGGAAAAAAAATGTAATACAGAACTCCCATATATCCCCCCGTTCTTAGCTGCCATTTTAGTACAGACAGTGTGTCCTTTAAAGTTAAAATACTGAATACAGCATGAGTCAGGGTGAAAGAGAGACAGAGAAAACAATAGAATAGTTGGATTATTGTAAAGCAGTTCTGTAGCGATCATTCATCTAGAATAGTTTGCTGAGAAAAAAAGTGTGATTCTGCTTTTTTGGACAGCAGAACCCTCCATAATTTCTTAACTTTTTCTCTATTTTTAAATGCTTGTTGTTAAGGGTCATTTAGCGACATCTCTATTACTTAGGATAAAAAGATTGTTTTCCTGTGAGCGGGTTCAGCAGCAGACAGTAGCATTTCAAAAACTAGGCTATATTAATTTATAAACTTTTTTCTATTTTTAAATACTTGTTGTTAATGGTCATTCAGTGACATCTTTAAGTGGAAAAAAAAGGTTGTTTTCTTGTGAGTGGGGTTAGCAGCAGAACTCCCCTAAAAAAGGGGTGTTCTTACTTCTTTTCTTTGTCTATGAGCAGCACAACACGCCAAAAAATATAAACATTTTCAGAATTCTTTTGTGGAGCAGTGTCAGACTCATACAAAGATAAATTTTAATACTATTCCTTCCTTTCCCTACCTCATTGTGTGTTTGCAGGCAGCTACAAGTAGCTCCAATTTCTTGAAGTACATTACTCCTCTTGGCAACCATGTTTTACTGTACAGATCAGGAGCATCCTAGTACCAGTACTGGCAGTAGTAGTACTTTTACCATTCTTCTACTAGTAAAAAAGGTAATGTGGGAATAAAGTTGAAGAAATCTTCCTCCAAATGCAAACACAATTTTTGAAATTCAATCTCAAATAAAACATCAGCTCTTGATGTAGGGAGCAGTATTAAGAGTGAAGTTTCTAATTGTTATGTGCGTATTGTCGCTAACCAATAACGATTGTCGAACCTCGATTTGTGTTTCCAAAGCACAAAGATATATTCGCAATAAGTAGAATAATATGCTCAAGCGAAGTAATAGTAAATACAGCCGTTACTTATCGCAGGCGCTCTGGATCCAGTGCAGTCATTCAATCCTGAAGTCTGAGGACAAGATGTCTGCATGCTGGATCACAAGCTGCTGCTTATATACACAATCAAATACAGTAATACAATGAAGATGGTATAGCTTGCATCTATTGGTCCAGGTCTCAGGAATGTCCAAGGGGTTGTCAATCATTGGCTGGTTCATCCTAAGGAATCCAAAGGAGGGGGTCATCTCTGCAGGGGGTATGCTCTGCTCTTCCCACCAAGATTCCTTAGTCTTAAGTAGTTCATAATTCCCTATCATTCATAACTTGTGTATGCACTCTGCGATTCCCTCGCAGAGTGAACCAAACAGTAGGATATGTAACAAGGTTCATTATGATACCACTCATGATGTTATTCCTTCAACCCGTTCCGTGTATTTCACTAATATGCATGTAACATATAAATACTACTATATTTCGACATAACTGACTATGTGTTGCAACTACCATTAATGTGTACTATTTTATAAGTATGCGTGTTTGTGCGAATGTATGGTAAAAGATAAATTACTGTTGCTGCCACGTGTAGTGGATGCATATGCCCTTTCACGCCGTAGCGTGCCCTTGTACGTCGATGCGTACCGTACGCATCTTTTCAGACAAAGACAACCAAGTTTGCTAGACCCCAATTGAAATGACTTTATCCAATTTGCTGACTTCGACAGCTCCACCCTTTGATAGTGTAATAAACTATCACCCAATCACCGTTTCAAGTTCAGGATTATACAATACTTCTTCACAGACCATGATCTCGGTATCTGGTACCACCCTTTCAGTCTCTTTCTCAGTGTTACTCCTATGAGACCGTTTTCCACACTTCAACACAGTAGGAACACATTTGACAACTAAACCAATTGCTAAGATGACACCCAGTATAAGGAGAAGGAGCTTACCTACACTAGCAACCATTTCCTGTACCCACTCCCCCAGACCAGAGAACCATTTCACAAGGTTCAACCACGAGAACCAACCCGCCACCTTTTCCCCGACCTCATATAACGAAGAATAGTGAATCTTTCGAAATTCCCATTTCAGCTGCAGAATTTCATCCATCTTCCGGTCTATAACCTCTTTAGGGTCATCAGTATTATTAGTAATGTACGTGCAACATTTGACACCGAACTGGGTGGCCAGTGTCACACAGTACCCACCAGTAAAAGAGGTGAGATAATTTAGTACCAGTCTATGTTGCACCAACTCCTTCTTGTACGCTTGTAGCTTCCTTCCAGTATACCTGAAAGTGTCATCGTACATCTCGGTGATATTATCTATTAATTTAGCTAGGTCTTGGATATATTTAAAGTTTAACGTTCCCCGAGCGGTCCTGGTGAGATCTAGAGCAACCATAACTTGGAAACCAGCAGTTTCACTAATCAATTTTGTAGCTATGGGTTCCTCACCAGGAATCATATTTCTCTTGCCACGGTGTTCATACTGTGTGTGTGTGTGTGTGTGTGTGTGTGTATGTATGGTGGTGATGTAGTCTTGCGAATATCAACCATTTCTTCATGAGTAATAGTCATGATTTCAGGAACCAGTTTAGCTAAGAAACACAAGCCCTTGGAACTCGGAGTCACCCAGGAATAAGCTTTCCTCCCACAAACAAAATACACATCATCAGGGAGAACATAAGGAGCAGTATGCCCATGAATTATATCACACAGAGTTTTGATAAAACTACCCATGCCCAGTGTCTCCATTTGTTCTAGACACGTGTCGACATTAATGACATTTTTACATTTATCTGTAGAGACTTTTCCAATGGATACCTTCTTATGCTTGGTTATACGCCTTAATCTGTGACTTCCATCAACATTCCTGCCTAGTAGTGACCTTGTGAGTCTCCCTCTAAAATGAGTGTGACGAGCCATTGTCTGATCTGATAGGTCAGCCTCCCAATTTTCCAGGCGCTTTGCATGAGATATGTTTAGGCACAGCAAAGATCTGCCTATGGAGTATTGTCGAAGCGTCAGACTAGGGGAGCTAGTGTTATTGTACCTCCCTTCTATGGGCCTCCCACCCCTCAATTTGAGTATTTCAGATATGCTTAGAGGGAATGGCACTAGTCCTATATTATGCTAACCTTGAAGCACGTGAGAGAGCACACCCAACACTCGGTTTGGTTTAGCACCTTACCCACCAGGGAGTGATAATCCTCCAAAGGATGCCCGCCTATATTCAGAGTACTAGGGGACTGGCATCGTTGGATGCATCTCTCTTCAACTAGGGAGTCGCATAACTTGCAGATACAATACTCATCAGACAATAGCCCCTCACACTGCCTCCGAGTTCCTGAGCTAGCAGACCTTTTCATAACCCCTGGACCAAGTTTGATAATGGGCTGCTCTGAGTATCCTATTAACTTTTCTTCAGCCTCCATTTTATCCGTATCACTCCCAGAACTCTCCTCCGTCCTCCATCCTCCTTCACAAAAATAGAATGTCCTAGAAAGAGTAAAAACAAGGAAAATCCTGGAACAAAAGAAAAACAAAAACCGCCACTCCATCGCTGGAAAGATAATTCTGAGGCAACGTCTCTGGTTCAGGTGTCTCGACTGCAGGCTTTAGGTCTCCCGGAACAGGCTCAAAAGTGACAAATCTATGTCGTCGGTCTCAGTTTTATCTTGCACTTTCTCCGGATTATGGACTCCCCTGCAGTGGGTGGAATGGACCCAAGTGTCTCTCTCTGCAACCTTCAGTGATGTAGTACTGGTCAGCAGCACTTGGTACGGGCCTTCCCAATGGTCTGTTAAACAACCTAAACGTAAGAAATTGCGAATCATAACATAGTCTCCAGGTTCAACATCATGACAGTTCGTCTCTGGCATACCAGGTGACAGCATTTTTAGTTTTTGTTGTTGTTGTTTTAGCTGTCTACTCATTCTTATAAGATATTGTACAGTCACTTCATTATTACACTTCAAGTCATCTTGTGGACTCACGATCAAATGAGGTTGTCGTCCGAACAGTATCTCAAAGGGGGACAGATTAAGAGGAGGTCTAGGAGTGGTTCGAATGCTATGGAGGACCAACGGCAAAGCCTCAGGCCATGCCAACCCAGTTTCAGCCATTATCTTACCCAGCTTATTCTTTATAGTACCGTTTACTCTCTCCACCTTACCACTGGCTTGTGGCCGGTAAGGGGTGTGAAGTCTGCTACTGATTCCCATGAGTTTACACATATTTTGGAAGATATCACCAGTAAAATGGGTACCCCTATCACTTTCAATGATTCTAGGGATACCGAACCTACACACAAAATCTTGTACAATTTTCTTTGCAGTGAACACAGCAGTATTAGTGGCTGCCGGGTATGCTTCTATCCAACCGGAAAACACATCAATACACACTAATACATACTTTAAATTTCTGCACGGTGGTAATTGGATATAGTCAATTTGTATTACCTGGAAAGGTCCGTCTGTAGGAGGGATGTGGGATGGCTCAGTTGGAATAGTTTTCCCAACATTTTTCCTCAAACAAGTAAGACATGACATTGCTTTCTTACCAGCCTGAGAGGAAAATCCGGGAGCACACCAGTATGCTCTCACCAGTTTGCACATACCTTCTTTACCCAGGTGAGTCAGACCGTGTGCTGCTTCAGCTAGGCTTGGATAGTATGTTCGGGGAGCTACAGGCTTACCTTATCCATCCCTCCAGAGTCCTGAGGACTCTTGACCACATCCCTTCGCCTTCCAGACCGCCTTTTCCTGCAGGGAACACAAATCTTGCATTTCAATTAATTTCTGCATGTCTTATGTCTGAAAAACCATCATAGTCTTGGTCGATACTGTCATAGGTTGCCCTGCTGCCCATTTAGCAGCTTCGTCTGCCCTGTTGTTGCCCAATGACACTGGGTCTTCTTCAAAGGTATAGGCTTTGCACTTTATGACGGCTACTGTTCTGGGTAACTGTATCGCTGTCAGAAGTCCTTTTATGTTTTGTGAGTGTGCCACTGGTGTACCTGCTGCTGTCGTAAAGTTTCTAAGACGCCAAAGGGCACCAAAATCGTGCATTACCCCGAAGGCGTACCTAGAGTCAGTATATATATTGGCTGATTTACCCTCTGCCAATTCACACGCTTTCCTTAGTGCTACTAGTTCCGCCACCTGGGCTGAGTGAGGTGGGCCAAGGGGTTCAGCTTCTACCACATCCTGATAGTCTACAACAGCGTAACCAGTACATAGCTCTCCTGTCTCTGTCTGTCTATGGCAACTTGCGTCTGTATAAAACGTAAAATCAACATTTTCTAAGGGGGTGTCACGTACGTCGGGCCTTGCAGTAAAGGTCTGATTCAGGTGTTCCATACAATCATGCGTGTCAGTATTCTTGCCTAACTCATCATCAACCAGGGTCTCCTCACCTCCCACCCTTTGTGTCTCTAGAGACACATTCGGAAGGTATGTAGCTGGATTTAAGGTGCTACATCGTTTGATGGTGATGTTTGAGGGTGCCATCAGGGCTAGTTCCCACTTTGTGAATCTAGCTGAAGAAACATGTCTGGTTTGGGCTGAATTTAACAGAGCTGATACAGCATGGGGTGTATAGATAGTTGAATTGTGTCCTAATACTACGTCCTCGCTCTTACTCACCAGTAGAGCAGTTGCTGCTACACTTCTAAAACATGTTGGAAGTGATCTTGCCACATTGTCTAATTGTGCACTGTAGTATGCTACCGGTTTGCTAGCGTCACCATGTTTCTGTGCGAGGACACCTGCTGCACAACCATCAGCTTCTGTACAAAATAGCTCAAAAGGCTTTTCATAATCAGGTATTCCCAATGCAGGTGCTCTAGTCAGACTATCTTTAAGATTAAAGAACGCTTGCTCTGACTCTTCTGTGTGTACAACACGTTCTGGTTTTGAGGAAGAGACTAGCTCCTGCAATGGTAATGCCAGAATAGAAAAACCTGGGATCCAGGATCTGCAGTATGCACACATCCCCAAGAAAGTATGAATCTGCTTCTGGCTCTGCGGCAGAGTCATGTGTTGTATGGCCTCAATTCTGTTGGTTGTCAGGTGTCTTAGCCCCTTGGTGAGGCAGTGTCCTAAGTATTTGACCTTAGTCTGACATGGCTGTAATTTATCCTTTGCCACCTTGTGCCCTGTTTGTGAAAGATGAAGCAACAACAATTTAGTATCATGTAAACATGACATAAAAGAATCAGAGCACAACAACAAATCGTCCACATATTGAATTAGAACAGACCCATTGTGGGGTTGAAAGGATTGCAAACAGTCATGTAAGGCTTGGGAGAAAATACTGGGGCTGTCAATGAACCCCTGGGGTAGTCTGGTCCATGTGTATTGCACTCCCCTGTAGGAGAATGCAAAAAGGTATTGGCAGTCAGGGTGAAGAGGGACTGAGAAGAAAGCAGAACATAGATCAATGACAGTAAAATGACTGGCAGACGGTGGAATCTGCATGAGGATGACAGCTGGATTTGGTACTACGGGGAATTGGCTCTCAACAACTTTATTAATTCCCCTTAAGTCCTGGACTAATCTATAGCCCCTCCCCCCATTCTTCTTCACAGGGAAAATGGGACTATTTGCTGTACTGGCTATACGAAATAAAATCCCTTGTTGTAACAGCCTCTCAATAACAGGATATACCCCTAGTTCCACCTCCGGTTTGAATGGATACTGTGGGATTTTTGGAGCTATCCTACCACTTTTTAGATTGACCATGACAGGGGCTACGTTTGCCATCAGTCCAGTGTCCTGTCCATCTCTGGTCCATAGTGAACCTGGTATTTCCAGCAACATCCCCTTTACTTGAGATGGACTTTGTTCTATAACAGGAGAGTGTAACATTAACCTTTGAGGGGTGTCCAATATATCCTGTACCTCATGTGCGATCTTCTCCGGTATATCTAAGAACACACCATCAGAAGTACAGTATATGACACATCCCATTTTACATAACAAGTCTCTCCCTAGCAAGTTAGTAGGAGCCGCTGCAGCCAAGAGAAACGAATGCTTAGTATGCAGAGGCCCAATAGTAACTTCAGCGGGTTTAGTTAGAGGATAATGTAACACTTTTCCCGTTACCCCCATAGCTGGAATGGTTTTACTGGTCACCTGTAGATTGAAAGGAGAGGTTATCACAGATCGGGCCGCCCCTGTATTTACAAGAAAAGTTTGTTTCCTACCAGCTATGTCAACTATCATTTTTGTTTCTTCACTCTGACTCTCAGTTAACCTCACTGGCTGTCGACTACAGGTATGACCTGACCCCTAGCGCTGACTATTGATTTCCCGCGCAGCATTTGCTGCCGTAATATGCGCAGGTAGTTGTGAGTCTTCTAGTCTATGTGAATCCCTCCTTGGAGGATATCTATGTGACCCACCCCTCTGTGTATTGAGTCTTTCCTTTTTACAATCTCTCATGTAATGTCCTTCCTCGTTACAGTTGAAACACCTGATCACTTTAGGTTTCTTGTTATATGGGTTGTATGCTGGTGGTCGTGTATGCACTCTTTCTAGAGCCTGTATACTTACCATCATTAACCTATCACTTTTCTCTTCCCTTTTTCTAAAAAGGTTTTTGTCATGCTCCACAGTAGACTCCCTAAGAGAGTCTACCGTGACGCCTCTCCAATTAGGTAATGTGGTTTGTACTCTTGTCTTTAAATTTTCTCTAAGGCCATCCATCAGTACCCCTACAGCTACCTCTCTGTGATGTGGGTCCTCACTTATGTTGGATATCCCAGTAAACTGTGTTATCGCTGCTATAGCTCTAGTGAAGTAATCTGCTGCTGTTTCACTATCCTTTTGTTTAATGGTGAAAATCTTACTCCAATTTACTACTACTGGAAAATAGATGGCTAAGTGTTTGACAATTTGTTCTATATTCTTTTGGTTAATCTCATCAGTCAAGGTGTCATCTTCCTCCAACAAACAATCTTCAATGAATTTTTGTATGTTAGTATTGGGAGGAAGACACGCCCTCAACACTACACGCCAATCCTTATTGGTTGGTTCGTGAGCATTTCCTAAGTCTTTAACAAATTTCTGACACTTAGCCAACTCTTTTCTAAGATCTGGGAATTCAGTCATAATGGAACGTAATTCTGATCTAGTCCAGGGACAATGCATTGTAACATTTCTTAAAGGAACTACACCATCCTTATCCGGTTTCCCATTGGGAACTGATATTGTGCGGACCGGGAACGCACCCTCTGGTACACTGACTTCAGGGGACACTACAGGATTTGCTGGTTCTAGATTTAGAACGCTTTCACTCCTAGTGATCACGCTACTCTCACCTATCTCAGCCATTTTCTCGTACTTGCGCTGAGCCTCTAGTACACTAACAGCATGGGCAATGGCCGAAATCACAGTGGGTTCATCTTCACTTTCAGATACACTTGATTTAAACTGGCTTAAAACAGGATACAACTTAGCAATTTTTCTATTTTCAGTTTTAACAACGGCTGTACTTACCCCTCCCGCCACATAAGGTGGCGGGGGCGCGCTTGCGCTGAGTTCACCATGCTTCTCACCGGTTACATCCGCCTTGCGGGCGCTATTCGCCACGCCTACTTCCGGTTTGCATTCGCTGCTCTGCCACGTGTTACCTTCCATTTGCCACAATTTTAAACAATCATTATGTCTATTTCTCTTTTTCGTTGACTTGATCAACCATACTTTATCTTTTACAGTATTTAGTACCTCTGCATTAAAACTTCCTTTTGTTGGGAAAGGTCTATCACAAGCTTTAGTCATCTCGACCCACGTGTCACAATACACAGTTGCGTATGCACCATATTTCTTACACATGAGAAACCTCGCTAAACCAATAGGGCCTTCCTTAGGCAGTACACTGACCATCTCTAGCGTATGCTTAGCACCCATGTTGAACAATATACCAACTCTGTTGCTACAATCACAGCTAGAGATCTCTAATGCTCGGTGAACGTATTTCCTTTAGCCGCGTTCACTCGCTTTTCTCGCACCCGGCGAGGATCCCTAATACAGAAATATCACTGTGGGCCCCAAGGGCTATCAGCTCCTCGATACCCTGGCTCAACCACAAAATCTGCTGAGTTTATTATTACTGGGAGAACAAAGTCAATACAATCAACCAGCCTTTCCAATATAATTCCTTCTAGCTGCTTCACCAATTCGCACTAAAGATGCGGTTAGATCGCACTGCCTACCAATACTAATTATTAGCAAACCTTGCGATCTATTGGTAGCGCTTTGCGAAAACCCGGTTTTTGCATTCGGTATACCTGCCCTGTATACCGTCCTTCAGTTGGGCAATCCGCCTCGTCAGTCAGCAACTGAGCACAATGAATAATGAACAGTGTATCTACGTTACAACATCACACACTATACACCTTTTCTGCGCAGAAAATCAAAAGTTCCCAACAACAGTAATAATATCTCAGAGGCTTTCACAAGTAATTATACTATACATGTACAATAACTATCAAAACGATTGTTTAACCACGTGGCAAGTCTACCGGAAGTTCGCGTACGCACAGTAGGAAATACACATACGCTAAGCAATGCAATACAGTTAAAACGCACAATGACAGAAAAAAGAAACAGTTTTCTCTTTTGTCCCTAGGTTCTAGTTAGCGTGCCCTAGATAATGCAAAACGGACATTCGGTTTCACAACACAGAGTAAAATTCAGGTTTTGAACACCATGCGTTCTTACCCGTTTATGACGCGTCTCCACCCTTTGTTGAGGAACCGAAATCCGTTGGAGGGTCCTCAAGGAGGAGGGCAAGTAGCTGGAGAGCAGAGTTAGAAGTGGTGGAAACAGGAGGAGAGATGGCCCTGCTCAGAGGAGCGTACAATCTAAGGTAGTAGTACTAGTATAGATTCTGATTTACACTTAGAAATTCAGGAGGCTACTTTGAAATTTGCAAATGTGCAAGAGGATGAGGGGATAACTGTCTATCTGAAAATGAAGGTGTTGTACTTGAGGGGGATGATGATGATTGTGTTGATGTAAAGCAGCCACCAATTTTACCACCAGCTCATGCCCATGATAAGTGCATTATCATGCCAGCACAGAGGACGAACAAAGCACCTCTTCTGTTTGGAAATATTTTTATCCAAACCCAGACAACATTTGTCAATTCAGCTGTAGCCGGTGGAATCCACAATATCGGAAAGGTGTGTGAAAGAGGTATTTGTACCAACTACGCTCCGGAATCACCAAATAGGTAAATCATTTTGGGAGGAAGATTTTTCATTAGCACCCTTCATCGTGGTGCATACGAGGTTGGAAAGGATCTATACCGGGTGATTCATTATACAATCCAGGTATCTGGTAAGGAATTTATCTATCTGTTCCAATAACCCGATGAACATTGTTATTCTGGATATATCTACACCTCTAACAAAATCTATACCTCCATAACCTACCTCCAATTGATTACCTATATGAATACTTTGCGGGACTACTATTAAATACCTCTTGGTATTACTACTGCCACGCATGACAATATTGGGTGTAGTTACCATCTAATCAAGGTATTTTGGATCATCATCTCCATTGTATTTGTATTTAAGAGACACTGTTTAACGAGTCCGGGAATTGGAGTGACTTTTTCCCCGCACTTAATTATAGTGGTTTTCATACGGAGATTCACAAGGATTAAGAATTGATGTGTTTTTTGAGCTCCTTTCTGAAATTACTTGGCTGGTTAAAGGAATGAGCCTGATGTAGTTATCACCATTTACATTGCTCTTTGAGGAATTTATATCTGGATTATTATAGGTGCACCTATACTGTTGTTAATATCCTCAAGAGGTGGTGTTTAATATCATCTAAATATTATGTATTTGTTTTAAATAAAATATTTTTATACCACATTACAGTGCCAGTGATTTTATGATCTGAGGACGTACTGCAATTTGTTCCTTCAGCTGTAGCCTTTGCCAGGCCGAAATAAGTAGAGGTCATTTAGTCACCTTCTCCCTGTTATGTCATTCAAGTCTTGTTTCCAAACATTGCAAATTGTGTATAGTAGCAAGTAGCCCAGCATCTGCTACCAGTCGAATGGATAGACAGTTGCAATCCTCACTGGTGTCAATACCTTCTTTACCAACCTCCTCATTATTAGTACATAGTCCAACATCCTATTTTCAAATTCCATATGACTCTCTGAATGCAATCCATGATTCCCAAGAGACATCCTTGCACACTACAGCTGCTGCTGCTCGGGGTGTTACATCGACACAGAAAGGAAGCAAGACAATTAAGCATAACTTTACACAATTGTCTGTAAAGCAAGCGCTTTTTTAAGAGGAAACAAGTATGACAATCAACATCTGCTTACACAGCAGATCACTTAATTCATGACAGCTATGTTAGCATTGCATGTACATCCTATTTCCACAATAAATCTATCAGGTTTTAGGTGATTAGTTGAGGTCATGTGTCCATGCTACCAAATTCCATCTCAATTTCATTGCTAACAAGCAGCATTTCCTTAGCTATATCGTGAGATTGAGCAAAAAGTAATTTAGTCCCTAGAAAATGCCATTGTATTGTACCATCTGTTCACTTAACTATGGATATGTGAACAAGTGGCACTGGTCAATTCACAGACTATATGACCGTGAAAGTCCACTGGATAGGTGTATCACCATCAGCAACAGAAGCTCTGGTACCTTCACCATCCTCTTCCTCATCCTTTTAGAATAGTAGACCTAGCACTCAATGCCAGGTCATTCAAGTTACTCTGTGTATAGCTAGTTTCACAAAGAAACATACTGATGTCAATCTTTTGGAAAAACCCAGGAATGTCATAGCAAAATGGATCACTCCGCTTAGACTCACCTCATAATTCCTCATTGCTGATGATGGAGCCAACATTGGGTGTACATTATGACTGGGTGAATTTCAACACGTAGCATGCTTTGCACACACATTAAATTTGGTGGTGCATAATTTCTTAAAACATGAGAGGTCAGTGCAAGAAATGCTGTTTGTGGCCTGTAAAGCTTCTGGGGATTTTCGACATTCAGAAACTGCATGTAGAACATTGCAGCGGCTGCAAAAAAAAATGTCATCTGCTATACCACCAAGTGCAGCAAGAGGTTGTAACAAAGTGGAATTCCACACTTTATATGCTTCAGCGACTGGAGGAACAGCAACAAGCCATCAAGACCTACACAGAAAATCATGAGATAGGTAGAGACACATGTTACCTTGCACCAAAACATTGGATAACCCTTAGTGTTTTATGCAAGCTACTGAAACCATTTGAAATTGTAACAAATTAAGTGAGTTCTGACTCAGTCAGCCTGAGTCAAGTCATACCCCTAATCAAGCTAGTGAAATGCAGCTGGAGACGCTGAAGGAGAAAATGAAGCTTAGCAATCTTTCTAAGTGTGTCGGCATTGTAGTACAAGTTTTTTATTCCCTTCGTCAGGACCCAAGGGTTTGCAGCATCTTGAAATTGGATCAATACATTTTGGCAACCATGCTTGATCCCTGGTTTAAGTCACATGTCTTTCTTCCCAAATGACCCAAATCTTCACAGATGCAAACAACTCCTTGTGACCAAGCTGTTGGCTCAAGTCGCACATGACACGTTTTCTGATTCAGCTTCTTGTCCAAAAGCTACTGCCAGAAACAAAAACTTCCCTTTTCTAAGAGCCACACTGATGATGAATCAAATTGGCAGCAACACACCATTGTGAAATATTATTATGACATCTGGTCAAGCTTAGAAGAAATGCTCAAATATATTAACACATCTACCATCTCTCTATTGGATACACCTTCTTTAATAGAATGGTGAAGTGTTACTTTAATGATTAAGTATAACTTAGAATCTCAGACAGTCCCTTTGAATACAAGGAAGGGAAAAAGGAAATTTGGAGCCCCTTGTACAACCTAGCTATGGTGTACTCAAGCTGCCCACTCTCCAGTGTGTACTTGGCAAGAGTGTTTAGAGCAGCCGGGAACGTTGTTAGTGATCGTCGGAGGAGACCATTTTCCAAAAATGTAGAAAAACTGGTAATCATCAAAATGAACTTTAAATTGTGAGAGGAATACTGTTCTTGCTGATAATTACAAACAGAATCTTTATATTCCATTTGGGACAAATTATTATTTTTTGATGATGATGATCATGACATCAGTGATGAGGATGATGATGAGGATGATGATGACATTGTCAGCACAGAAGAAGATGACCAATGTTAACCAAATGCCCATTAGTAATTTGTTTAAAAAAAATGCTTATCTATTCTGTCCAGTTCATCAACCAAAATGTTCTCTTTTGTGGAGGTCCAAACAAATCAAGCACCTCAGCAACAAAAGTGGAAGCCCCTGAAAGTGAAGTGTTTGGTTTGCGCATGTTCTTTTTAACATATTTCCAAGGACAATTCCATCTTGCACTATTTTACATTTTGGACTTGGTCTATCAGTGTAACAGTAAAAATGCTATGCATTCGACAGTTAATCATCCATTTAGGGCTAGGAATAATACTGCCTACATTTGAATTGTCCAACTAATAAATACTGTCTACCTTTCAATTGTTGTCTTAGTAATACTGTTAATGCCATTATTGTCATCTTTCTTACCCTGTTTACTAAGGTTTCCAACCTATTATGCCAATCATTTAATGGTCAAACACATAATCACACCCTGGTGGATGGGCCCAAAGACAATGCCAACTTGCACCATTTAACATTGTTCCCTTGGACTCTCATCATCTGCTAAATGTCTACTGATGCTGCCATTGTCTGTCTAATGAGCTCTGATATTGCCACTGCTGACCCTCTCCAATGTATTGCTGCTGACCATCTCCAATGTATTGCTGCTGACCCTCTCTAATGTACTGCTGCTAACCATCTCTAATGTGTCACACATGCTGCCTAATGGTTACCTACTTGGTGTATATTCTTTTTCCAAATAAAAATGTAATTGTTGCAGACATCTTTAATGAGGATGATGATGAGGGTGATGATGATAGCATTGTCATTTGTCACCATTGATGAAGATGACCACTGTTATCCAAAGCTGTGTCCAGTTTTGTGAAGAAGTGCATTGAAAAATTATTGAAATGAGGTAAATGGGTTTTTGCACTAGCTCAGAATTGGCATAAATTGAGTTTTATTTCATATGTTTATTGGACTCATTTTGCCTACTTCAACTGCACTTCAGCTGATATATTTGGAGAAAACTAACTAATTTTAGCCAGTCAGATCACTGCAGACTTAAATCTAAACTAAAATCGGTGAAAATTTGGACAGTTATGAAGAGATCATTAAAAAATAGACTGGAAATGACTGAAAATGAAAGTTAGTGCTATAAATAGTAATATAGGAACAAAAACCAACTCAAAATCACATAATTTTACCTGTTTTTCACAAAACCAAAAGCAAAACTTTTCATCATTTTGGGGCAAAACCGGTTGTAAAACCGAAACACAAAGACGTTTTATAACCAAAACCACATTCAAAACCAAAACACGGGGGTCAGCGCACATCTCTATTAAAACACACACATTAAAATCCTTCATACAGTATATACACTATAGTCCTTCCATATATGTCATTAAAATTGTATCCATAATATGCTTCTACATTATATAGACATGGACAAAAGTGTTTTTTGGGGGTGTTTAGGAGAAGAGGGGAGATATAGGGTAGACATATTTAAAAAATGCATTTAAAAAAGAAAAAATTACAAGGCTTTCTAAACACACATACAAAATGTAGCCTAGAAGTAGTCTTGCTGGAACTTTTACTTCAATAGAAGCTGGAGAGCCAGAGGTTGCCTACCTTTGGTAAGAACTGACTACAGTCACACATACCTTTGCCACAAGATACATAAATCCACTATGCAAGCACTGGCTTTTTAAAGGTGTTAGTGGGATATAGTAAATTACATCTCTGTGTAGACAGGGAGTAGTTGTCAGGCACCGGCCCTAGGTGCTGGGGACAGTCGCCTGCCTCTCCTGGCCGCTTGCGTCCCATTTCCTAGCAATTCTTGGTGAATCTGGAGTGATTTGCTAATAGGTCTGTAATTCAGCTAACTTGACTTGCCCATCTCTAATTATAATTAGGTCTATTAACAGAGAGGTTAGTATTATTGCTGCTGATCTGAAACTTCCAAGCACACCTCATGATATAACTCCAAAATTTAGCAAATTGCTCATATATTGAGAATCCCTACACCACTTAGTTTGTGGCTTTTACAATAAACTAACACTGTATTTCAAGATAGTTCTGGATAAGGTACCTTGGCTTCTTGACATGAGTATTCAGGTCTGTTTCTATATTTTGCTGCTTGACAAAGTATCCATCTGTAGGTCCTGGGAATGATAGGAAAAGCTAAATTACGGAATTTCTAAAACATAGAGCTTCTTAGTTAATAACTGGCTCAAAGGGGGAAACCAAAAATTTACAAGGCCCTTGAAGTCTCGCATGATGCGCAGTGGTGCACATTATCAGTTATTACGGTAGAGAAATCTATTTTCACTTTGAGAGATTTCAACTCAAACAACGTAACGGAGTGTCATTGCGTGAGGTTCCCACAAAAGTGTTTTGAGGTAAAAGTACACTGGTGTCCAGAAAGCATATAGTTTTATATGCTGATTCAACAGACTTGAAAATCTGACCCAAAACTATTGTGCAATATTGTTGCAGCCTCTTTCTCCATCTTTTAATACCTGCTGTCGAAACATCAGATTCCTGAGTTCTTCATTTGACAGCAAAGGGGTTAATAGCCACTGGATTATCTGAAGGTGCTGTGATTCAATATGTCACAACTCCACATGGAGTGCAGGCAAGCCAGCCTTCTGCATGTAAGCTGTGCATTGTAATGAAAGGATAATTGTACGGTAGTTTAATGCTAACTTAACTGAAATGGAGTCTGAATGGAATACACATTATTATTTTCATGCATCAACTGTTTATAAAATTATAGGCCTGAAGTAATGCAGAATAGAGCAGACTATATCTGCCTCCGACAGAACTCATACTGCCATGTAAAGGAAAGACTCCATCTGCCAGGACAATGTGCATTATAATCTGATTGTCTTTAGGCTGTACACAAAATGAAAGGGGCTATAGTAAGTAGAAAAATAGAGCATTAGGAAATATTAGAGGAATATTTTAGAAGCAACAGGAAGGTACAAATTAGGTAATTGCAAATTTCCTGGATAGACATTAGCTTCTTACATTACTGAATTAGGTTTTTTGCTAGCCAAAGAAACTCAGAGTTGTGATGAACTTAAGAAGGTGCCTGAAAGTCAATGCAAAATATTCATTACCTCTCTCATTAGAGTGCTGTAGAAACAGTTAATTGAAGAGAAGGCATTCAGATGTGACAGGATATTAGTGTTTTCATTTGACTATCCTGTAAGGCTAATTAACGACCATTCAAAAGTGCAAATCCACAGCACAAACCAGGGCTGGCTGGCAGAGTTTAGCCTGGCAAGCACACAGCACTGGCCAATAAGTAGCATCCCATCCTTAAAAGATGGTTTTGGGTACAATTAATATATTTATCAATATAAAAAGAGTCTATTTAAGTGTTGCTTAATCAGTGGTACTTTATTATTATAAATTATAAATCTTAAATAATGAAAATAAATAATGCAACAAAAACATATATGGGACCAAGTCATTAAGGAAAGCAAGGCAAAAAAAAGGAGTAACTTTGTACCTTGCAAAACCATGTTGCATTGGAGGGGGAGGTAAATTTAAAATGTGGGTACAGATTTATAGTTGGGGTAGGGCATGTCCTAGATCAACTTTGAATTTCAGTGTAAAAATAAAGTTATTGAGTATTTGCGTGCTACATGATAAAAAAGCCAGTATTTTCTTTATGTGCAAAATACTAAACTAATTTGCACCCCTTGCATTGTAAAATGGTTTGTCCAGATCAAATGTACTCCTTTTTTTGCCTTGTTCTCCTTAATGACTCAGGCCCATATATGTATAAGTAACCTTTTTTCAAAAATGCGCACACTGCAAAATGTTATGTACACATGCAAAATATTAAAACTTGGGTCATATTAATTAGAAATCCAACATATTAGCATTAGTAAAGAGACAGAAACTGCAGCCAAATTAAATGTCTTAGAGTATTGAAGATTGCTCACACAGTTAACAAAGATCTCATCAGTGGTGAACTTTCACTGACAATTTCCAGCACATCTTGAAATTGAACTAGTTCCAAAAGGTCTCGCTCTACAGACATGATCATAAATGCTTCAAGCAGGTCTTGTCCCATTGTAACTTCTAGTCTTTTCTTTATGAGATTCAGTCTGTTGAATGCTCTTTCACATGCCACTTGTGTGAAAGACAGAGTCAGCAGGTACTCATATGTCACAGAAAGATGCTCATAAGCGGCTGAATAAAGATTGTAGTGAATTAAGAAGTAATCTGTGACAGCAGAGGAAGTAATTTTTACACAATTTGCACTTTGCCATCCTCTGTATCAGCAGATACATCCGATTCATCCTCATCTTTACCACTTTCTAGAATTACCTTTAGCCATCTTGCTTCATCCAAGTGCCCTGTCAGCTTAGGAAAGAAGCTCACAAAATTAAGTTCACTAAGCCAATTCGAAATCCTTTTTAGAGTGCCCTCTTCAAAACATTTTAGATCATTTTGAATATTTAAAAAAAAAAATAGGATTCAAATACTCGGTATCCAAGTGCTTATTTACAGAAAATCTCTCTGTAAGACTATAATGCTAAAATTTAGTCACAAATTGGTCTGCGCACTTCCACACAGAAATATTGCAGTTCATCAGTTCGACGTTCATCAACTGAGATCTCACCTGCCACTTGTTTCTTTCTGACAACCCATCTCATTGGGTTCTCAGTTTCAATCTAGAGGAAAGAGATTATTTCACTATTGGCTATAAATTCATTCATTTTTAATGCAAAATGTTTAGCCTTTTCTTTAATATGATCAAAATCTATTTTCTTTAGCTGGTCAATGCCATCCTCAACCATATCAAAAATGGGAAGAAATACATTTACTGTTAAAATGGTCTTAAACTCGCACAACTTTTCATATCAAGTTGTGGCTTCAGAAGTGGCCCTTGAATCACAGTTTTCTAACTGCGAGATTGAGATTAAAATCTCAATAACATCAAAATACAGGGTCCATGTCTCTCGAAATTACCAATTAAGGGCTCCTCCTTTGCCTACTATCATGTCTCACCAATTTTATGCAATCTTAAAAGCTTTTCTTGTCCTTGTCTTTTGTGAAGTTGTTCGGCCCATATGTTCATACGTTTGTGGGAATCCTCAACAAAAGATGCTATGAATTTAACAGACCAAAGAAATGTTTAGCTTCAAGGATTTCAAATCAACTAGAAATGCACTTCAAAATTAGCCATGAATAGTTCATTGAATCCTCGGCCAAATGCATAGTAACCGGCAGAACAGAAGTCGTTCTTGGATTCTTTCTTTTTTAACATATGTATTGACAACTGTTGCTTGATATACAATTCCTGCATCTTTTTTGGAATCAAATTGGATGCTAAATCTCTTTGCATCAATTTCAGAAACAATTAATTGCTTAATGCGATTATGAATTGCCATAACCAATTTATTTACGGTCTTGTATGATAAAAAAGTCACTAGACTTCCACAATCAATTGTTCCTGCTTTTCCTCTTTCATGCAAACATTTTTTTTTCACTCTCTTGAATACATTTTTCAAGGTGGTTTTTTAATGGACATCATAATGGGATAACAGTAAGATCATTTATAAAAAAATCCCATGTTTACTCTCACTGTTATTAAGATTGTAGATGATTCATTAGTTCCATGGGCACAAAATTGTTGATCAATATAATTTGTTGCCCAATAAATTTTACCACATCAAATATGCGTTTCATGACTATTTTAAAGTATCTCTTTCGTCTTGAAACTTTATCCCTGTTTATTAATGTATCCATGCTTCTGTTGTTCTTTACAATAATGTATGCATTAGCAGCATCACAATGACATTTTGAGGATTCACGCTTACTTACAGCTTGAAAGCAGTGTCTGATATTTGCACAGCCACTAACAAATGGTAACACAGCATCTGAAAAAGCGAAGCATATGCTGCAGGAAAATGCTTTGATTTTTCGTTCTTTTGCCTGAAATGTCAAGAGCGCCTAACATGGACTCTATTCTGTTTTCTCTGATAGTAGAAATCTGCCTCTGTAAATGGAATGTTGTCACAATCCATGGTAGTTGGATCTGTTCAACAAATACAATTTTTTTGTGCAATAGAGCTTGATGGAGAGGGCACATATGACAGGCTAGTAGATTTTACAACCACATCCAAGTTACGGCTCTGTTCTACTGTGATACCCTCTAGCTAAGGAGGGCTTCTAGGTTCAGCCTGTAGTTGAAGGCTTAGCTGAGAGCTGCTTTCAGGAGAGACCTCCAAATCACTGACACAGGCTTCTGAATCCACTTCTTTCTCATATAACACTGCTAGAGGGTTTGTATTAACACCTGTGCCAGCCAAAACCTCTTCGATATACCTTTTATGGGATACATCGCTAGTCTGAAATAAACTTTGTGTCAGGGGAGCCCCAGAACTTTAAGTCATATAGCTTTAAAGCTGCACTGCACCAAAGACCATTATAGATCAACCACCTCCTCAGAGCCTTGAAGGCTGCTTAGTGCAGAACACATTTCCCAGAGCTAGTGAGTTTTTCCTGTAGGAAAACTGGATCTGTGTGATGGAAGGGGTGAGAGGAGGAGAACCAATGATAAGCTTCAATCACGAACATTGCGGCTTTTGATCTGTAGACTCTGTCCCTCTCATTTACTCCACCTTCCCCACCCATCTGCAGCCATTTTAAAGCTGTGTACAAAATGTTCATCACTTAAGGTGTTAGTGCAGCTTTAAATATTCATCATGGAGAAACAAAAGGAAGGTCAACAAAATGTATAAATTTATGAATATGCATTCGAAACTAGAAAAATTAACACATGTTCGTTCCAGAAAAACCATGCACTGTTACAATGTAAAATGTTTTCATGCAAACGATTGTGTGCTATATATTCACTCAAACACCATCACCTTTTATTAATCAATACTTTGCATAATGCAAAATATTTTAAATACTTGTCATCTTATCATCTTGTACCATCAAGGCCCTGATTCATTAGGCTACGTATCTGCTGATTTTGAGTGTATGGTATGCAGGGCCGGTGCTAGGGTCCATGGTGCCCTAGGCAAAATCGGCGCCCTCTCCCCCCCCCCGCAAAAATCGGCGCCCTCCTCCCTCCTCCCCCCTCACCCTGTCTTTTCTTACCTTGTCTCACCACCACCGCCTCTCTGCTCCGTCTCCTCCCCTCCACTCACTGACACTAGTAAGTGGAGGGGAGGAGACGGAGCAGAGAGGCGGCGGTGGTGAACAATAGCCTCTTCCCCCCCTCCCCGTGCATCTGAATGTTGTGCTGCGGCCGTGACAGGTATGGTCAGCGGTCGCCGCACAGTTTTAAAGTTAATTTCCAGTTCTGTGGCGCCCTCCAGGCGCACTCCAGAGCCCGGCGCTCTAGGCAAGTGCCTAACCTTGCCTAATGGGAGCGCCGGGCCTGATGGTATGCAAAATCACCCTGCACATGCTCAGAACAGGCAGATACAGCCGGTTAAACATCCATTTTCCGTGTGGCAGAAATCCTACCGGCTCTATAAAGTGTTAAATATTGATTTTCTTAAATAAGCATGCCTCCCACCTAATGCTATTAACCCTAGCACTGCCAGGCTAGTGCTGGTTTCCACAAAATCGGAAAGAAAAACATGTGGTCCCCCTGATTTCACAGAAACCAGCACTTGGCCAACCAGCCTGGGTTGTTGGCACTATGGCAGGGGGACCCATGGCATGGGTTGCCCCTGTCACAAGGACAGACCAACCCCAGGCTATTCAGCATAGTGCTGAATTCCCTAGGGAGTGTGATCCCCCAAAATCTTGTATGTGCCCCCAAGGAATACCCAGCCCCTTGCTGAAAGCACAAGGGCTCTTCCTACACCCCTGGGGCAGTGGGTGTATGGTAATAAAGCGGAGTAAAATTAAGTAAAAGTGTTAAGCACCATTTTAGATTGTTGAACTACAAGTCCCAGCCAGCTTGGACTGCCATTTTTAGTCTGGGCATGCAGGTGTTTGTAGAACTACAAGCACCAGCATACCCATGGCTGCCAGGGCATGCTGGCACTTGGAGAACTACAAGTGCCACCATACCCTGACACCCATTGCTCAATGAGCCATGTAGTGCCACAAAGAAAAATTTAAATGAAACACACTACCCTTATTATAACTAGAGATGGTCACTGACCCTCGTGTTTTGGTTTTGTATTCGGTTTTGGATCTGGATTACCGTTGTGTTTTGGTTTTGCAAAACCGCCATTGCGTGTTTTGGTTTTGGTTTTGTTTGGTCTTGTTTTGCTATTTTGTTGGAAAATCAATGTTTTTGGGCCTAAAATAACCAAATTTAGTGCTCCACCTGTTTCTTGGATAAGTAATGTAATTGTAAAGCTAATAAATGATCAAAAAAACAGTTTAATTCCTGGTCGGTAGGCCTTCATTAATTCTACACACAAAACAGTTTGTCTTCCTCTCCATCTATGCATATTAGCAATGCAGCCATTGTCTTTGGATGTATATTACACCCTACACTTTACTTAAATATGTAAAGAAATGGACAAAGGCAGTTTGGTTTCTGTCTCTATAGGCCCCCCTCCACTTGTCGAAAATGCCAAAAAATTAAGCCGTTATAGACCGTACAATATTAATTTAAATGGAGAAAGCCAGTTTGGTTTCTGTCTCTATAGGCCCCCCTCCACTTGTCGAAAATACCAAAAAATTCAGCTGTTATAGACTGTACAATATTAATTGAAATGGAGAAAGCCATTTTGGGGTCACTGTGTGTATGACACCCTACCCTTAAGGATAAATTGCCCAAACAGCAGCCTTTCAAGACGGTACGTGATATGGAAATGCCCTTAGTCCCTTTCCTCTTTGGGGGTAGATTGCACCCTAGACTTAAATAGAAAGTTTTAAAAAGATGTTATCGTCATCATCTGGATCTTCATCCTCACCCTCATCAGTGTGTACGTCATCATCACAGACTATCAATTCATCGCCACTTGAATCGGCCATTAGAGAACAGTCAGTGATTGGATGTCTTTGATGGTGAAGGCCTTCCTCGTGGAAGATGTAGTTCATTTTTATAAACATCATTTTCTCCACATTTTTTGGAAGTAACCTTCTACGGCGATCACTGACTAAGTTCCCGGCTGTACTGAATACTCGTTCAGAGTACACACTGGAGGGTGGGCAGCTTAGGCATTGCAAAGCAAGTTTGTACATGGGTTTCCAAATGGCCTGCTTTTCTTCCCAGTAAGGAAAGGGACTGTCTGACATTTACATATCAGTTACCTCTTGAAAATAATCCTCCACCTTTGCATGTTTATACTCGTATTGGATGGAGTTATGGGCAAGGTGACACATTTTTTTGAAAAATCCTTCAAACCAGCCCAGATGTTAAATTGTTCTGGTCTGCCCCCTGCGTCTACCCTGCTTCTTTTTGGGAAATTTAATTTTTTACGAGCAGCAGCAGCTTGAGAAAGTGAAGGAGGACACGTCGTCAAGCCGAGGCCCAGTTCAGCGGCCAACTTGCTGAGCAATAGCTCCTTGCAAAAGTTCACATCTCGCTCATTTACAAGTAAAGACTCAATGTAGGTCTTAAACCTTGGATCAAGCACAGTGGCCAAAACGTACTGATCCGAATTCAAGATCTTAATAATTCGAGGATCATTGTGAAGCGAATAAAGTACTTGATCGACAAGGCCAACATACTTTGCTGAATTGCTTGCTTTCAGCTCCTCCTTCAGTTTCTCAAGCTGCTTTTCCAATAGTCTAATTAAAGGAATGACTTGGCTCAAACTAGCAGAGTCTGCACTCACTTCACACATCACAACTTCAAATGGTTTCAGCACCTTGCACAGCACTGAAAGGATTCCCCACTGTGCAAGAGTGAAATACATCCCCCCTCCTTTCCCAATGTCATGGCTTGTGCAATATGCTTGGATGGCTTTGCGCTGTTCCTCCATCCTCTGAAGCATGTACAGGGTGGAATTCCACCTATTTACCACCTTTTGCTTAAGTTGGTGGCAAGGCAAGTTAAACTGCTCTTGGAGCTGCTGCAATCTCCTACATGCTGTGGCTGAATGCCTGAAATGGCCTGAAATTTTACGGGCCACCGAAAGCATCTCCTGCACCTCACGGTTATTTCGTTGGAAGCTCTGCACTACCAAGTTGATGGTGTCAGCAAACAGGGAATGTGTTGGAAATCACCCAGCTGTAATGCTCGCACTATATTGTTGGCGTTATCAGAAATGACATATCCTGGGGAGAGTCCAAGTGGTATAAGCCATGTATCAATCACATCTCTTAGTTTGCGTAACAAATTGTCAGCTGTATGCCTGTTAGTGAAGCCGGTGATACAAAGAGTGGCCTGTCTGTGACAAATGTTACATAGTGGTGTAAATGATGCTGCTGCTCCTGCTGGTGAAGGCGATTGACCAACCCAGTGGCCTGTCACAGTCATATAGTCTTTGATTTGGCCACTTCCACTTGTCCACATATCTGTGGTTAAGTGGACAGTGGGAAAATGGCCTTTTTTATCCCAATCTCTACATTTTTACACACTTTTTGGTATAGTTGTGGAATTGCTTTACAGGAGAAATGGTGTCGTGATGGAATTCTGTAACGCAGACACAAAACCTCAATTAACTGTGAAAAACCAGCTGCGTTTATTGTGGAGATTGGACGCAGATCTAACACTAACATTGCAGCCATGGCGTCTGTGATTCACTTGGTGACTGGGTGACTGCTGTCATATTTGCTTCCCCTAGCAAATGATTGTTTCACAGTTAATAGCTGAAATGTAGGACTGCTCATTTTCTTGACCTGCCTCTGGGCTGACGATTCACCCCCAGCAGCAGCAACAGCAGCAGCAGTGGGACTAATGCTTTCTTCAGAGGAATCAATAATAGTGCAGGAGTCATCCAGCCTTAATAAGTGTGATGCCGGGCTAACTCCGAGCGCTACTGAGGATATTGATGAGGATGGTGTGGTGGGTGTATTTTGTAGCTGTCGTGATGTCGGTGACCGGAGGGTCCTAGCTGATGAGGGAGTGCTTGTAATTTTTTTGGAAGAACTTTCAGCTTTTCCCAACACTTTGCCATGAACTCTCGTTAAATGGCGTAACATAGACGAGGTTCCAAGATGGTTAAGGTCCCTCCCTCGACTGACTGTGGCTTGACATACACTACAAATTGCTATACAATTGTTGTCTGGATTTGGGTAGAAATAATTCCACACATGAGAAGTGGATTTTTTTGTTTTATACCCAGGCATGACAATGGCCATTTTCTTGTCACGTGCCAGAACTGCTGCCACTGGTGCAGGACTTACACAAACAACCTCATCCACAACAACATCCTCATTAACGCCCTCGTCGCCTACACAAATCTCCCCCTCATCCTCTTCTAATTCCAAAGTGGCATCCTCAATTTGTATATCACCGGCTACACTCGGGCTGTTAAGGCACACATCAGCAGAACTGCTGAAATGTCCCTTCTTTATGGGTACACTAACAGAATGCTCACGATTAGACATCCCACTGTTGGATGGACTCTCCACAGGGATTGGTGTCATTTGTGAATCAGAGCAAACATTATCCTCTAATGCCTTACTGTTATCTTGCAGCTCGGCTTTGACGCGTAACAGTAGTTGTGCACCAATTGTAGGCTCTGTAACTTTTTTGGATCTGCCACTAATAGAGAAAGGTGAAGGCCTCAT
This sequence comes from Mixophyes australis, assembly GCA_036250195.1. Lineage (NCBI taxonomy): Eukaryota > Metazoa > Chordata > Amphibia > Anura > Limnodynastidae > Mixophyes > Mixophyes australis. Next base: position 54,365,981 of record JAVHZZ010000008.1, on the reverse strand, counting down.
TCTCTCTTTGCCACTGCGTGTGTAGAATGGCATGTTGGCAATTTTTTTTTTATCGGCACTTAACTTTTCCTCAGTTACACTTCTTTTTCGCTTCAACACAGTAAAAAAAATTTTGCTGTGTGTTTTTTGGACTATTTTGAAACATTGTGTAGTTTGACATCGCCTTGCCCAGCTGACATACTGGGAACACTACCATCAGGACTGGTGACAGAACCTGGTTGCTCATTCTGCTCATATGTGGACTGCTTTGAATCCATTCTGAGCCCAAAGCACTTGTAGTGCTACAAATTGTTTTAGATACTGCTGACAAATATGACTTTGGACAGACAGAAATATGTATGCACAATTATGGGAGACACCCCAAAGGCACTTGGGAGTGCTAAAAATTATTTGGTAGATACTGCTGACAAATATGACTTTTGACAGCCAGAAATATGTATGCACAATTATGGGGGACACCCCAAAAGCACTTGGGAGTGCTACAAATTATTTGGTAGATACTGCTGACAAATATGACTTTTGAGAGCCAGAAATATGTATGCACAATTATGGGGGACACCCCAAAAGCACTTGGGAGTGCTAAAAATTATTTGGTAGATACTGCTGAGAAATATGACTTTTGAGAGCCAGAAATATGTATGCACAATTATGAGGGACACCCCAAAAGCACTTGGGAGTGCTAAAAATTATTTGGTAGATACTGCTTACAAATATGACTTTTGACAGCCAGAAATATTTATGCACAATTATGGGGACACCCCAAAAGCACTTGGGAGTGCTTAAAATTATTTTTTAAATCTGCTGACAGATAATACTTTGGACAGCCAGAAATATTTATGCACAATTATGGGAGACACCCCAAAAGCACTGGGGAGTGCTAAAAATTATTTGGTAATTCTGCTGACAGATAATACTTTGGACAGCCAGAAATATTTGTGCACAATTATGGGGGACACCCCAAAAGCACTTGGGAGTGCTAAAAATTATTTTTTAAATCTGCTGACATATAATACTTTGGACAGCCAGAAATATGTATGCACAATTATGGGGGACACCCCAAAAGCACTTGGGAGTGCTAAAAATTATTTGGTAAATCTGCTGACAGATAATACTTTGGACAGCCAGAAAAATTTATGCACAATTATGGAGGACACCCCAAAAGCACTGGGGAGTGCTAAAAATTATTTGGTAAATCTGCTGACAGATAGTAATTTTGACAGCCAGAAAAATTTAGGCAAAATAATGGGGGACACCCAAAAAGCACTTTGAGTGTCAAATAGTGAAAAAAAAAAGACTCCTCTATCCTCCTCTCTTCTCTATCGATTGTTGTTAGCACAATTGGAATCAGAATATTGTATTGTCTGTTCCTGCTCTAATCAGCCTGTGACTACACCCTGCTCTCTCCCTCAGTCAAATGGCGATGGATTGCTGTGGAGGCGTGTATTTATAATCTTCAAGTATCGCGATAACTGGGCCCCGAGATCCGACGACGTCACAATGACGTTCGGCCTCGATTTGGATTCCGAGCGGGCGGGAGAGTACCTACTCGGCTCGGTATTCGGATAGCCAAAGTTCGGGTGGGTTCGGTTCTCGGGAAACCGAGCCCGCCCATCTCTAATTATAACCAAATTACTTTAATAAAAATAATAAAACCCCATATACTTACCATCTGATGTCTGCTTCTGTAAGGGATCCAACATTGTAAGCTTTTACTCCATTAGGCTTGAAAAAAACATACCAAAAACCATATCATTCCAAAGGTCCCGTTGCCGTCCAGAAAACAAACACTCCAGGTCCTAGAGTAGTACAACCAATAAAAAAATATTACAAATGTGCTTGAAAAAAATACTCTTTTCTTCAGTCAAAATCACCCTATTATATTCCAGCAGTATCTGGCTTGGCAACATAAAAACCCTTAATACCGACTGCACTATGGTCTTCTATAGAAGACCATCGACAGACACAATATTCTAGATGAGGCCATACTAATGACCTGTAGAGTGACATTACTACCTCTTTCTTTCTGCTACTGATTCCTCTTCCTATGCAACCAAGCATCTAACTTGCTTTGTTACATTGCTTACCTGTCTTTAGGTTACCTGAAATAGGGACTCCTAGATCTCTTTCTTCCTCAGTAGTTTCCATTATAGTCCATTATTACTATAGTTAGATGTTGGGTTTTTGATACCAAAGTGCATGTTTTTGCACTTTGTGGCATTAAATTATAGTATCCAGGCTCTTTTCCATTCCTCTAGTTTACCTAGATCATCAATCAATTGTTTTACCCCTCCTGGTGTGTTTACACTGTTGCATATCTTTGTGTCATCTGCAAAAAAGCATAGTTTCCCTTCAATACCATTTGCAATGTCACCAATAAAGATATTAAAAAGCACTGGTCCTTTCCCTCCTGTGAATGCAATAAATTTACTACTACTATCTGTTTCCTATCCTGCAACCAAGATCGTATCCATTCAGACATCTTCGTTTTCTAGTTTATTTAACAGTCTGCAATGTAGGACAGTGTCAAAAGTCTTACTAAAATCTAGATAAGATACATGTATGCCCCTTCCCTGATCTACTACTATAGTCACACAGTCAAAAAACTCAATAAGACAGTATTATCACTAGCTCTAACCCTGTCCCTATCTCTAGACCTGTTCCTAACCCTGTCCTTGTCCCTTTACCTATCCCTTTTCCTTTCACTGTCCCTAACCCTAGACCTGTCTCTATCCCTATCCCTAGACATGTCCCTATCCCTGTTCAATCAGAGCGCCATTTGTGATGTTGCCATGGAGTCTCCGGGCAGACCCGTGTTCAGTATGAATGCAGTCTACCCGGGATTTTGGCTCGGGGGGAGCCTCTGCCCCCTCTATCCCCCGGCAATTTCCCGGGTTCATATACTTGGGCGGCAGTATGAAAGCGGTATTAGTAAGTTTTAGTGGAAAGCCACCAAATACTCCTGCACCCTGCTAAAATGTTGTATTGAGACTGCCAAATTGGGCACAGGTGCAGGTTGAGGTGAAGTTGATGTGGAAGTTGTTGGCCTGGCTGTGGGTGCAGGCTACACAGACTCCTCATCTTCAGTTTCTGTTTCCACGGACTATAAGGCATTGACCTCCTCTTATTGTAAATCTGTTGCCATCCCAATGTGCTCCAATGCACCTTGTCACGTTCCTTGGAAAATGGTGAAAATACATTAATAACCATTATCAGGACTAAAGCAGTCACAGCTGATTAGCATTACATTACATTTTTGAATAGCATTTGTTTCACCCCCATTATAATAAAGGTGGATTTACCTTGGTAGAGGTCATCCTCCTCCTGGGTTGCGACAGCTGGCCCTGCTGCTAGCACAGGTGTTGATGCTGGCGCTGGTTTTGGTGGCGTCTGCTTTGTCCGGAGGCTGTGTGGACAAAAAATGTAAATGTTTGTTATTATTTTTTTTGTGCTAAAAACATTTAAAAAATAAATAAAAAATAAAGTGTTCAGACTTCTGTTTGCAATGTGCAGAAAATGCAGACTTTTTCAATCTGCAGGATAATTGATTTAAAATAAAATATAAACATTTGCACCATCATACATTACTCACCAGCCTTAGGTTGTGACACAGGTCTGTCCCTGTGCCTCACGCTAATTCCCTCTAGGGGCTCTATAGGAAGGAGCTGCTTAAATTCCTACTCATAAGTTGCAAAGGACATGACAAGAGCAGGACCACCTCCAGTCCCTGCAGCCGCTCACCTCTCCTCAGCCATCTTCTCCTTGACTCTGCGCTTGATGTCCCTGATGCGCTTGCGGCAGTTATTTACAGTGCGTTTAATGGGGCCTACCACATCATCGGCATCACACAATGCTGTCCACACCTGCTTTTTTTGGGCAAAACTGGTTTTGGCAGCTAGACTGTCCAATAGGCACTCATATACAGGAACTGAGTTGTGAATTAGTGTGCAATTCTACGCAAAACTAAAACGGACATTGCGGCCAGACTTGGTTTTGCCCACAGTAGGGTCTGCCTCTTCCTCCTGCTGCTCCTCACCTCCTAGCTCCTCTCTCTCCTCCTTCCCACTCTATCTAGCCTCCTCATCTCTCTTTCCTCTCACCATCCTCACAGACAAAGTACACAGAGGGAAAGACAAACAAAATACTTACAAAGAACACACAGCGGAAATACAAAATAACAAACAAATCCACTCACAAACCAAGGACAGGGGAAATACGGTAAGCAGGACAAAAACACTCAACAAAAAATAAATATTAAACAACAGACAGACAAGAAGACAAACAAGGGCAGATAAATAAAATCACAGACAACAAAATATAATTTCCTCACTCCTTTACACATCAATAACACTCTCCCTGACTTACCAGTCCTCTCTCTCTAACTCCTGAAATCCCTATCAACTCAAATAAATAGTGCCTTGCTCTTTACAATGCTAGTGAGGTCAAAATATTGCGTGTTTGCCCTTAAAACTTGCAACCAATCAGAAATAAGTATTGCCTATTAAATTGCGGTTTTCAGCTAAACACGGCTGAGTTTGATAAATACGGGCTAGTTTGAAGTCGACGTAAATTGCGAGAGACGAATAGCGATTTTAGATATCAGACTGAAAATCGCTACTTAATACATATGGCGGCTTTGGGGATCAAATCGCTGTTTATAAAATCGCTGAAAAAATCAGAGCTTGATACATTTACCCCTCGCTTTCTCTCTCTCTCTCTCACACACACACACACACACACACACACACACACACACACACACACACACACACACACACACACACACACACACACACACACACACACACACACACACACATTTTCTATGAGCCTGATCCTGATTCTGAGTGTGTATTTACATTGTACAATGAACCTGATTAACTACAGGAAACTCCATAATGTTTTTCCCTGCAACACAATCTCATTATTCCCATGCATACCTGACAAGGAGGCTCAGTAAAGTACTCAATGACAGTTACTTGAATTCTCTGCAGTACCATAGTGAGGTAGGACTGGAAGGCATGTAGCCACCTCCACCCTCTACCAACATCTTCCGACGCTGTTTGGAACAGACTGAGTGCAACTGCAGAGGTTCCTGTCTGCACTAAGATAGCTAAAACAGCAATAGAGTCCCTTGCAGAACAGAAAAGCCTTTGGTGAGGAATTCATATCTGCTGCAAGTGCCTCTGACAGCGTTACGTATTGGTGGTTCTGCTCTATCCATGCAACTCAAGCTGACAATCAGACAACATGATACAATTGTGGGAGCAGTACAAAATAACAATCAAAATAAGTTTCCACCATTTTTTAGCAACAGATAGTCTCATGTTTCTGCACTCTTCTGTTTGCTGTGTCTGTTATTAAAGGTAGTCTTTTGGTGAATGGGATCTGAACACACTGCTATACAAGTGCATAAAATGTGAATTACTCACCCTGAACAATTCCAGGTTATGGATCATGAGTCTGAGCAGTAACGTGTTTTGACGTGTGCATTCTTGGTTTCTGACACTGGATGCATCAGATGTGCCAGGGAAAGATGTTGAAACTATTGGATCCAGTTTGAAATTTGATTGAAAATTATTACATTTAATTAATTTGTTTGCTTTAACCCCTAAATTAAAACTTTTAACTCAAATTGGAAGTTTGTGTTAACAGCTAGTCAAAAGACGCTAAAATAAACTATAAGATGTTGCCTTTTTGCATTCTTGAGCCTCCGTGGATATATTTTATAGTATTTTTTTTAGAAATTATTTCATTTTAATAGCAAACAGTACTGTGTGCCTTGGATACTAATTCTTGACCACCACCCACAACATCATCTTCTATCTGTCTTTTATCATCATCAATTATTAGTCCTTATCTCACAACATCAATACTTACCTAACCAGCACCAACATCATCATCATTTGCCTGATCACCATGGTTTGAACATTGATTTGGCGAGAGTGACAGCTTGTTGCAATGATCACCCTAATTATCCTGCTGCCTACAGCTTAATAACTGATCAAGCAAGAAAAATGGACAAAAGGTTGCAATTGCTAAAATTCACTTTCTATTGTAATGACAGCATTTCTTGCTCAATTTGCTTTGTTTAAATGAGCACAGATCTTCTCTGGCAAACCGTTATATATTGTCTTAGTAAGTGTGAAAGAATTTCTGTACAATGAGGTTAAGCACATGCGTATTCTTGTACTCTACACTCAACCACTGAGCAGAGGAAGCCATATATTGACCCTGGCCATACTGACTTGACCACATCTGTTGCATGAACCTGAGTACAAACAGATTATTTTCAAAGAATGATCACTTGATGTTACTGTAAATTGAGATTGTGTCACCTATGCAGTGGTCAGCCGGTATAGACAATACAGTTAGGCATGTTACAAGATATTCTGGGAGAGTTCAACAGGCAGCATTTGCGAATCAAAGGAAGAAACTCAAGTGAATTGTTGCAGGGACTGGAAACGTGTCTCATTGTAAAATAATGTAGAATCTTGGCTAGTAATTATATTGTTTTAGGCATGTAAGTTTTACCTTTATTAGGACTACATTTGCATAACACTTACTTAAAATGTTTTGCCCATTTTTGCAAGCAATAAGTGATATTTTAGTGCTTTTACAGATGGTGATATTTGCAATTCACAAGGGTGAATACCTCTGACATAGTAGTGATTATTATCTTAAGTATTGTCAAGAACTGTGTATAGGCTTGATTTATTGCTTTGTTACATTAGAAACATTGCACATGCTGCTGTATTTGCCTAGTGTGTATAGGGAGATAGGATCTAAAGCAGTCTGATGGCATAAAAATGCATCTATAGACAGACGACAGCAAATTATCATACAAAGGCTCAAATTATAGCTCAACTAAAAATAGTTTTGATGTTTTATTGGCTAAATTCAATTTACAGCACAACACTATTGAATTTTCTGTGCTAGGGAATGGAATCTGAGTGCCATGACCTATGGTGGAAGCCGATTACCAGGATCCAGAGTGAAATGTGATTGCTGTGTTGGAGTCAGAATTTTTTTTTCTTACTTGAACCAATTTGATACATCATACGGAGCAGGTCCTGCTTTACACTTTTCTTTAAGGCTAAAATAACCTTCTGCAGCCATAATATACAGTAACTCTCAGCATGTATGGGAGAGGTAGTGATATTATATCTTCTATATGCGGTCAGTGGAAGGAACAACTGAGTAATCAGAGCTGAGATGTGGTCTAATAGGGCAGAGCTGCTTTTACTGATCACTTTAACAGGGAAAGATATGGATAATTTTCAGTTTATTTGTCACTGTTTACTTCCATGATACCAGATCAACCAGCATACGTGCCAATAGTCCTGAATTCAGGCATTCAAAAGGGTATGACTATTTTGAAAATAGGTGGGACCTTAGGGACATTGAGATAGTATGAGTAAAGCGGGATGTACTGTGAGCGGATTGGGACATGGTCTAGCATTTCTTGAATTTAAACAATATGCAGTCATGGGTGAAGTATAGATCATTTTATGCATGCTGGGTGTATACTGTACTTACATAGTTACATGTTTTGACAGTGAATGAGATTAAAAAATACACAATTTTTGCATAGTTCAAACTAATAACATGCTTTCAAGAGCATTCAAACTTAATAAAACATGCACTTGTGTGAATATGTCATGTGTATGTTTATTTTTGATTGCAGGAAAAAATATATTTTCCATGCTTGATAAACTAAGCAATTTATTTTCCCATAGTTCATTCTACAGCTTCTTCAGAACATCAGGAGGCCCCATTGTCCTCACATCATGCTATTGAAGATGAGTAGGTAACAGGTGAGTTTATCTTAAAAAACAAAAATGTATTAATATTATTATACTTACATTGTTTCCTCCTGCCCAAAAAAGATGTATACCACAAAATACAAGTAAAATAAATCATGTCCAAAATTTTTAATACTTACACATATTTAGGCAGGAACAAGAGCAGCCTGCTGTAGAAGTATCAATGTCTGCTGAAATACCCTCTCATCCAGACATGGCATCAGCTATAAGAGAATTTCAGCAGATACACTTACAATTTTTGATTACATATGCGCAATGTAAGCCAATACATGAGCAAAGGTTTGAAGTCCATAGAGGTCTCACAACACAAGAATTCAAATGTTCTCTGCTACATAGACCTCAAATATATACAAATAGCCTACAAATAGTTTGATAGGTTTGGTTAGACAGCTTAGCTAAATTATTGTAGCCTCAACAAGCCGCATTGAAAGGGCCATAATAAGCGGAATTCAACAAAAAGTAGTACAGAAAGTAGCCAGCCCAACACTTCGGCTACATCTGCACCTACCACTCCAACCAAGTGCAGGGTGCAGTCCGTGGGGGGGAGGGGGCAGACATCCAGGGCCAAGTCAAACCCCAGAAGACCATCAAATGGTTAAAGGGAAAATATATATTACAATAATTAAAGCGTCTCATTCTGTTTCTATGCAAGTTAAATTACACTGTTGTGCCTAAGATTTTTTTCAACTTAAAAAATGTCTATTAAATGTATTTTACCGAAATTACATTAGTTGATGGTCCATGCTCCTGAACCAAGGTGTAATAAATACATTTGGGCTTATGTACAACATAAACATTCTGATAGACCATATATGTTGTGCATTGATAATATGTCAATATTATATAATCATAAGATGCTTCTATGTATGGTCATTGGAAGCTAATTTTGGTTTTAAGCTACACATACCAGAGTAAGGGAGACTCAGTTATACAAAACAGTGTAAACCTTACTAATGGGGAATGGTGTAAAATAAATTAAAACAACCTATAAATTCCATGTTTGTTTTAAACATTTGTTGATAATTATACATGATTATGCCAAGCTTTAAAATGCAAAAAACGTTTGTATGAGTCTTTCTGTGATCAATCTTTCCCTCTCTGTATTGTCCACATGATCTTATGCTCAGAACTACTCTGCTTAATCACTGTTTTCCTAAATTTGTATGTATAAATTTATATTAAAGGCCAAATAATGCATCATAAAGAAAGACACTGCTATTTCCAATACCTTGGCAGGGGCATATAATCGTTCACCAACTACCTAATACAATATGTAATTATAATAGTTTTATTCTTTATAATAAAAAATAAGATTATTTATTACATTACAAATTGAAGTAAAACCATTTAAAAATATTGGCATTATATTAACAATATAACACATTCTTGGGGTCTTTTTCCAGCCATCATAGGTCTGCAAAAGCATGGCGATTTTAGCAATCTCGCCTGTCAAACCCACCTATCTTTTTCTGTCAATTATAGATGGCAGTTTTCTGGCAGTTTGCTAGACCACAGCTTAATACATTTAGCAATTAGCATGCATATAATGGGTAAAAGTTGGGATAGCAATTTGTATAATGGCGCCTTAGAAAACGGTGAGTTTTCCTATTGACCTCCCCCATCCAACTGGGATTACACTTGATCATGACCCCTGCTGTTACCTGATCACAATTGCCAGTCAAGAGGAAGAGAAAGCACAACCAGTGTTCTAGTGCCATAGCGATCCATATCTTTGTGTGATATGAATGCAGCATGGATTGGTCATGACTCTTCTGTGCCATATTCATACACACATATAGACCAGACAGACTTGAATTACTTCCCTAACTTGGTCACTGAAATTTAAGCTCTCTGATACAGCCATCTGCAATCAGGTCAGGAGCCACACCAAAGAACTACTGAATTGCGGAATTAAGGACATAGAGGTATTGTTCAAAATTGGAAAAAGACTTTAATTTTTTATTTTATTTATGTATTGTATGTGTATAATTGAAGGTGGCATGGCATCTGTATTTGTGGAAGTGGTGCCTGTATAAATAACTATAAGTACTATATTTTTTTTATATAGGCATTAAATGATTAATATATAATAACCATCTATTTTTATATTGAAAAAGATACTTAGAGCACTGCCTTATATTTCTTTGGACTGTTATGCTAAGGACAAGGTTGATGGTCCCTGGCATGTACTATATTTTGCGCTTTTAGTGAGTGTAGAGATACAGCTTAACAATTGCAGTGTGTCCTGCACATCTCATGTAAGGAGGGAGAGCGAGAGACAGATTTTAGATATTTAGTAGTAAAGATTCAGGATTTCTAGCATTTCCCTGCCGATACACACTATAGTGAATACTTTTCAGCCTAGTTACACCATAGTGCAAATGATGAAGTTTTCTCATTAAGAGCATTTTTTAGCAATAGATTAATTTAAATGTATGCACAGAATTTTCTACATGTAAAAACATTAGTGCTGCTGTAGTATGATTAATAATACTCAAGCCATTGATATGTTGCTGTCGCGATAATATGTTGGTGAAATTATCATTGTTGGCATCATTTTGATATACTCTCATTTTTTCACTTAATTATATAATCTATATAACATAACTATATTGCTACTGATGTCCACTCATGCATACCTTCTGTCATATACCTTTTACGGTATTGACAAAGTGAGCATATGACTTGTGCAGTATGATCGCTCTGTGACAGTCAGCTTTATATTTATTGCATTTTCTTTTCATTTTTTTTAAATAAAGAAAATAAAAACCTTCCAGTATACTTGTTTAAAAGAAACAGTTGCATTTTACTGAAAATGTTGGTAGAAATTGAATTAGCATACAAACAGGGAGGAGTGACAGTTTGACAATTTGGGTGACAAAACTTCTTTTTTTAGGTTTGCGATTGAAACATGTCTGGCTGTCTCCCAAATTTAATTTGGATCATGGACTGAAAAAAGGTTAAGAACTTTTGCTCTATTAGAGGAAAAAATGGAATTCAATATAAATCACTGATGCTGAAACAGAATAAAATCTGGAACAAGCCAATAAAACAAAATAAATTGGGTAAAGTTCGTTCTACAAGGTGAGTATTCATAGGAACACAGGTAGGCAGTACTTGACTTTTCACTGTTTGACTTTGAGCTATGCATAGGTATGACTGACAAAGGTGTTGTGATGGTATTTACAAATGGCTGGCAAACCTATGCATGTTGTAGATATGCAAATATGTATGTCCAGAAAAGCAGGTGCAAGAGCTTTATTGTTGTGAAAACACTTAGCTGTTGTATTTTGTGGCAGCATTGGACAAAATAGGTGTCAAATTAACAATGAAATTGTCACAGAACAGCCCTAACAACAGAAGCAGCCAAGGCTGCCAGCAAGGGGGTACAGGGAGTACAGCAGTATGGGGCCCAATAGCAGAGAGGGGGCCCACCAGCCCTGGGTGCAGACAAATTTATTAAGGTTGGGAGCCTCCGCAGTTGATTAAGGAAGGTAGCAGGCACCATTTCTAAGCAGCAGCTGCTCCTGAAATATGAGAGAGGGTGTGGGGAGAGACCTCTGCGTGTAATTAAGGATGAGGTAGCGGGCCCCCTTGTAGGCAGCATGTCTGCCTCCAGTCCCAATATGTCGGGGTCCCACAGCTGCCGCCATTTCTCTAGTCCCAGTTTCATGGAGACCTAGGGAGTGAATGGTGGTGAGGAGAAGAAAATGAACGGTGTCAAAAGCAGCAGAGAGGTTAAGGAGTACGAGAAGGGAGAAGTGACCATTGGACTCAGTCCAGAGTAAGTAATTTGTTACTTTAGTGAGGGCAGTTTCAGTAAAGTGAAGTAAATGAAAGCCAGAACAGAGAGTGTCAAGAAGAGAGTGGGAAGAGAGAAATTGGGTCAGACAATTGAAGACAAGTTGTTTGACAATTTTAGAAGCAAAGGGAAGCATCAAAATAGTTTGATAGTTGGAAAGAGAGAATGGGTCAAGAGAGGGTTTTTTGAAAATAAGGGATATGAGAGTGTGCTTGAAGGCCAAGGGGAAGAGAGAGGCTAAAGAGGTGAGCAATGTGATGACAGGCTTTGGGAGAGAGTAAGTGGAGTTACTTGGAGGGGACAGGGTCAAGGGGATAGTTTGTGAAGGAAGCAGAGGAAAGAAGAGTGAGGATCTCAGGCACAGTTACAGGAGGGTAGGAGCAAAGGGTGGCAGAGTGAGTAATAGGACAGGTGTGGGAAGAGAGTCTGGTGAGGACAGTTATCATTGTGGATAGAGTCATTTTTGTTTTTGAAGTAGGTGGCAAAGTCAAGAGCGGTGATGTATTGTAGGATCTGCCTCGCTTCCTCTGCAGCATCATCAGGATGCTGCTTCATTTCGGCAGATCCTGCCTCAGGGATTTATTGGACTTTATTGTGTTCATTGAATGTTCTCCTGCACTATCTCTTATCTAACAGATGTGCTGTTTTTGTACTTGTTTCTTCCTGTTACTAGGAGTACCTTGCTGCACTAATTAATAACCAGCACCTGATTGTTTCTCTATTTATACCTGCTACTCCCAGTATACCTTGCTGGTCATTGATGTTTCTTTGTCTTCCTTATGGTTTGTTCCCCCTGCTGCTTCTGTGCCCTTGGACTCCACATCCTGCTGCTACACAACTGCTTCGGATATCTCTCTATCTTCCATTCTACCTGTGTCTGCAGTATTCACTGTGCAAATTCAGCTATATTGGGTTTATATAATTTACCTGCACTTTCTGAGCAATAAACACCTTTATTCTTCATCACATCCCATTGCAGTGATTTACTTTGAAGCGTGACATGGATAAGAGGGGAGGAGGTGGGGGAGGACACAGTAGAGAGTTAATGGTAGCAAAGAGGCATCTGGGTTTATTGAACAGGAAGGAGATGAGGGATGTGAAATAGGTTTGTTTGGCAAGAGAGAGTGCAAAAAAGTAGTAGGTAAGTGGATGAAGTCAGTGATGGAGTGGGATGTCCTCCATTGGCATTCAGAGGAGCGTGAGAGCACTTTTGGAGGAGATGAGTAAATAGGGAGTGCCAGGGTTGGGGTTTAGATTAGCAGCAGCTGAAATGGGGTGGCTGGGGCTGCACTATCAAGGGCAACAGAGAAAGTGGAGTGATAAAGTGAGACAGAAACATAGGGGCATGAAGGGTTCAAGGGAGGATGCAAAAACAATTCTGTTGATGGGACACAGCATGCAAGCAACTTTGGGTGGGAGAGGGGGGCAAGGGATAATGAGAAGGTAAAGGAAAGGAGATTGTGGTCAGAGGGAGAGGGGAGACAGAATTGGAGACGTTAAAGATGTCACAGAGATGGGAGAACACTAGGTCCAGAGAGTGACCATCACAGTGGGTGGCAGAAGTTTTCCATTGGGAGACGCCATAGAAGGTAGTGAGAGTTAAGAGTTTAGAGGCAGCGGCAGTAAGAGGAGAGTCAGTAGGGATGTTAAAATCACAGATAATAATAGTGGAAATATCAGAAGAGAGAAAATGGGAATACCTGGTGGCAAAATTATCAAGAAATTGTGAGAAAGGGCCAGGGGGAAGATAGATGACAGCAACATGAAATTGGGGAGGGGAGAAGAGGCATATGGGGTTAACTTCACAGAAGGAGAGGAAAGGGTCAGGGGGATAACACTGAATTTGAAGTCAGGAGTCAGAAGGACACCTACACTACCTCCTTAGCGGTCCCCAGGACAGGGAATATGGGAGTAGAGTCCTCAATGGGAAAGTACAGCAGGGGAAGTATCATAGGGAGAGATCCCCATTTCTCTTGGGCCAGGATACCAAACTAATGGGAGAGGAAGTGGTCATGCATGGGAGTGAGTTTATTGCAAACAGATCTTGCATTCCAGAGTGCGCAGGACAGTGGAAGGTGTATAAGAGGAAGGATGGGAATAAGGTTGGCGGGATTGGATATTTGGGGGGTAGTATGTGTTGGAGCGGGAAGTGCCAGAGAATAAAGGGGATAGGCTTGGGCATGTAGTATGAAGTAATGATGTGGGGAGCCATGTGGGAGAGCCGGTGGAAGTGATGAATAGAGAGTAATAAGGTTCAGGAGATGTAGCAATTGAGTTCTTGGAGAGTCATGAAATCGGAGAATTGGCAAAAGACCAATTCAAATCCAGTTCAAAATCAGTTTAAATTCCTCATACTTGTGAAGGCAGACAAAGCTTTGAGTAGCCTAGAAAATACAAAGATTGAAAGACTGAAGACTGAAACAGCTGTTGCAGGGGAGAACAAGTGGCTAAACAATTAGTAGTAGTACAGCAGCCTAATTAAAGAGAGGGGATGTTGGAGGGAAATAAACTAATAGATAAAAACAAACTTCCTTGTCATGAGAAGGAAATAAGAGAGTTCAAAACAGACTTTTTGAGATGTGAAGCTTGCATCCAGGGAGAGATGGAAACATCAAGAGACAAATATGGAGTTTCAGGTGAATGCCGAATGTTGTCCTCCTGTAGTCAGGGCTGCCAAGTGGAATTCACGGCCCCAAGTTCAACAACTTCATGGGGACCCCCTTATTGTTGAGCATGGAAAACAAATTTCCACGCCGCACTGCAGCGGTACAAAAGTTATTTTGGGTGTTTTTATACAATTGGGGCGTGGTTATGCATCATTGGGGCTTGGCTAGCAGGCAAAAAGCACTAGGCCACCCTCCTTCAGAAAAAAAAACCTGCATTGCTGTGTACACCATTGGCAAAAGGGTGCAGTTCCTGCTCGCCGAAGTGTGACATATGTCCCAGAACTCCTAACTTTCAGTACATCTAGCACCATAGTGTAGTATACAAAGATTGCAGTGTGTACATAAGGAGTTCACAGTCTTGGCCTGCCCCTTACATTCGGCAGAACAGTCACCAAAAATTGGGAATCACAACATTTCTCAGACTGTCCTGCTCTTTCCTACCTGTTCTTATCACCTTCACCACCTGTGGCTGCAGGTTTCTTTAGCAGCAGTTTGTCTGGTTCCTGGGATGTTGGGGGACATATTCTGAAAAAAAATGGGTACATTTAGAAAATTCAAACCAGACCCGGCGTTAAATCAATAGCACCCATGATTAATACTTACGCCTTTCCTCAACCCCAACATTAAAATAATAGTATTCCCATTTAATAAATAAACCTATTTCCCGACCTCCAAACAGCTCCAGCAGTAAATTAATAGTATCTACATTTCATAAATATACCTATTTCCCGCAACCATCACTGCCATTAAATAATTCATAGTCACCCCTACATCTTAAATGAATAGTCCCCACTATTAAATTGCCCCACCATCACCCCACAAACAAGATTACACCCATTAATTAGCCACCACATACCTTACACTACATTGGCACAAGCCCCCTGTGCCATCACACACACACACACACACACACACACACACACTACCCCAATCCCCCTGTGCCATCACACACACACACACTACCACAAGCCCCCTGTGCCATCACACACACACATTACAGTGCCCCTTCATCATCACCACGCTGTGCCCCCTTATGATCACTGCACTCGGTTGACTTGGGCTGATTTGGGACATTCTTAGATTAGGCTCATGAATGCCTTATTTTGCACCCACATGCAAAAAATTGATTTTGTTGTGCAGGACAATATCTTTTAAATGAGATCAAGGAGAGTGTGCATTTAAGGGTGCATTTCTTGCTATTGTGAAGTGGGGCAGCGTGGTTTCCACTAACGCCTCACAACACTGGGTCATGAGTTCAAATCCCAAACAGGGCCTTATCTGTGTTGAGTTTGTATGTTCTCCCTGTGTTTGCGCAGGTTTCCACTGGGTGCTCTGGTTTCCTCCCACACTTCTAAAAAACATACTAGTAGGTTAATTGGCTGCTGATAAAATTATTCCTAGCCTGTGTGTGTGTGTTAGGGAACTTAACTGTAAGTTCCTATGGGGCAGGGACTGATGTGAATGACAAATATTATCTGAACAGCGCTGCGGAATTGGTGGCATTATCTAAATAAATAAATAATGATGATGCACATTATTTTTCACCTTGCAAAAGGACTTCATTTCTCCAATACCTCTGATGTGGCTGATATTGGATATTGTGGTATACTTTCAACGGGGCACATTTTGCACCTTCTGGATGCACTTTTGTGGAAAAGCACATTACTGGGTCTACTTTTTTCAATGTAATAACAACTGTCAAACACAAAAAGTGATACATGTAATAAAGACAAACTTGGTGTCCACTCCTGATTAATTTAAGACATAAATGAAGTTAAACTGAGCAGTGTTTTAAGAGAAAAATGTAAAAGATTAAATTGATGAAGGAGTGGTCATAAAGTGGTGGTAGGTGTGACTTTGAAGTACCATTTTCAAACTTTCCCCCATGTTAATTGCGGGTAGATCAGCAAACCTAAAAATCTAAGAACAGTTGATTTTCCTGGAAAATTATTCTATCTATCTATCTATCTATCTATCTATCTATCTCTCATCCATCCACCTATTAATGATCAAAAAGATTTTTCGGTATCCCTGCTATTATGAGGATGAGTTCAGCGGAGTTGATTAGAGGTGTCTGTGTCACCCTGCATTAGTGACATACTGAACACTGGTTGACAGGTCACATCCACTCTGCTGTTCTTTGCAGTAATTCCAGCTGAGTGTGTGACTCTCTCCCTCTGACAGCTCATATATTTTACATCACTCACCTCTCATGGCTCATTTCTGCTCCCAGACCTAAATCTAGCACTCTCTTTTTTTAACTCCTTGCCTGCAAGGAGCTAAACATAATGCATTCATTTAACGTCAGGATAAACCTTAGTATGGTGAAAGAATGAAACACACACACTGAGATGACATTTCTCTTCAACATTCTCACTGTTCTCCAACCAGAGCTTTTTTTTTCACTCTTAAAAAAAAGATAAAAGTTAGAAGCGAGTATCCCTGTTTCTCAAAAGGAACTGACGTGTGGGGTTTTATTCTCTGTAAAAAGAAAAAAAAAAGAGAAACTAAGTCTAAACAATGAGAACACATGGTGTCCAAGATCTTTTCAATGATGATCTGTTCACTGAATAGTAATAAAGGGTTTCATACTGAGCTAGGTTGTCTGATCTTCACAAGGACTGCTCATGCTATGAACATATTACTAATATTAATAGATTGTTGTGGGAAATGTTTTATGTCATATACATTTATGTATGAATACCCCCCACTGCTGTAAAGATATGGCAAATCACTGAATAACTTTATTACCATTTAAAGGCACAAATGTTTGACCGATTAAGAAACTTAAGAAACTTGTGATATACTTTTTTATCTACAGTATGTTTAGTTGTACAAGTAAGGTAAAGAACCATAAACCGACTATCTGTATTTTTTTCTTTTGCAGTACCAGAGTTATCTTAGAAATTATATGTATTCCGGAATTAAGGTTCTGTTATTAATCCTGGACTTTAAATGAAATGGGTTCCATAAAACAAAGAAATTATAGCTGGTTATTTTTTTTTAGATATTATTGTTATTATTATTATTATTATTATTATTATTATTATTATCCTTAAGGAAATGCTTAGTAAAGTGGTGATGTCAGAACTAATATGGTTTGCAGGAGGTTACTGGTATATCAGTATAAGTCTAATGTAACTTGTGTATTCTTCTATGATTGTTAATTTAGTGTAACAGTTCAACAGATCTATGTTGTCTTCCTATGTGGAATATACTTGTATTTTTTCATCTCTGCATAGCCATCTACCTACCCACTTATTCTATGTATTTAACTGTCATATTTTAAGGTCCTTTGAAGGAAGGGCTGGTGTGAAATGCAGCTCATGTAAGACATTGACAAATGTGACCAGCAAATGCTAACCAGTTAAGTGGACAGGAGATGGATGGCGCCATCAGGCTCGCTGGGCGTCCCCTGTAAGGTGCTAATTGGTTCTGTGGAACTGGTTTTAGTCAATAAATTCACAGGAGAGATTTTGAGTTTGTGTGTGTTTCTCTATAGATGGATTGTCTTAATGTGACTGACACCTCTCTCGCCAGAAAGACCACCCAGGCTGGTATTGTACTGTGCAGAAAATTAAGCTAAGTGAATGTTTAATATGTACCTACAATGCAAATCATTGTATGTGATGTGCAACCTGAGCAGCAAAATGTAAAAAGGAAAAATCAAATTACTATTTTTTTTTTGCATTGTTTCTGTAATGCTTCTGGTGAATAATGCAAATGTGGTATTTAAATAGAATATTGTATTTTCAGTAATTTGTAAAATGTTCTTAATTTCTATATCCTAAGATCTTACAGTTTAAATGACTGGTGACCTTTCCCGCTATCTGTACTACTTTATCTCCTTCTTGTTTATCAATCCAATCCTTTATGTCACTCTAATTTTATTGGGAATTTTATTTGCAGATACATTTCTTACCACCCATCAGTCACTTTTTCCAAAAAGTTGAAAGTGCATATATTGAGGTGCGCAAAAAATAAATATCAAAGCTTGCATGTTACTAATCTAAATAAAGCGCCTCAAATCTATGAAGTGTTTATTTCGAAGTCCAATATCTAGAAGTTTTCCATGGGTCTTGTACCTAAAATGGAAAGAGTCTGAATAAGGGGGGAGGAAGCAGGGGCTTAACTAGAACTTTAAGGGCTCATAGCAACATTCTGAGGAGCCTAAGGATTCCAGAGATGGGATACCCTGCCTTGCCCTCTCTTTACTTAAATTAATAGCCAGCCACCTCATATTGCTCCGGCGCTGGGCGTTCTTACACTTACTGCTCAAAGAGGAAGGGGACACCAGAGGTCCTTTCAACTCAGAGTGGAGTTTAATTATAGAGCTCCAGCATACCTGCTCATGTGCACAGCATTCTGGGACTTTAAATCCCTGTCTGTGTAAGTGGTTACTCACAGGGAGCTCGGTATTCTCCTTGTTGACTGAATACACCAAAGAGGAAAGCAGGGCACCAGAACTGCATGGGTGACAGGTAACTGAGCTGCTGGGCCCTATAGCAGCAGCTAATCCCTACTTTCCCAGTTACCTATATATCTATGTTGTAACCAAATACTCACAATCTAACAATTCCATAGAAACATTAATTTTGTAATTCTAAATGTAGTGTCATAAAATGTGATTTTTTTTAAATGACCTATATTAAAATGTATTTATATAAAAAAAGAAGCACATATTATCATTTAACACGTTCCACTACTCTCAACTTTTAATTTTCTTTTACATTGTCATTCTTCATTTTAGTTCTGCAACATTATAAATATGTTACTAAACAGACTTATCTGATATTCAGGACTTTGCAGGCTCAGTGAGTCCTATATTGGTATTGTGTTCTGTGCACATGCTTCCTTCTTCCATTGCTGAGCTGTGACCAAGCATGAGATGTGATGACAATCAGTTAAAGAAAAAATAACAGGGTCTTTACTCTCTGAAATGAGCAGATAACACATTGCACTTTGCTCTTTTCTCTTCAGACTTTAAGTCTCCACACTGAAGGCCCTCATCTCTTGAGTAAAATCTGCCATAAATATTTTATTTTGTTATTACAAAAAATACCTGACTGTTCTCTTAGTAATAGAGATAATGCACCTAGCGTTAGTGAATTCCCTGGGTCCTGTGATGTGTTTATGCTCTGGAGAGACAGACTTTTTCTTATTGAGTCATAAACCGTGATGGCTAATCCCAGAGATTAGTCAGATATTATATGTAGTAAGCACAGTTTTGGTTCTGAATTATCCATAACTTAACTATTTTCTTATACTTATCCTCTACCACGCATAATGTATTTGGGGTGCATTTGATGGTAATAGGATATGCGCATTAGTTATACAGAAAGAGAATATAGGTATCATTAACCATACAAGGATATTATAAAAATATAGATAATTAAATAATGCCTCAGGATAATACCAGTGCCTCATCCAGGGTAGAAGCCAGAAGGTGATCAGTTTGCTGATGTGTCTAGACACTACTTGATCATTGCTATAAATATTAGCTAGTTAAGTGAAAGCAGTAGGTAAGTAAACAAATTTTATGGGTGGTACAGGGTTCTAAAATGGGTGGAGTGGGGCAAATAATTTTATATGGAGAATCCATTTCATTGTCTCTATTTTACAATATTTTTTTTGCATTATAAAATGTCATTATGCGAGTAATGGTCAAAGTGGGGGTATATATGGGGGTATGCCATACATCCACTTCTACTGCTTTCATTATAAAACTATCAAATTCCATTCATTGACATTCCCATTACATATTGCATACCACCACTTTTAAATTTCAATAACACCACTTCTAAATGTCCACTTGGACCACTGCCTGCAACATTAAAACATGGAATGTGGACAGTGCTGATAAACAGTTATACCTATTCACATAAATATGACGTTAAAATGAAAAATGTTGAATGTAATGATGAAAATATAATGAAAGGTTCTAATTACCTGAATTTGTGAAGGAGTACTTTAATTGAACAATGTGAGCAGTAACAAATTAATAAGACTATGTAGCTTTTGGCAGTGCTTAAGACATAGGTTCCCTCTCAACATTCCTTTCTATAGCTGGTTTCCCACCATATGTTTATTGGAATACAAAGTCATTCGCTCAGCTCAAGCTCACATTGTCTTTTGGTCATACTTGCACCACAGAGTTTAAATAGTGAAAGTCTGTGCCTACAGTATGTATTGTCCTTGTGCCTGGGATACCTCCCAAAATTCCCTTATCATAATCTAACTCTTATTGTGAGGAATTTTAGGCAGGAAAATAAAGTATTGTACACAGATTTTATGAAGCATTATGCAAATTAAAAGCGTGTATTTTTAAGAGTCAGAAGAGATGACTAGCACATATAGAGCCTCATTTAGAGTCGAACGCAAAAGCCGTTTCTGGTGCATTGTTCATCTTCACACTGATGCGCACGCTCAGTAAGTACCTGTTCCGTCTGCTTTTCAGACGCAGTGTACACTTGCGACAGCTTGCATCTCTGTACAAGGGAAAGGGTGGAAGGTGGTGTTATGTAGGCGTGAACGTGTATAATAAAGATACTATGGGCGTCTACCCGCAAATAAAACCCTAGGTGGAGTCAGACGCAAACGGAACACACGTGAAAAAAGAGAGAAAAAGTGCGTCAAGAATGAGGTGGCGCAAGTAGTTAGCTAGCTGCGGGAACTGGCTGCAACTCGGTAGGGTATTACGAGTGGGTTGGGTCCCACTCATAATACCCTACTGAGCTGTGGGCAGTTCCCGCAGGTGCTCCTGAGTTTGCATTGTAGACGTACATTGCGCACGACTCTAAATGAGGTCCATACTGAGCAATGAGATATTTTCAAAAACAATGTTGTTTTGACTTGTGAAGTGGAAAGATAAAATAAATTATAGCAACTGGTGGCATGGAGAGATATTTGGATTTTTTAAGATGCTGGAAGACATGTTACTTTAAATTCATGTCAATATATCTTTCCATTTCAAAATTAAAATTTTCTCACTTTACTCAGCAGTTCTGATGTAAGTGAAACCACACTGACTAATTATTTTTGTCGCACCAGATTTTTTTTTAATTAACTGGATTAATTAATATTACACAATTTGAGTAAAACAAATGATCCATGAATTCTGAAACCGTAACACAGTGTCAGATCCCTCTAGCAGGGAAATGGTTAAGAAATAACAGCATTTAATGAACAAGGTTCATACAGTTGCACTGTGGTGCCAATTTTCCTATTTTAGCTAGAACCTGGTAATGATTCTGTTGACATTACAGCAAATTATCCCATGTTATTCATTGGGGCAACTCACTGCGGAGCGGAAAGGTGACATTTCTATCTGAAAATGTCATTTCTATGTGCCCTACGTCATCTTGTCTCGGTCTGTAGAAACATAGCTCGACCATACTCTGGGGAGGTGGGAAGGGGGGCACAGTTTTTATTTCTGTGTAGTGTGAACTTGCATTACAAATGTAACCTTGCTCTGTTTAGTCCCAAGTGCAGTTGAGAAAAGAGAGGTGATAAAAGAACTTAGTGCTCTGGAAGTCTGTTGCTTTGGAATCCTGGGACAAGGTAGGCAAAACAAAATTCACACTCTCACACCAGCAGTGTCCTCGCACTTCTCTTCACACCTCATAATTGTTTATTTCTGCTTCTTGGAAGAAAATCCTGTGAGTTGTGTCTGTGACTAAGCACAGGCATATCTTAAGGAGACAGGAGGAATCTGGCATGAGAAAAAAAACTATTACAGTTACATAGCAGGAAAATTGATAAAGACACAAGTTCATCAAGCTCACAAACATGTTGAACAACAATAGTGGGTTTGGGAAGCTTTGTTTAAATGACAAATAAGGCCTTTGGAGGTTAGTATCTATCATAGGAAAGAGGTGAAAACAAAGCTTAATATTTTTGACTGATTAATGAATTACACTTGGTTGTTTCTGCTTTGTAGTGCATAACAGCACTATAGACGTGTGTGATAGGACATGTGTTTGTGTGTAGTGATGTGTGCATTGTACAGAGGACAGGGCATTGGCTTAGTAGTGCATATGTATTTATTTGCAATGTGGGTGGATGATGTGTTTATGAAGAACTATCTATATTGGTGTATTGGGGTGGGAGGTGAATGTATGTGTGAATAAATCAGGGAAATAAATACATCTGCTTTTTCAGGAAGGTCATTGTCACACATGCTGATAAAACAAACATTGAGTCATCCGATTCCATGATTTCACTCTCCAAGGTGCTGAAGAGCATTAAAAACAAGCTGAGAGTACACATATTGTGGTGGAACTTACAACAGCAGCTTATTTTCTGAAAGTGAAAGGTTCCAGAAACATGTATATATCTTACATGTTATTTTGTTTCCTTTATGTTGTGCTCTTTTCTACATATACCAATATGCTTTGTGATATCATAATCTGATTTACATCTGGCCTTGTGAGGCCAGGAAGGAGGGAGGGTGGAAGCTCCTTATTGACTGACAAGATAATGTATCCCGCAATTCATGTGACATGACTACACTCACATAAGTGTTCTGGAGAAGACTAGATTTGAATGCTAAGGAGACAACTTGCAGTGATTAAGTCATGCATAATTAGACATTTAATCCACAGTTATGTTTAATAAGCATAAAATGGTCATATTCATAGATAAAATATTGAGGCAACTTGAAAAGGTTCTTGTTTTTACACACCTGGGGCCTCATTCGTCAAGGCATGTATCTGCTTATTTTGAGCGTATTGTATGCAAAATCAATATGCCCAGAACCGGGAGATATGTTCCTTGAACGCAGCTCTCTCTGCTGCGTTCATAAATGTAAAGGACACAAACTACAGCCTACAAATTAGGGAGTGAATCGGGCGGAAAAAGGGTCATTTTGCCATAGTCAATGTACAGTAGGGGAGTGACAAACTCAAGCGCACTAAGCCACATCCGAATCAAGCTATGAGCATCTCAAAGTTACTTCTTTTTCTGCCGTATGTCTTGCTCCAGCTAAAGGACTAGTCTAAGTGCTGATCAGTAGTGAAGACAGTTTTGTATGCATGTTATAACGTGTTTGCAATCATGTACAACTATAAAAATGTAGTTTATGCTCAGTAGACATTAACAACATTCTAATAAATGTGTGTTGCGGAAATTTCTAATACTAAACGCGGGTTGCGCTCACAATGCGTGCCTTGATGAATCAGGCCCCTAGTGATTTGCGCTGATATAAACAACTAAAAATGTTATGGGCTCAAGGGTGGTGAAAGGTTCACTGTAACATAACCCCCTTAACCCCCCCCCCATCTCCTCCGCTTGTTCTCCCTTCTCTCCTCCCGGCCCCCCTTTTCTCTCCCCCATGCTTCAACTGGCTGCCCTTGTGCCTGTTTTGTTTATCCTCCATTAGGATGTAAGCTCACATGAGCAGGGCCCTCTTCCCTCCTTTCTCCATACCTGTTCTTCTACTCCGTCTTTACTGCATTAGCCTGCCTGGAGTTTTTGAAGTATTGGTATTTTTTGCTTATTGTTCTGTACTGTTTCACCCTGTATAGTCTGTTTGTACAGTGTACGGCGCCGCGAAACATAAAGTCAGAGAGAAGAATTGAAGAATTGTTGGTGTAAATTATACACAAGACAGTATCTAGAGCTATGAAGTAGAATGTTGTTTTTTTTCTAATCATTATTTTAATTTAAATTACAAACAAACAAAAAAGCACAACAGTATACATTCTAAAAACTACCCACTATCTAAAACTGCACACATCTAGAGCTAAAGCTGGGTACACACTACACTGTTTTCATCCAATAATCGGCTCAAACAGCCGACAAACGACCGCTCGTTCAAAAGTCGGGTCAGTGTGTACAGTGACACGATGGTCGAAAGTCTGCCCAAATGGACGATTATCGCCTCATTTGGTTGGTTGTACCGTTTAATATTTTCGGTCCAATCTCGTTTCCGCTGTGCATTGTGTATAAACTTCCGACCGATCCACAACAGTGAGTACGAAATTACAATCATTGCTCACGACAACATGGCTGTAAAAAGCTGCTTAAGGGACGTCCGCTCTTCCCTTTATCGTCCTAAACAAGGCTAGTGTGTATGCAGTCCATAGACCGAGCAATCGGACCATCGATCGCATGTAAAATCGCTTGGCATAAAAAGTTGGTTGAAATTTCTGTAGTGTGTACCCAGCTTTAGAAAGAGAAAGAATATGTAATGCAATTTGACAACATCCGTAATCTAAGAGTCAGGAAGGAGATCAGCAAACAGGATTTAACACTACAAGCAATTGAACAATTGGAAGTCAGATGAAATCAAAACCCTCATTGATAGGAAATAGAAAAGGTAAAACTAAATGTGTTAGGTGAGGCTCCCAAATTGAGTCTGCAGAGCATGCCTCAGATGCAAATAACTATGAAACAACTGATGTGGGAGGGTAAAGTCCTTCTGCAGCTGTGTAAATGACTTCAAAGTTTTGTTATAATACAGTTGGCAAAGGGAAGTAACACCTACATCTCACCAGGCAGGAAAACACCCGAGCTTACATAACACTACAAGAGTAGAGATATTCATATAGGTATGTCAGGATCAGTAACCATACTGTCACCGCTCAGACCCACTGTTCAGATGTCACAGATCTAAAACAGAAGTACAGCTAGGAGTCACGAATTTGGTGAAAACACTCTGTGTTTATTTGCAGAGAGGTATTAACAACAGGCAATAAGGAGCAGTGATAAATACCAGGTTTCAGCTGATGCAGAAAGTAGCATGAATGTCCAGAAACAACCAGGTAAACGGTAATGCAGGGTAGCAGAGGGTAGGTATTAACAACAGGTAATAACATCAGGATTGGACAACAGGAAAGGACATCACAGGATGGGACAACAATAACCAGCCATGTGTGCTGGGAGTGACAGGGTATATAAAGGGAAAACCACACCCAGGTGCATGGGATAATTGGAACATGAAGGTTAACCCCTAATGCACACAATAAGGCACAAAAGCAGCACCTCTGGTGAATGGAGGTACTGCCAATACAAATACAGTGATAAAGACAAAAAGGCAGGAGCTGCCATGCAAAGCAGCATACAAAAGGGAGATGTAGCAGGCAGATCGTGACATCAGATAGGTGCTTACTTACCTCTCTCTCCCCGACGGCTATCCTCCAGACGAACCCCGCGGCCTCCAATGCGGCCTCTATCAGCTGTAGATCCACTATAAAAGGCATCTCCTGCATTAGATAAGTCCCAGAACTTTAGATCTCTCCTCCTGGCTAGACGTGTCCCAGTCCTGGCTACTGTTTCTTTTGTTACCTTGTTGTTTAGTCTCCAGTGCCTTTTTACTTGTTCAGTTACTAGTTCAACAAGACCTCCTCAACAGTCACTGCTGCAGAACATCTTATCCGTAGTGTTCTTGATTCATTGGCGCTTCCCAGCTCCACAGGACTTCAATAGCAATCTCTGCTGCAGAACATCCCCTCCTGCTCTTCAGTGCCTCTGTATACTAGGCTCTCCTTCAGGTCTCGCCATTACCCTCTGAGAGGACCGTGACCTGAGGTTAGTGAGCGGCTAAGTCCATACTCCTTTGCGGGTGTCCCTGCTGAAAACCTCTCTCTCTCTGTTAGATTCTGCACCTTAAGGAGGTTGGGGCTAAAACTGGGCAATCCCTTCGGGCCTTCCTAGACATCCGAATTGTGACACATACATTCCAAAGTCACCTGCATCATAGTGCCGCCTGCTGTAGCAATGGCGCAGTGGCCCTGGAAACCCTGATACCTAACAAAACCTGAAGTAGAGTATATGAGCACAATGCCTAGTATCCAGAAATCCTGTGGAAGACCACTCCTGGGGACTCCCTAATCCACTTCTACAAATAAGCCAACTGCATAGCAATGTAGTAGGTCTTTATATTCGGAGTCAGACCAGAGAGAAGAAATGCTTATTTATTTTGGTAAAGAGTCATCCAGCACCCCTTCCCCTACAGAATCCTTTTCAAGCTTCTCACCCTCACATTTAAGGCCCTAACCAACTTCACTGCTCCCTACATCTTCAACCTCATCACAATTCACATTCCATCCTGCCCACTGTGACTGGCTAACGATCTTTGCCTCTCCTCTCCTCTGATTACCTCTTTTCTCTCATGTATTCAAGACTTCATCCGTGCTGCCTAGCTTCATTGGAATAATCTCCCTCGTTCTATCAGCACCCAATCTGTGTAGCTTCAAACAGGCATTAAAAATACCTATTTTCTTAAAAGCCTATCTGTCATCCATTTAACTACCCAACTGTCGGCTACCTCTCCCTCTCATCTCTTCTTCCCCTTCCTCCTTCTCGCTCTGTGTGACCCTTTCCATATTTCATCTCTTGTGTCTTCGGTATGTCTATCCTTCCCTTTAGATTGTAATCTCTTTTGAGCAGGGCCCTCTCTCCTTCTGTTTCCACCACTTTTAACTTTGATCTTCAGCTACTCTGCCCATGTCTTTCTTGGGCCTTCTGCCCCATGACTCCACTCTTGCTTTTCTCTACACCTTTTCAGTTGCTCTTAACCTGTTAGCTAGGCCCTAGGGACGTAAATGGGCAAAAGTATAAGGGAAGAAGCATTCACCTGGGCCCTGAGAAACACATAGCAATCATAGGGGTCATTCTGAACTTGTTCCAGCAGAAAACACAAGTGTTTTCTAACTAACACTGACAAACCACAAGAGTTAAGGGAATGATAGCCACATCCCACCAATGGCTTTTTCATGAGTTTATATCAGGCATGCTATGTCAGGGTTGTATATAACCTTGGCTAGGACCAAAGACTTTTTAATTTTATCATTCAAGTCCCTCACATTCCAGAAAAGCAGATGAAGTCCTTCAGAATCCCCCTATCCGAAGTCATCATAAAAGGCATAAAAATGGGTCTTATGGATATAACCAGATTCCCCACCCCACCTATATAGGGAAGTATAGAGATTGGGAACATAGAGACACAGTAAAAACAGTGACCAATACTGACCCCAACAGGAACCATGAGCAAGCAGACATATACATAGAGTAATACAGTTGTAAGACCATACCGTGCAAAAACTTATTGCAAGCCACCAACCTCCCCTTCTCTAACCGCAAGTTATAAATATACCAATCAGCAACCTAGAAAAATCCCAAACGTTGATCTTCCTATAACCTGAACAACCCCAACGAAAAAATAACAGAGGGCCACCTACCATGTTGCAACTCTCCAGAAATATATCATCTACCCATTGCATATTTGCCAAAAATCAACATACAATATATCATATCCTATGAAATAGAGCATGAAAACAAATAGTATAATAACACAATAACATGAGAATTGCTATCTCACCTGGGCTCCAGCCTGGGATCGGCCATCCAGTCACTACCCAAAGCCATGTAGGGACAGCATAGCATAAGGAAGTTGTAAGTTCCTGAGCCTCCACTTTATGTTAGTGATTTGGACCTGGCTCCTCTGGGCCTCAATAACAAAGCCAGGGAAAACTAAAACTGTATGGTTTTCATACTTGAGGGGCCCCTGTGCTTTTGCCAACCGAAGAACAGTGTTATGGTCCCTATAATGGAGCAGTTTCGCAATGCATGTACGAGCAGGTGCTCCTGGTTGAGGAGGCTGAGATGGAAGGTGGTGGGCACTTTCAAAACAAAGTGTGGGGTAAAAGCATCTTTCACAAATGCCGTATAAGCCAAATGTCCGAAAAAGAATCAGGGTTGGAACCTGCCGCTCTCTCAGGCAGCCCCACAAACCTGAGATTGTTCCATCGGAGCCTTCAGTCCATACCAGACAACTTTTGTTTGCACATATTGATTTGTGTCGCCAAGTCTGCAATCTCGTCTTTCATAGGGCGGTCACATTATCGTTTGAAGAGATATGATGTTCGGCCTTATGGTCTGTAACCCCCTTCTCAGATAGCGAGTAGAACCTGTTGGATGGAATGGAATTCATGGCCGAGGTAGATGTTTCAGCTGATGCTGTCAAAATTTTCTAGCTTTGCAGTCGCTGAGGTTTGTAATTTTACCAGCTCTAAAGAGAACGTTATACACACAGACACAGGGCCGTCTTTCCCATAGGGCACAAAGGGCAGGTGCCCGGGGGCCCTGCAGCAAAGGGGGGCCCGTCGGAGGAAGCAAAAGAAAAAAAAACCTGGAAAAAGAAAAGAAGAAAATACTTACCGTGCTGTCAGCTGGCGATCTGGCTCCCTCCCTGGTCTCCACCTCCGTCGCGCTCGCAGTGCATGTCGGGTGTGACGTCATCATGCCCGCCCGACATCCATTGCAGAGCGCGACGGAGGAGGAGACCAGGGAGGGAGCCGGATCGCCAGCTGACAGCACGGTAAGTATTTTCTTCTTTTCTTTTTCCAGGTTTTTTTTTTTTGGCTTCCTCCGACGGGCCCATATATATATATATATATATATATATATATAAAATCATTTTTTATTTTTTTTTGTATCTATAGGGGCCCCGGTGCACTGCTGTGCCCGGGGGCACAAGATGGTCTTAAGAGGGCCCTGCACAGACAGCAGGAAGTTAGCCAGACAGTTCTCAGTTCAATCCAGAGTGAAAAAGGAACAGGACACACCCAGAGGAGCTCACTGGCAAAGGAGAGATTCAATGCAGATGGTTGATTGATACTGAGAAAGATGTATTATCCCTCAGCCTCAACAGTTGACAGCACCTGGACAAGTCCAGAACATATAAGCCCCAACTAATATTAGAAAGAGTCAGACAGTTGTCCTGCTCACCTGGCGCCAACAGCCTATCCCCAGGTAATTAAGCGCACCACCTTCATTGAAGGAAACCTCCCATTGCCTCACTAGCAGGACCTGTCTGGCAGTGATAGGTAAGAATGGCAGCACTAGACTCCAGGCTTTAAATAATCAATGGTAACCAGCAGCATAGTGGCAAGTGGACCCCAGGTGGGTGATGATCCTCAAACAGTATAATGGCGGCCATGCAGTCAGTATGGCACCACTCCAGGACGGTATAAGAAGTCTCACAGGTGAATTTGACCAGTTTCAGTGGCCAGCAATGTGTTGATACCGGATTTTTAAACAGGATATTGGCCGAAGAGTAGGAGCTTTGTTACCCACTCCATGCTTGGTCAAGCCATGCCCCACTAAGGGGCCATTGTTTGAGGCAATTGATGACCTATTGATCAATATGAGTGAGAAGTTAAAATTAGCAATGGTGGTAGTCACAGAGAACAGGATGCATTGAACAGTAACAGTAAATATATTTTTTGGTGAATAATATTAAGCGGTTTTAAGAACCCTTATCATAAAATCTAAGTAGTGATAGATACAGAACATTGTATGAACCAGCAGTGATAATAGTTATAACTAATGCAAGGATGCTGTCAATTAAGACTAGACAGTAAGGATTTAATCACACCTATACTAAATGCAATAACATATGATATATTGCAAATTATCAATACATGAATACAGAGTTCTTAAAAAATGCACTTTCAATCACAAACTGTGTAGCAACATGTTAATGAAACATGAATGGTCATGGTCTCCACAAGACCTCTGAAGGTGTTTTGTGGTATCTGGCACCTAGATATTAGCAGGAGATCTTTTCTGTAAGTCCTGTAAGATGCGAGGTGGGGACTAAATGGCTCTGGCTTATTTTTTTAGCACATCCTACAAACACTCAAGTGCTCACGTTCCTATTGTAGGCACTTTCAGTAGTGGAACGGGGTCAGCATGTGCACGCTGACCGGTCTGCGGCTATGCAGCCCAATACACAGCAAGTTGTAATGCACTCTGTTTTCTGACACCTTTCTATCATAGCCAGCATTAATTTTTTCAGCAAATTAATGCTGACTCCCCACACCAATCATGAGCCTTTGGTACCCATAACTCTGTCACAGGTTCACTGGTTGTCCTTCCTTGGACCACTTTTGGTAGATTCTAACCATTGTATGCCAGAAACACAACACAACCCCTGTTATTTTGGAGATGCTCTCACCTAGTCGTCTAGCCATCACAACTTGGCCCTTGTCAAAGTTTCTCAGATCCTAAGGCTTGCCCATTTTTTCTATTAGCAATATATTAAGTGTTCACTTACTGCCTAATATATCCCACCCCTTGACAGTTGCCATTGTAACAGGATAATTAATGTTTATCACTTCACTTGGCAGTGGTTTTAATGTTGTGATGTCTTGTCTGTGATATCAATCTTCTAAATAGATGGAGTGTTCTGTTCAGAGAAAGAAAGAAAGCAGCAATGTTCAGACACAGATCAAAGACTATCATCCACAAGTTCCAGGAAATTTTACCCATCCAGGAAAGTTTGACCCAAGTCAAACATCAACAGTGCCTGGGTAGCCTTGGTCAGAATTTTAAGCCTGATTGGTATAGCAATGGTAGACACGTTGTGGTCAGATGGAATACGAAGAGAACGTGGTAATCTTAGTCTGAAGGCTACTGGATTGATGATCTCAGAGATGGAAAAAAGTCCAATGAACCAGGGAGCAAATTTCTTGCTGGGAACTCTTAAACAAATGTTTTGTGTAGATAGCCATACCTTGTCACCGATGGTAAAATTAAGGCCAGCTCTTCTCCTTTTATCGTAGGCTTATTTAGAGCGAGTGTTGGCTTTTCTGAGACTTAATTTGGTTTGTTCCCAGATGTGGGAGAAGTTGCGAAATAATAAGTCCACTGCTGGGACTTCAGAAGAAAAAATTTGGAAAAAGGGTATTCGGGAACTGGTATTGATAGTAAATTACCATATGGCCTCCTCCTAGGGGTTTTGTGTTGGAACATATGGAACAAGAAGACACGAACCTCCCTTACATCCTCCCGTAGGGAAGGCCACCAGTAGTTGCGAGGCCCAAGTCTTGCGAATGCCAGCATGACCTCAGAAGAGGGAACGAGGAGCCCATCGTAGGAGTTTAATGCGAAGAGGTGCAGCAATGAAGGTCTTGTCCGGAGGACAGCTTTTCTTGATATATCTTGCTGCCAAAATTCGACTGGGGTCCAGAATAAATTTATTATCCTCTAAGGGTTCCGAGTCAGCAGGATCAAATGAGCGAGATAGAGCATCTGCCTTGATATTTTTAGATCCAGAATGGAAGGAGATGTTGAAGTCAAATCAGGAGAAGAATAAGGACCATCTTACTTGCCGAGGATTTAGTCAGCGAGCAGTACATAAATATAGCAAGTTCTTGTGATCAGTGTAGATGGTGATGGGAACTGGTCTCCTTCTAGGAGATGCCTCCATTTAAAAAGAGCAAATTTGATGGCCAGGAGCTCCTTGTCACCGATACCGTAGTTCCTTTCAGCAAGTAGAAGGCGACAGGAAAAGAATCCATACTTTGGCATTCGCCGACTTACGGGTCAAGGCGGTGATGGGTGCCACCAGAGTAGAGTATCTTTTAATAATATCTTTTAACTGGCGGTAATAATTGGAGAATCCTAGGAACCGTTGTGTAGCTTTAAGGCCAGAGGGCTGAGGACAATCTAGTATGGCCTTCAACTTGGTGGGATCCATTTGCAATCCAGTGCCAGAAATGATATAACCTAAGAAAGGAACTTGTCTCTGTTCAAAGGTACATTTTTCTAATTTACAATATAGATGATTCTTTCTAATACGAGACAGAACCTCCAAGACATGTTTACAATGTGATACTAAGTCTTGGGAGAAGATGAGGATATCATCTAAGTAGATGGCCACAAATTGGTACAACAGGTCTTGAAATTCATGAAATCTTCAAAAAAAGCCGGGGCATTGCACAACCCAAAGGGCATGACCAAGTATTCAAAGTGACTGTCCTGGGTGTTAAAGGCTGTCTTCCACTTATCTCCTTGATTAATGTGCACCAGGTTGTAGGGTCCTCTGAAGTCCAGTTTAGAAAATATGGTAGCCCCCTTAATACGATCACATAATTCTGAGATTAGTTGTAATGGGTACCGATTCTTTACGGTGATGGCATTTAGACCTCGATAGTCAATACAAGGGCGGAGGCCCCATCTTTCTTTTTTACAAAAAGAAAAAAAGCCTGCCCCAGCAGGAGAAGAGGACTTTCGGATGAAGCCTTTTCCTAGATTATCTTGGACATAGTCCTCTATGGGCTTGGATTTGGGAACAGAATGTGGATACACTTGGCCTCGGGGCACTGGCTTGCTGGGAATGAGGTCTATGCTACAGTCCCAAATTCTATGTGGAGGAAGTTTCGTTGCCTCCTGTTCACAAAAGATATCAGCAAAGATTTGGTAGGGTTCAGGAAGAAGTGCCAAGGGTAATCTCTTGTGGCATTTGGGATCCTTCTTGGGAACCAACTTTGAAAGGCAATGAGTAAAACAATGTTGTCCCCAAGATAAGATATGGCCGGACTGCCAGTCCAGGTTAGAGGAATGGAGACGAAGCCACGGAAGTCCAAGGATAACTGGATTGGTAGATTTGTGGATTACGAAGAAAGAGATACTCTCCTGATGGAGTGCTCCAATCTGAAGAAGAAGAGGAGTGGTACGTACAAAGATGGATCCTTCAGGAATTTTCCCCCCACAGATGGCTAAAAGGGAGATAGGTTGTTCTAAGGCTTGCGTGGGAATGGAAAATTGCTTTACCAAGGCAGCAGAAATGAAATTCCCAGCAGCTCTGGTACGCACTGAGAAAAGGAATATCGTCCTGACTGTAAAGAAATGGGAATGGTGACACAATCATTACTATAAGGGACTATGGGAGACTGAGTAAGGAGGCCCAATGACACAGCTCCCGAACACGTTAGACCCTGTCGTTTCCCAGACGTTTGGGACAAGAATTCAGAAGATGGCCGCTCTCTCCACAATATAAACACAACTAGTTTCGGAATCTCCTCTCCCTTTCTTCGACCGACAGGCGGGTCCTCCCCAATTGCATTGGTTCCTCAGGAGGAAGAACAGATGTCTGGAAATTAAGGGTTAAACAGATCATACTGCTTCGAGATTGTTCCCTGTCAGAATTACACTCCTTGAAACATAAATCAATCTTAACGCAGAGAGAGATGAGATCGTCCAGAGATGTAGGGAGTTCTAGGGATACCAGCTCGTCTTTAATCCGATCTAAAAGACCCTATCAGAATGTAGCCGCAAGAGCCTCGTCGTCCCAGCGCAGTTCAGAGGCCATAGTTCTGAAGTGAACCGCATACTGACCCACAGACTGTTTGCCTTTGCGAAGACGCAATAAAGTGGTAGCTGCGTTAGAGACCCTTCCTGGTTCATCAAAAATCTTCTTGAAGGTGGACAAGAAGGTGGAGAAATTATGCAGGATGGGATCATTCCTCTCCCATAATGGGGACGCCCATGCTAAGGCTTGACCAGACAGCAGAGATATCACATAGGCCACCTTTCTCTTCTCAGAAGGAAAATTCCCAGGCTGTAGCTCAAATTGAATGGAGTATTGGTTCAGGAATCCTCTGCAAAATTTAGGGTCTCAATCAAATTTAGGCGGATTAGGTATCCGCAATTGAGAGGAAGAAGCTGCTGCTGCAGAAGGGGATCCGGAGCCGCAGCCACTGGTGCAGGAG
This sequence comes from Mixophyes australis, assembly GCA_036250195.1. Taxonomy (NCBI): domain Eukaryota; kingdom Metazoa; phylum Chordata; class Amphibia; order Anura; family Limnodynastidae; genus Mixophyes; species Mixophyes australis. The sequence goes on along the minus strand of JAVHZZ010000008.1, from coordinate 54,332,191 downwards.
GTCCGGTAGCCACCAAGGTGTTCTGAACAACGTCCATCCGGGTAGATGAACTCTAAAGGAATTTTAGAAGTTGCTCTTCATTGGCCTCTTGTTTGACCATTCTTCCCACTAAATGCTCCAGTAGTTCTTTAGCCGCTGGATCCATGGTCAGAGCAAACTGTAACGGATTTAAGTGGATCCTGGACTATTCTTGCTTAGCGCTGGCTTTCCTGAGGTTCGGAGTCTAACGAACTCCCCGGTGTTCACCAAAAACCTCCACAAGGTGGGATGGGCTTAGCTGCCAAGAGACACAGGTCGCGGTCCTCAGGCTCGCCTCAAGAAGTAGTGTAGTGGCAGGTGCAGCAGGAGGATGCAGCAAGAAGGTAATAGAGGCGTCAGACAATCCGGGTCAGGAGCACAGGCAATGAAAGTCGTCAGAAAGCCGGGTCGGTACCCAGATATGGCAGATATGCGAGTAGAGAGAGGAACGTCAAACAAACCGGGTCAGAAGCACAGGCAATCAGAGTAGCCAGCAAGCCGGGTCGGTACACAGATAAAGGAGATCTAGAAAGGTCTGCAAGCCGGGTCGGTACACGGGAGGTCAAATACACTAGGAGCAGGCACTAGGAGGAACAGAGAGCAGGAGCCAGGAACAGGTAAGTTGCTCTGACACTCACCAAGTGTCAAAGCGATATTTTTATAGTGAGCCCTGTTTGAATTCCCCGCCCTAGGTTTTAGCGGTCATGTGACTGCTGAACCCAGAAGTGCGGCTTTCGGGTCCGACGGAGCAGCGGGGGAATGCGGAGGGGTAAGTATTCGTTACACCTGCATTTTATTTAATTTAAGATGCTCCAAATAGACAGCTTGGCTGAGTCTCACCCCCAGGCTTAAATTTGTCAGCCAGCCCTGCCATGTAACTCTGGGTTTCTGAGCATCAGACAAAGTCACAACTGACACAGTTTGTGAGAGCCTAACAATAAACAGTTGGTGAGCTGTACATGATTATAATGTTGGTTTGCAGGGAGTGGGTTGCAATCGGCCAAAGTGGTAAAGGGTGGAATACTATGTCACAGCCAGTGTGCTATTCCGCAGTCAGAATCTTTCTCCAGCTGGTTCAGCTTCCACCGAGAAGAGTTAGCTAAAGAGTCATAAACAGAAGTGGAGGGCATCCGATTAGCAAACTCTCAGCATTTGTTATTTGTAAACTCTTGAGCATGGCTGGTGGACCATAGTTGAGAAATCTACTTTGAAGATGTACTCCTGGCATGCATTGAGATAGATTAAAAAAGTAAACTAATGTGATGGATTTCATATAGGAAAATAATGTACCATCCAGTAATCTAATTATTGTAGATTAGTGTACATGTGCCGTGAAAATGTTGTAAATTAAACTAAGGAAGCACATAAAATGTAAAATATAATCAAACTGTATAAAGGTTCTTGCTTAAAGTTTTCTACACAATGGTGGTAATGTAATTTAATTAGACTTCACTGCCAGAGGGACTGTAAAACACTTGCAATGCTTAGCTTTCCCAAGAAGTTATAAAAGGAGGTGCAAAGAATCAGTTTTAGAAACATGACGAAGAAACACTTTTAGAACGGCACAAGATATTATTTTCCAGTGTTTTCTGTATGAGCCTGGAGATATTCATATTTGTGTACTATAGGTGGTTCGCTAGCTCCACCTTCTTGTAACACACAATATGCTAATCTATCAAGGCTACTCATCAACCTTAAGTATTACTTATAGTGTGTACTGTACTCATACTGTGCTCATCAACCACACAGTGTTTTTCCTTGTGTCATTGTCATAGACATACAAAACACAATTAAATGACAGTGAAGACTAACATTTAAAATGTTTATATATAAAACATAAATATAAAATGTCTTGTTCATTCTTGTCCTGCCTTTTGTGTGACAATATCTTTGAAGCTTCATCTGCTTTTTTAATGGTTCATTTTTTGTTACCTAGGACATTACAAGCAAATCATACAAGCTCCAGCAACCCCACTAAAGAGTATTCTTTTAAATGTTTGCTTCCTCTATAGAAAAGAACAGACATAAAAGTAAAAACATATCAGCTATGTCACCTTAAATATGTATGTATGTTCACATATACTCTAAAATGGCTTTATCATGTATATAATTGGTATATAAACCACTTAACTTAATTAACTTATTTTGTTGTCAGTGTGTTAATGACAAATTGGTCAATGTGATTGGTTCGATCAATATGAAACACACATCGTATCAGGAGACATTTCTGTCTGAAAGAGTCACACAAAGGATTTAATTTCAGGTAAATGGCCATATCTTTCCTAACTTTAATCTGTCACCACACATAAGAATAATTGTGTCAGTCAGAGCAAGTTTTTGTGCTAGGCCAAGTTGTATCATAAAATGGAAAGAAAATTCAGAAAATATTGATCTTTACTTAGAGATGAGTGAAAATTGCAAAACCACTAAGGTAAATATCTCATACATGCCAACTCTCCCGGAAAGTCCGGGAGTCTCCCGAAATTCGTGTCAGTCTCCCGGGCTCCTGGGCAAGCTGGCATTTCTCCCGCATCCCAATCTCACCGAGAATCACGTCATTTGACGCCATTTTGGAGGGCAGGAGGGGGCGAGACGTGGCCAATCGCGTAATTTTGGCCCCGCCCCCCGCAACGTGAATCACGCCCCCTCTCCCGGAAACAAGTTACCAGGAGTTGGTAAGTATGAAATATCTGCCTCATTTTGCACTTAGCCACAAAGTTTTACATACTTTGCAAGCACAATTTGGCCTCATGTCTTCCCAGTCCTGCTCCAATCACACCACATAGCAGAATGCATTGAGCTGTTAGCTCTATGCACAGGCACGATATTCACGATGTGTGTAACCTCTTTCATTCATAGGTGGCTTCAGTGTAATACTTTAATGAAACATGGTTGGGCAGGTCACAGTAAGTTGGTACAGTTATGGTAGCTAGACCATATCTTGTTAAAGTACATACTTTATTCATATCTTCTGCACAAATGTACACAGCATGCTGCAATAAAATACATCAATGTGCTGTTGTTATTCCTCAGGAGTTGAATTGGGAAAATCACTCTCTTTCCCTTCATGGGTACTGTTCTCTGTAGCAGCATTATCTCTCATGCTATCTCTAATTAGCTATTTATACTTGAAAGTGCTAGTCCCCAGTCTCTACTTAGGTATTTGTCCCCAGTCCCCTCACTTGTCATCAGTCCCATGTTTTTACTCAATAGGCTAGTGGATCCCAAACTTTTTCAGTTCAACGCACCCTTAGGGTTTCCATAATTTTTTCAAGGCACCCCTTAGCCAAAATAAATACCAAGTAGTCACTCGCCTTGATTACCACCGGCCCTGGCCAAGCCACCCCTGTGAAATCGCCGAGGCACCCCAAGGAGCATAGGTGCACAGTTTGGGAACCACTGGGTTAGAGTCTCTGAGGCTATACTTTACTATTTTCAGTTTTTCTCCATCTTTCCCCTGAGGTCATCCCAGTCTCTTTCCACGAATTTTATGCTTTGACCTCTTCTCACTCTCTCTCCTCCTCTTAGGATGATACTACTTTTTTTTTAATCATTTGTATTGAGGTTGTATATGCAAAACAACATAATACAAGCAGTCCAACATACAACGATCAGGCAAGGTTACATGAGACAGATCCATTAGAAAAGAAAAATGTCCAATACATAGAGTGTACATATTTATATATTATATAATCGCATAATGAGACAATGTGTTGATAGCAATCAAGCAATGTAACAATAGGACCCAAAAAAGAGAAATATAGAGGTGATGGTGATCAAATATTGCAGCATTGTGGAAATGTGGTAAGAAAAAAAGAAAGGTGAGGATGGGTCGTCCCAGCCTAATTAGTGAGGAGAGCGGAGTGTTATTCGAGGATCTCTAGTGCATATCCTCAACTCATACAAGATGTATGGTGTAAGCTTTTCCAGAGTTGTGTTCTAAGATTGAGGGGAAGAATGTCTATCAAGCTCTCCCAAGTGGCAAAAAAATTATCCACCTTGGACTTCATTTGTACTACTTTTAACTCATGATTGGTATGTCCCACTTTAGTGCCTAGCCTAAAAAGAAGCCACAATGTGAAATTTCTAAATACAGCAGAAGTGAAAGATGATATCACTGGAACTTTGCAACTCTTTGAAGCAACCTGCTTCACTGCGTAGATCGATCAGAAAAATAAATAAATATATATATATATATATATATATATCTATAATATAAATGTCTAGTGGCGTGTGTTAGTCTGTCTGTGTGTGGAAAAAATAAAACCAAGCTGCAGCGCCACCTGCTGGGCGGAGTTATACACTGACTTACTAAATTCTTAGTGTGTGTGGAAAAAAAAATTCAGAAAGGGCTGAAATTTGGTATACTAAGATGTTTTTAATTTGTTAATTTAATTTGTTAATTGTTAAAAGTGTTTATAAAGATTTAAAAAAATATATATATATATTTCTTGAAGGAGAAGTGACAGTTGGGAGTGGTTGGTGGTTGCCGGGGGTGACAGTGGTGAGTGGTTGGTGGTTGAGGCCTGGGCTATGGCCCAAATGCATGACAAGAACCTTTTTAACACCTTAGCTTGATTTGACTAGAATGCATGAGTATCATGTACGGGTTAACTTGTATATATATATATATATATATATATATATATATATATATATATATATATGTACAACTAACATTCAACTAAATCTTGTCTTAGTAAAGCTTTGGTTGGCACCAATATCTTGATTCATTCCAAATATGGCATTTAGCACGTTGTTTTGTTGTCTTTCTTATATACATGGTTTTCATTGCAGTGGGATCTTTTGGTGAACACTCAGCGTCATGTCCAAGTATGTGTAGCTATTTTACTTGGAAGCGTAATGCATAATATATTCAGAGTAAACCCAGGACATGTGGGTGTCGTTGAGAAATGGTTGTGCATATTCATAGCAAACTCACAAAACAGCAAGGAAACATACATACATTTGTCGGAATGCATTATTTTCCCCTGCTGTAAAAGCGCATCAACAATTTCTGTATTTGGCATCAAATCTCCTGTTCTGCGGAAGTAGCCAAATCTTTTGGGACATGTTCAGGCCAATCTGTTTGTTGTTTTCTCATTGTGTTCGTACAAACTAAATTAGACAAATTGTTAGAAATCAGCATTCCCTTGTGCTGTATAAATCAGGCAGTTAATACACTCAAAAAGCTTAACCCTTTTTTCTGCCACGCAGCTTCACAACCTACTGCAGTGTATTCTATATGTCCCACTAAAACACAAGAGGGTATGTCTCACCAATAATTTCAGACCGTGAAAGCTGATCACATCCAATATCTCCTTCATTTCTAGTTATTGCAATATCTTTAATGACTGTAGGTTACAGTACTTTTTGTGATATTTTAAATATATGTATTTGTAGTTTGCAGTGGTGGGCAACAGGCAGCTCTTGGGCCACCATACGTATGGCCCCAATTGTATGCTCCTGATCTGCTTAATTCACTGCATTGTTATAAATGGAAGCACACTGCAGGGACATAATGCAGCACAACCAATCAGAGGAAGAAGAGTTGTGCTTGTAAGTGTGGGGAGGTATGAGTGGCACACAAAAGTCCCATACTTGAATCTCTACTCAACTACTCACTGAACTGTCTCCTCAGCTCTTTGCTGAAACTTTGTCTGGCAGACTCCTTTCTCCTGGGATGGACCTCTTTTCTGTCTCCAACTGGTTGTCTAATTTTTCCTGCCTCCTGCAGGACACACAGCGCCTTTCTGAGCTGCAGATACGTGTGTGCACACACACCTTTTTAATCATGTACGGTATATGCAGACATACAGTGGAGCAAAGTTATTTTGGGGTAAACAGAAGCTTTCTACATTGCATTCTACTAAGATAAAACAATTTACTTAACATTACATGGTGACCAGGTATCATGTCTATTATGGCTTACTAGAGATGTGCGCTCACCCCCGTATTTTGGTTTTGGATGTGGGTTTAGCTCTAAAAACATCTTTGTGTTTTGATTTTGATACAGATTTTGCCCCAAAAGCATGAAAGGTTTTGGTTCTGGATTTTGAATTTAAATTACAAATTGTGAAAAATAGGTATTATGTCATTTTGAGCTGTTTTTGTTCCTATATTACTATTTATAGCATTACCAGTCATTTAAAGTCTATTTTCTAATGATCTCTTCACAGCTTGTCCAAATTTTCACCAATTTTGGACAAAATATTACTGCTAACCCTCTCCAATGTATTGCTGCTGAAACTCTCCAATGTGCCACTCATGCTGCCTAACAGTTACCTACTTAATGATCTTCTTTTTTTAAATTAAAATGTAATGGACGTAGACATCTTTGATGAGGGTGATAACATTGTCATTTGTCAATATTGAGGAATATGACCAGTGACCGCTGTTATCCAAATGGCTATTATTCATTTGTTAACATCCCTATCTCAGTTCACAACCAAAATGTTGGCTTTTGTATCTGCCCAAACAAATCAAGCACTTCAGCCACAGAAGTGCCAGTCCCTGTCGCTGAAGTACTTGGGTTGTTAAACTATGTGCATGTCCTTTTCAACATAAGGGTGGGTGGCCCCTTGGTGGGAGGGCCCAAGGACAATGCCATTTTTACTTGCATCATTTAACATTATGCCCTCTCATCGTCTTTTAAATGCCTACTAAAGCCGTTGTCTGTAGTTGAGGTATTTTGTCCACTCTCGTCTTAATGAAGAATTTTATAAAACTGCCATCAATGCATTTTGTTTCTCAGATTCAATTCAAAAAATAATTATCCAGTCTATAAAGTTCTCTAACTCCCTCACATAGCCTAAATCGTCAGCCATCATATCTGCATCTACAAGTGTATTCTTTGCTAGTGCCAAAATTCTGTACTCTGAATTTCTCAGAAAGTGGACTTTCAATTGTTTTTGGTAATCAAATCTGCATCAATGTCAGTTATACACCCTTACTTGTGTGGGAAGGTCAACTATTGCCTTATCTGAACTGTCTGTTTTTCATATTTCTTTCAGTTCACTAATATAACATATATATTACACCTGCCAATGCTCATTTTACTGCCAATCACAATAGAGTGTTTGTGGGGTAACTTTGTGCTGCTGATTCTGAATGTGACATAGGATTTGCTAAATTAGCTCTAATTTTTATGTAATTGGTACCCCACTGAAAAACATAAAAATGCCAAAAACTTTAAGAAAGGCAGAGCCTACTTACAAATCATGTTGAAATTGTCTCAAATCATCCAAAAGTAAACATATGAAATACCTAATGGCATTTTCAGTATAATATCAGATAAACATATTAAGCTGATTCAGATAATTGCAATTAATGCATATTAAAATGCTGTTTGTACGATTTTCTTTTTTGTGGGTTATCAGGACAATCACTGTGGAGGCTCCAGCCAGGGCTGCCAGGAATTCAGGGCCCCGGTACAACAAATTCATGGGGCCCCCCTTATAGTCGAGCATGCAAAAAAAATTTGCGCCACAATTTTTTTTTAGGGTGTGCGGTCATGAATTTGGGGGTGTGGCAAATGCGCCATTGGGACGTGGCTAACATCAAAATCACTAGGCTCTCAATTCACCGGATCATCTCATATGTCCAAGCACTCCTGACTTTCAGGACATATAGCACCACAGTGTAGTATAGAAACAATGCAGTGTTTACACAGAGAGTTCAGTCTTGGCCTGCACCTTACATTGGGCACAACATTCACCAAAAATTGGTATTGTCCCTACTAGAATCACAACATTTCACACACTGTGCTGTTCTCTCCTACCCGTTCTTCTCACTTTCTCCACCTGTGGCTTTCTCCACCTGTGGCTTTCTTTAGTTGCGGCTTGTCTGGATCCTGGAATGTTGAAGGAACTATTTGGGAAAAAAAATGGCTACATTTCGAAAATTACAGCCAGGCCCGGCATTAAATCAATAGCACCCACGATTAATAATTAGGCCTTCCTCCAGCCCCAACATTAAAATAATAATAATTCACATTTAATAAATAAACCTATTCTCTTCCTGCAAACAGCAATACCTATTTCCCGCAATCATCACTGCCATTAAATAACTCATAGTCACATTTAATAGACCTCATTCTCCCTAAACTCACCCCATATTCAATAGCCCCCAAACCACCCCATCTTAAATTAATAGTCCCCACTATTAAATTGCCTCACCATCACCCTACAAACAAAATAGCACCCATTAATTAGCCACCACCTACCTCACACACACTACATTGCAACAAGCCCCCTGTGCCATCACACACACAATACTGTGCCCCTTCATCACAACTAAACTGTGCCCCCTTATGCTCACACTGCGCCCTCCATGCTGCTTTCCCCCCTTCTTTTTCACTCTGTGCCTCTCCCCTTTTTTTTTTTTAATTAGTGCTTCTCTCCCCTTTTTTTTTTAATTAGTGCTTCCCTCCCCCTTTTTTTAATTAATGCTTCTCTCCCCTTTTTTTTAATTAGTTCTTCTCTCCCCTTTTTTTTTAATTAGTGCTTCTCTCCCCTTTTTTTTTTTAATTAGTGCATCTCTCCCCTTTTATTAATTAGTGCTTCTCTCCCCTTTTTTTTTAATTAGTGCTTCTCTCCCCTTTTTTTTAATTAGTGCTTCTCTCCCCTTTTTTTAATTAGTGCATCTCTCCCCTTTTTTTAATTAGTGCTTATCTCCCCCTTTTTTTTTTGCTCTCAGCCTCTCCCCCCTGTTTTTTTACTTCCTTTTCCCTCTTCTTTATATGTCCCTTTCTGTTTCCCTCCCCATGCCTCTCTGTTTCTTTACTTACCTTTTGTCAGCTTCTTTCTTTTCTTTTCTTCTCTTCTCTTCTTTCTTCTGTCTTCTCTTCTTTCTTCTAGTCTTGTCTGGTGCTCCTCACTGACTGACGGGTGTGACTTGATGACGTCACGTCTGGCAGTCAGTGTGAATGGAGAAGAGAGGAAGGAGGGACATGGCGCCGATCACGTGAGTATGATTCTTTTTTTTTTTTTTCATTCCAGCTCCCCCCACCAATGACGGACCCCCCCCCCATGGGAAAAAATAAATAAAAAAATAAAATTAAAAAAACACCAAATAGGAAAAAATTAAAAAAATAAAAAAATTAAAAATTAGTACGCAAGGGCCCGGCCCGGGCCCCCTGGCAAGCCCAGGCCCAGGTAAAATGCTGGATATTAGTATGTAGATACATGGTAACTAGATGAGGATATACATGGTAACTGGCATATAAATCATAATCTCCTTCTGCATTACAGCCCACATCTACCGTAGTCACAGCATAAAGAACTACTTAAGCAAAACAAGGTATTTGAAATCTCAGCTTTTGGCTAATTATGAATATTCTTCCCATCGCAAAATGCATAGTACTAGTCTTTGAAGTTTTTAGAATGAGTGCAGGCCACCTTTGTCTATCATCATCAACATTTATTTATATAGCGACAGCAAATTACGCAGTACTTTTGGGTATCAACTTGTCTAAATATCTACTGATGCCTCTGTCTATCTAATGACATCTGATTGTTACTGCCTCTTCACTCTCCATGTGTTTAAATTTTTTTATCTCTTGCACCTACTCTAAATAGTTTTTTTGTTTTATTTATCTAGTGGGCTTGCTTCAATTAGTCCTTGGTAGATGACATTTTTTTTGCAGTCGCTGTAACGTTCTACATGCGGTCTCTGAATGTCAAAAAGTACCAGAAAAAACTTCATACACAAATACTTTTTTGCCACTTAATACAGATGTCACTGTTCCACACAAGATTACTTTCACTAGAAAAATTCAAAATTTTAAAATAAATAAATCTAATTGTTTTTTTGGGTTCTGCTTCTAAAAGTCATACAGCAAAAGCATTTTGTTTTTATACACTAAATATATTAGTAAGTTCAGAATGATATCCTACTCAGTCTATATACTAGTACTATATATGCATTAATAACAACCAGTATCCACTACTTGGTCTAAACTCTTTGACAGATTGAAATTAAAACCAATTGATCAGCAAACTTTTCTAGCTGAATGATCCTTACAGAACTGCTTTACTATAGTCACAACTATTCTATAGTTTTCTATGTCTCTTTTTCACCCTGAACGCTATTTTCAGAGCCGAGCACAGCAGTTAACAGACTGTCAAACCCTCGGATATTACTATAGGCTCTTGAAAGTACAGTAACCACTAAATGGTATTTACGCTACTGAGCTAGGAGGCGCGGAATCTAACGTACCCCTGGGGCTCCTGCAAGGAGGTTTGGGCTTAAGTGCAAGGTGTACACAGGTCGCATTCCTCCAAGGCTGCCAGTGTAGTGATAGAGAGAAGTCAGGATGGTCCGAGTCAAGCCAATTAGGAGGAGACTGTACCGAAGGGAGATTCACAGAGAGGTCAGACAGGCCGAGGTCACCATGATAAAATGAGAATAGCACAATCCAGAAGAATGGTCAGAATGTCAATGTCACAACAGTAGGTAATAATGGGCACAATCCAGAAGAATAGTCAAAGGAAGCCGGGTCAAACCCAGGGACCAAGAACATACAATATAATGCTGGAGACAGGAGACCTAATACTTTGGCACCCTAATGGTGCCAGAGCAGAGTTTAAATAGAGGCAGAAGGACTCTGCTATGAAAAAGCAAAAGGTGGTTCTACGAAGTATTAGTTTATGTATGTTCACACTTAAGCAACCAGAGTATTGTTGGCTTTTAATTTTCACTTTTTCTTATCTTGAACATTTTTTTTCACTTGAAATTTGTTGGTTGCATGATCACATTAAGGGTCTGATTCATTAAGATATAGAAATGCAGATACTTGCCATATGTTGCATTAAATTGCACTGCGAATTCCCAGAACATCTGATTTGAGCTTTGAGTATCTCTAAGGTATGTGATTTTCAGTTGTATGACTTGCACCAGCTGCAGGGCACGTGTCAATACCGAGTGCTAATGATGGCAGCCATGTATGCATGCTATAACATGTGTTTGCAATAAATAGCAACCGTAAAAATGAATAACAAGTAACAATAATTAAATACTTTTTTTTTATTCTGTGTGTTCTCCTGGAACTTTATGTAGTATATGTACAATACACATATGTATTATACGTATCCTGCAGTATATTGTACAGAGCATACCTAAAGCCGAGAGATGTTTCTTCAGATCTGCTCGTAGTTGAATGCGGACGTATGAAGGCCTGATGCATGTGCGTTTTTAGAAAACGTATGTTACATTCATTTTGCGTTCTTTAATGAATCAGGCCCTGAATGTGGAAACAGGTCTGACATAATTTATCTTGCGTTCAGGCTTTAAACCACAAACATCTGTAATTTAAATAAGGATGTGTAGACTTTTTATATCTACTGTATATATATTTTCTTTCATTTACAAAGTTGCAAATATTTGGGACCACATTGCAAAGTGCTGAATTGACCTTATTGTTGTGTGGGAGAAAAAGCAAAAAAAAGTTCAGTTTGCTAAGATGGATGCAATTGAGGAGGTGTAAATAGTGGGGTGGATCAGGATATCATTGCTAAATGCCTATTGCATCCTCACTTACACTTATGTGCAAAAGTTACATTTTGTATTGTAGAATGACATATTTAATATATCTTTGTGGGGTGTAATTTTTGCATTTAGGGGACTATACAATCTGCAAGCATAATTGTGCATATGATCGTGCAAAGCACTTGGACAGTGACAATTTTTAAAAGAATATAATGGGTGTGCACCTATGTATGTAAGGCAGTCAAACAGGCACATTTACATAATATTGAATGCACTGCACATATTATGCAGTGAGACCCTCTGTATGTGTGTAATTTACATTTGCCGTAAAGGACAATACAATGAATATATTTGTTCTATATTTATCCATTATCAAGCTGAAAACAAAGATTCGGGGGAGGTATTCTCACTAGCCAGGAAGACAGATTCATTGACACAGACGGGGTGTATGGGAAAAACTTTCTTCTTGCAATGTCATAACCAAGGAGAAGATCGTTACAGCACAGTGTTAGTTTCATTTTAAAAGCTATTGTGGAATAGTCATTTTAATTTGCTAAGCATCAGCCACCGAGTATGAACAAGATAGGAGATTGTGAACATAAGTTCCCATTCATTAGGATAATCCAAAATCCAAACCTTTATACAAGCGATGTACCATTTACACTTACTTTTTTCTGTTCTGTATATTAGCATTTTTATTCTTGCTTTCCATATAAGAACTTAAAATTTGAATTGCTCCTTGTATAAAGATGTATAGCATACAACATGACAGAGAATTTTTTCTCCTGTCCGTAGCTGTCACTCTAATTATGTTTTTAAATATGCATATGTCAATTCATTCAAAGAAGTACACTTTTAAATGAACAGCATACTATTGAGAATGCCTATTTTTCTGTAAATGGTTCAAAAGTACTAATACTCGTGATTACTTGAAGCAACTATTTATGCGAAGGGATACATTAGTTGTGGTCTTAGATTGGCTATAACACAATATCATTTAGTCTAATTGACTGATATATAGTCTACTTATCCGGGGTTGAAAGTGCATCGCCCAACCCTATCAGGGGTGCATGCAGGGGGGGTTTCTGGTTCTCCAGAAATCCCTCCCCTTCGCGAACGAACGGTACTGTACAGCAGCCGCGGCACTGTCAAAGAAGCGTCCGCGGCGGTGCTGTATTGTATTACAATACAGCACTGCTACGGACGCTTCTTTGAGAGCGCCGCGGCTGCTGTACAATTCAGAATCGCTGAAATGGAGCTGCTGCACATGCGCGGCCACATGCGCAGCAGCTCTCTCTCTTTCTCTATTTTTTTTTTTGAAGGGGGGAAACCCCCCCCTTAAAAATCCTGCGTTTGCCCCTGCCTATAGTAAAATTTTGGTAGGGTCCTGATGATGTCGCTGTAGCTTCTTGGACGGCCCTGTCAGCACAGCATGGGACACTCAGAAGACGACTTTGATCTGCTCTTTTCAGAGCAGGGCGGTAGCTTTGGGGGGAGGTGATGTGGGGGCCACTGGCATTTCCAGGCCCCCCTCACCTCTGGTCCACATAGCAGCCGCGTCCACTGCACCTAAGGTAGTTACACCACTGTTCTTAGCTGCACAGAAAATAATTTGTAGGAATGCACATGACTAAACATTTTAGGACTTCAGTGCAAATATTACAAACTCACTCAAATAGTATTTATATTATCATATAGCTGGGTAGTATTGCACACCCCAAGATAGGATATAGTAATAGAGAGAGAGGTATACAATGGTACATAACATCAGATAGCAGCCCAGTGGAATGACATAGCAGTAGGCGTTCCTAGTAATATCTAGTCCTGTGAGAGCAATTCATATGAGGCATGGGAAATGATGGTGCTTTGATATTAAATATTATATGTAGTTGTGAGTGACTACATTTTCTTAGAAGAAACAAGTAAAAGCTATGGTAGAAGATACTCTGATGACTAAACTTGGGCTCTTCGTTTATTGCTGTATGGTAATGGGAAATTGCCATTATGATTACTATGCATTCTACAGGAGAACTTCCTCTGCTATATTATTATGAGTCTTGTTCTGCTTTTGATAGCACAAGATTACACAGCTCACAGAGAACTCTAGAAATTCAAGTCTGTCCTTGGTAATATCATTTTCTTGTTGACTTTAGGCGCCTGTGTTATTTCCTCTCAGCCAATGGATTTACATCTCACACACAGTGTGCGAGAGAGACGGTAAATTTCATATCACTCCATCTAATCTACATTTACTATTCATAGAGATTTCACCTGGTTTACTGTGGGTAATTGGATGCTCTTGCAGCTAAATTAATTCTCTGATTCCCCTTATAACTTGCATTATCACAGCCTCATAATTAAAATCAACAAGTACTAAAGTATCTGACTTGCTGGAAAAAGGTTTAAATATATCTGACAACATTTTGCCTCGTCCCTGATGTTGTGTACAATGTATCAACACTTTTACAGTTATCCTAAATCTTTCTCTCTCACATGGTCTATGAATGAACACACACACAGAAAAATCATGTATGCATGCAAACAGAGAACAAAAGATGTATGAGTGTGTTTTAGAGTTACTACAATTATATATATATATATATATATATATATATATATATATATATATATATATATATACATATATATATATAGAGAGAGAGAGAGAGTGCTCGGTATATCCTATATTATAGATGGTACCAGCTGCATGACAATAACCCTATGCTTGGTATAACCCATTTTATATATGGTACCGGCTGTGTGCAGGGCCGGATTTACCGCTAGGCAACCTAGGCACCTGCCTAGGGCCTAGCGGCTCTCGGGGGGCACAGCTGGGGGGGACAGGAGCAATTAAAAAAAAACAAAAAAAAACCAATTTCGGCCCCTCCCCCGACTCGCGGCACCCTCCCCCCTCGCGACTCGTGCGGGGGTGTGCCGTGAGTCAGGGGAGGGGGGGGTCGGGTGCCGCGAATCGGGTCCCGGCAGCCTCTTCTCCTCTCAGTGTCTCAGTGATAGAGAGAGGAGGAGAGGCTGCCGGGACCCGACAAGCGATCACGTGACTCTTTTTTTTTTTTTTTAATCTGTTTGGACTGACCAAGGAGGAGCAGCGCCCCGGAGAAGAAAGGCAATAGAAAGGTAAGTAAAACAACGGAGGGACAGAGGTGGTGATGGTGAAGGGGCACAGAAGTGGTGATGGTGATGGGCACAGAGGTGGTGATGGTGAAGGGCACAGAGGTGGTGATGGGCACAGAAGTGGTGATGGTGAAGGAGCACAGAATTGGTGATGGTGATTGGCACAGAGGTGGTAATGGGCACAGAGGTGGTGATGGGCACAGAGGTGGTGATGGTGAAGGGCACAGAGGTGGTGATGGTGAAGGGGCACAGAATTGGTGATAGTGATTGGCACAGAGGTGGTAATGGGCACAGAGGTGGTGATGGGCACAGAGGTGGTGATGGTGAAGGGCACAGAGGTGGTGATGGTGAAGAGGCACAGAGGTGGTGATGGTGATTGGCACAGAACTGGTGATGGTGAAGGGCACATAGGTGGTGATGGTGAAGGGCACAGAGGTGGTGATGGTGATTGGCACAGAGGTGGTGATGGTGATTGGCACAGAGGTGGTGATGGGCACAGAGGTGATGCTGAAAGGGCACATGTGATATTGTGAAGGGGCAAAAGTGACAATGAAGGGGCACAGTGTGATGATAGAGGGACAAAAGTGACAAGAGCACATACTTGGATTTATGCGTATTATTTTTGCAAACAACTTAAGTAAGTATTTCTGCCCTGACTTCAATATTTTTTAAGTTGTTTTGACCCAACTACTTAAAAAAACGGGACTGCTTGGTAATTATTTAGGGGTGCCTTTTTCTGCAGCAGGGTGGCCTTGCTCTTTTCACATGTTAGGTACGCCCCCAAAGATGCAAGCCACGCCCTCACCTCCTTTGGCGGTGTGCTGCGCGGCGGCACATGCTTTCATATCTACTTAACTATAGGGGTATATGGTAGGCATGCGGCGGCACATGCTTTCACTTCTACGTAACTATAGGGGTATATGGTAGGCTGCAAAAATATAGTGCTATGGATTGTTTCAGGGAGGGGGCCCAAAAACAGTATCCTGCCTAGGGCCCTATGAGGTCTAAATCCGGCTCTGGCTGTGTGGCAATATAAATGGCCATATATGTATACAAAACAAAAAGACAGCTGCTGTCAGCGCTTATCCTCAACACTGAATATCTGTGTGTATCTAGCAAAATGGAAACAGGAGGTACTAGTTCATATTTTGATCAAAACATTTAAGCTAGAGTTAAACTGCTATACATGGCAGGTGATTGCAACTGATTTTAATTGCATTTTAATGGTGTTTAAAGCATATAGGTCAGTGTAGGACTTACATATAATGAGGTGCCCTTGACGTTGGGATGCATAAAAATGATGTATGGATATTTTTACCTTTGTTTCCTACTTTTAATTTTTTTTAAACATTTTATATGTATAATCCCTTAAAGAAGACTATTACTTTTACTACAAACAGCATGTATGTATCAGTTTTATGAAAGTTAATGTTAAAGCATGTTTTCAAATGGGCAGAGTCCAGACAGCCGCTGCACAGGAGTGATCTAATGGCCAGGAACCATAACACATCAGTGACAGCCTGTTCCTGTGCAGATGGCGAGCTATTGCAAGCACCAGACGGAATACACCAGGAACCTTAGTTTGCAATGTCACAGTGCATCAGGTCGTACATTTATGGTGCTCCAAGGAGTTAATATATTTGCTTTTTGGTGTAGAAATCTTGTCCAACAGTTTGTACTGACCAGTTAAACGTTTTCCAATTATAATATTTCTATATATTAATATTGTGTCCAGGAGAATATATTTTCTATATAAATGTCATATGAACAAACCAAATATAATCACATACAAAAATTCCAGCAGGCAACACACCCTTATCTTTACCCTATAAAAATACATGAAAGGATAGGAACATATGCCCTGTAAATATTAGCATCCATCAAGTGATTGCATGCAGAAGAACATCCATACACCCAATTAACATCAAAATCAGAACAGCATAATGTGTATTTTCCATTGCATTGATTTGCCAAATATTAGCAATCAATCAGTCTGTCTTTCCTTCTTTTTATTTGCTATGTGATTTATGCACTGCATATAATTTCTGTTTCACTCACACTTCTCATCATCACAGTATTCATTCCAGGCACATGTATATTAGATATGAGCTTCTTCTGCCAATTGCGGAGAAATCAAACACACGGGATCTCCTAGGTCTGGAGTCATTGTCTGGAGTTCTGTGCTTGCCAAAAATATCTTCCTTTTAAAGCCTTGCCAGCACCCCTGCTAATTCAGCTAATTAGAGCTTCAGACGAATGATTGTCATGCAAATGGGTGTACACTCTGCGTGCCAGGGACGGGATACACATGGCACGGCATGCACCTGGCTCTGTGAAGGTAAATACTGTTTAATCAACACTTAGGATTTTGTATGGTGGAAGCCAAGCTGGAGTAATGGTGTTGATATTTTGGTGAAAATAGTAAAAGTAACCCTATCATGCCACGTCAAAGGGCAAAATCTTAGCCCATCCCAATTCCATCAAAAATAGTTCATCCTAAGTTTAAATAAATATGGAAACTGCAGTTTCTAGGTAGTTCCCAGAAGTCTGGGATGTTTACCACATTGTCCCACAATAATCTGCCCATTTCCATTCCAAATCATTGTCAAGGAATTGGAGATAAGTGCATATGGCACACCATTCATATCATGAAACTGTGCTATGTGCATAGGACTATACAAACACATGTACATCCAGTAGTGTCTCAATGTTATAAGTCCAAATAATAAAAATGAACTAACTTGCTAAACTGCAAACTGAAGTTATTCCCATATTTGTTTTAAAGAAATTTCAATAATAAATATTAATATGTGTCTGCTATAAAATAGTAATATCAGCAATTTTAATTTTAAATTTATAAAGCAACATGGACCATTATTATTATTTTTATTGCCGTTGATTTGCACGGTGCTACAGTGCTCCACAGCAGCGGACAGTGGGGACAACAGAGCACATATGCAAGGTAGACAAAATAAATGGAGATGTGAAAATATGGGGTATGTGAGAGAGATTACAGAAATGTAATAATATTTAATTAATATGTATTTAGTGGAAAATAATCATGGTATATGCTAAGAAATTGAAAATTGTATCAGAAAAGAGGATGCAAGTTAAAATTCACAAACAGGATTGGTGAATGCTAATTGATAAAGAAGTGTTTGTGCATGCTGGGTTTCGGGAACATTACCTCACGTGGTGACAAGCACTGTATTGTGCTGTTTATCTGAAATAAACTTGTTTCCTCTGTAAATAAACCTTGAATGACCACTATTTTCTGGGAAATCATTTTAAAGCTCTATTAATACATTGTTAAAATTACCTTGCATATTTCCGGTCAGACCTAAAGTCCCTCAAAAGGAAAGTTCTGTGGGGATGTGATTTCTTAGCACATTTCTGCCAGCTCAGAGCTGGTGCAAAAATGGCAATGGCTGTGCTCCTCTGTGAACAGAGAGTAACGCTCCGAAAAATGCACTTTGAACCCTCCTGTACCTCATTTTATTAATCTTGCTCTGCTGTTGAAATCTCATTTTTGCACCTGTCCTTTAATATAGGGGTTGGGGATAGGTACAAAATGCTGGAGCCTGGGCCTGCCTGGGAGCCCTGTGCTGCCTGTATAGTGGGAGGAGCCACTAACCTACTGTTGGCATCTCCCTTTCCCCATTGTCTATGGAAGGGGCCCCCCAAAAAGTTGCTGTAACCCTTGTAAGGAGTGTTCTCACTACGTTTAACTCATCCTATCAGTTGGTGCAAACTTCTGCTCCTCTGCAAATGTTGCAGTCTTGTTCCGCAAAGCCATGCACTTAATAGATTGTGCTGCCTAACACCCCAAAGTTAGAATTGTTTGCACTGTGCTTCAATTTTTTTTGCTTGTCTTAAATAAGTCTGATTATATTTAGATTAATTCTGCCATTTATAAACTGATTATAGCACAAATAGCATGCAAAATAACACTGCAAACTGTAAAATTGTCTATATTTGTGTTTAACATAGACCTATCAGCCACAATATTAAAACCACTGAAGAGTGAAACAAATAACATTGATTATCTTGTTACAATGGCATCTGTCAAGGGGTGGGATATATTAGGCAGCAAGTGAACTGTCAGTTCTTGAAGTTGATGTGTTGAAAGCAGGAAAAATTGCCAAGCGTAAGGATCTTAGCGACTTTGACAAAGGCCAAACTGTGATGACTAGATGACTGAATCAGAGCATGTCCAAAACGACAGGTCTTGTGGGGTGTTCCCAGTATGCACGGGTTTGAAAAAGCAATTTGTGCAGTGAAACGCACGTCGGCGTTTGGCTGCTTGCAATAAGCCTAATAGATATTCTATAAGAGATGCACAGCTAAATCACTCATTAGAACAAAAAAAAAAGATTTAGGCATGGATATACATTATTCAAATGAATCTTTATGGCTACTGATTGATACTTGAAGCAAAATAGATCTTTTTAGCCTATAGTTAGAGCGGAGCATTAAGGAGGCAGTAAGCAAGAGTGTTAATGTTACAAACTATGAGAAAAGTGGAAACTACTGATACTTTTAAGGCATAATACAGATGTTATAGCATAAAACAAAGAAACATAGAAATATAGAATGTTACGGCAGCTAAGAACCACTTGTCCTATCTAGTTTGCCCATTTTTTATTTTTATTAACCTATGATAAGCTCAAACCCTATTTGGTCCGTTAATCTTTGTAAGGATATCCTTATGTCTATCCCAATCGTGTTTAAACTGCTCTACTGTATTAGTCTCTACCACCTCTGATGGGAGGCTATTCCACTTATCCACTACCCTTTCTGTGAAGTAGTTTCACCTCAAATTTCCTCTGAACCTACTTCAAGTTTCAGTGCATGTTTTCGTGTTCTAATATTTCTCTGCCCTTCTGTACCTTATTAAAACCCGTGATATATTTGAAAATTTATATTATGTCTCCCCTTTCTCCCTTCTCTGCTCCAAACTATACATTTTAAGATCTTTTAGTCTTTCCAGGTAAGTTTTGTGCCAGAGGCGGAACTAGCGAAATATGGGCCCCAGTGCTGTAGACCATACACCTTATTAGTTACACTATACAGTTTTCATTTCTTTACATTCATTAAATACTTGGGGTAAAGCACAATACTTTATAGCCTTTCTTTGTGCCTGCTTAATGTGACAGGCTCCGTCTTATGTTGCTATGACTCCGCCTACCACTGCTTGTTGCATTAGCCTCGCCTGCCACTGATGACCGATGTGGTTACAGATAACTGAGCTAATCCTGTCTAATTTGTGTTGGTCAACACACAGTTGAGTTCGTCCAGCCCATGTGAGGCCAATTTCAGAATTCTACGTGGGGCCATTTTAAGTTCCCAAATTGCCCTTGGTAGCGGGACATTGATTGAGGTAAGTAGACCAGCTAAGGTATGGAGTTATTTCATCAATAGAAATGAAGGGAAAGAAAGAGACTCGTAATATTTTGGGTGTAAACAGCATTATAACCTTCAAAACGCTACGTCTGAAGTTCTATTCCTGGAAATGCAAGGGCCAGTCTCTGTAAATGTGTTCATGCTTTCGACAGTCTGAAAGCCCACAATTGTTAGACAAATAAAAAGGTTAAAAAGTCTTAAAAAATAATTAATATATTTGAAAATGTAATAAAAATATTTTTTGGCAATAAGGCATTTCTTACTGATTTTGCTCACTTCTCCAGACAACAGAAACAATATTGCAGTTGTACAAGTAGGGAAACCTTCACTAGTGAAACTTATAACCAGCACCGGTTCAGCAGTGATAGCATTGTTATTGCTGGAGATAACTGAATTTAATATACTGTGCGATGCGTAAATGAGTCCTATCACCATAGAGAACACCAGTGATAAATAAACTCCCTTGTTGTTATTTTATATTAATGAATCTTTGCACAGTATCACTTCTCTTGACCTGTTTGATGAAAATCATTCTTATCTGCATGGACAACTGCAAAGTACCCATGACTGTGTGGCAGCAATGTTAACGATTGTGGGCAGCACAGGGACTCATGGTTAGCATTGCTGCCTCACAGCATTGGGGTTATGGTCTTGATACCCACCACTGTGGGAAATGTGTATGTTCTCCCAGTGTTTGTGTGGGTTTCCTACAGGTTCTCTGGTTTTCTCCCACACAGTCCCAACACGTAATGGCAAGTTGATCAGCTTCCAACCAAAAGAGACCACAGTATATGTGTTACGGAATTTAGACTGTAAGCTCCAATGGTGTAAGGACTGATGTGAATTATTAAATAGAATTGCAGCAGCGCATGCCCAAAATGGCTACCTTGCCCGCTGCAGCAATGTAAAATGCCCTGCGTCCCGAGTGAGAAAGATGCTGTATAAATAAAGAATATTATTATTATTATTATTATTATTATTATTATTATTAATAATAATTCTTGTGTGCAGTATACTGATTATAAATCTCATGGTTGACTCTGTGGAGATGCAATAATTCTTCACATCCTGCTTAGCTTATATTACTTTGATCAATATTTTGAGTACACCCTAAACAAACGTAGTTAAAGAAGCACAAAAGAAAAAGCATATTCAGATGCATGTATTTAATCAGATGCATCTCAAGATGAATCCAGTTGTACAACAGTAGCTTTTGGGATAGGCTATGTGTGACCGGAAGGACTTACGTTGCCACCCAGTCTGTTAAGGGAAGAGGATGAAGGAATGTTCTTCTTACATGGTTTATATGGGTTTCTTTCTCACCATCAGTAACAGACTGTTACAGACCACTCCTACTGCTGTCACATTGCCACCAGACACTGCAAATGCAAACTGTGCAATAGTTGCAAGAGAATCTCGCTATCATCACTAGGCTCCTTCATGGCACCTAGAACCACTTACTTCTGGATAGTTGGTATAGCTACTACAGTGCCTCTTTGCTGTGGGAAGGCTGGTACCTTCTGATAGTTTACTATGGGTCAGGAATGCTGGATAGCGGGCAGCGCATTGACACAGGACAGCCAGGAAACAGATTAGAGTGTAAGCTCTTATATGTTGGTCACAGGATACAGTAGGCAAAAGACATAAGGCAGAATCTTCAAGCTAGTTAGAGGTACTAGTGATCATGTAGACGTATGGATGGTATACTACTACAGTTGAAATGCAAAATACAGCTCTCATATACTGTTTCTGAAACATTTTGGCAGGGGTTAACCCAGCCCCCTGATCCTAGCTGGCACTACAACGTCTGAGATATTACATCCTTTAATTCATTTGCTAGCAACTATTCAGCAGACCATTTGATTTCTCAGCTTGGGAGCAAGGAAATCATTTCACTAGGTTTGGGACAGCTACAGCTGAGGCTTTAAATTGTCTTCCATTGCAGTGTTATAGCATTTAGAAGGTTGGAAATCTGATGCATACGGGAACTTGTAGCACAGACTAAACGCGCTGTAAATTTCAGATTGCTTGCTAAACACATAAGCAGGGACGCATTGGTTCTTTAGCTGGTATCCAGCGTTGGGTTACCAGCCCTCCACTGGCTAATCCGATCATAGGCCAGGTTGCCTTCTGGGTGCCAACGCTTATGTGGCACGATTATTTAGAGCTGCATTTTCCTTATCCCCTTTTGATGAGTTGTTGTTTAGCGAGTTGGTGGGTCAGTTTAGGAATGTTGCAGTGGCAGAGTTGCTCTCTAGAACCATGCATTAGTGTTAAACAGATGTCTTGCAAGCTTTGCCAGCTATGACAGACAAATGGTGGAAAGGTCATTGGATTTATATGCTTTCACAAGGGAACTCGACTATCTGCCTTGTTGCTTTTTGTACTCAATTTTCTGGGGTTAGATCATGGGGGGAGGGGAGCTTGGGTTGGGTTGGTCCATGCACCAGGTCCCCCCCTCACCAAATTTCAGTTTAATGACTAGTTCAGCATGTCAGGGCCCGATTAAGGGTTCCCGCCGCTCTCGGCTACTACACCGATCGGGGTGTAACAGCCCACTTTGAACGCTGTATATATATTATTATTATTTATATAAATAAACACAATATCTTCACTGCTGCTGTGCAGAGCGACTTTGCATACCTCTCAATAAAAAGAAACCACCAGAAAGAACAGCGCTGTGAGAATACTCTAGATGATTCACTATGTATCTATCTATCTATCTATCTATCTTTCTATCTATCTATCGATCTACAATATTATATTAATTCATACATCCATGCTTTTGGAGTTCCTGCACCCAAGCTTGAGAAATATCTACGGACATGAGTGCTTTTCTTGTGATATATATACAAAATTGTAACATATCAATTAATACATAAAACACACTTCATTCTACAAACAAATTAAAATGCCATTACAGTAAAAGTTGGCATTCAAAGCTAGACAAATTGTGCAGTTCTCTCTTACCTGACCTTGCAGCATAGACTACGTGATGTTCTCTCTTGCTTCTTCTTGGAGAGTTGATGTCAGTTGGCTGGCCTCTGTAAACTTGAAGTCTGGTATTGAAAATGTGCAAAAATTTTATTATAATGCAAAATGTTAACAAACCATGAATGATTGAAGCACAAACACAACATTCCACTATGACCAAATAAAACAACCTTCTAGTACAGGCATATATAGACAATAAAATATATGAAAATTATTTAAGTCATATACTAATATTATCTTGATTGCTGAGATTACATCACCGCCACACAATACAGAGATCATGGGCCTGATTCATTAAATATCTTAACTTCAGAAACTTCTTATTTCAGTCTCCTGGACAAAACCATGTTACAATGCAAGGGGTACAAATTAGTATTCTGTTTTGCACATAAGTTAAATACTGACTGTTTTTTCATGTAGCACACAAATATTAACTTTAAATTTCAGTGTACAAATAAGCTATCAAGTATTTGTGTGCTACATGAAAAAACAGTCAGTATTTAACTTATGTGCAAAACAGAATACTAATTTGCACCCCTTGCATTGTAACATGGTTTTGTCCAGGAGACTGAAATAAGAAATTTCTGAAGTTAAGATCCTTAATGAATCAGGCCCCATGTCCCCACAAGCTATTTCATCACCTTCCCTAACCATTTTTATCAAACCTCTCCAGAAAGCTTATGCATTCACCCATTTTATCACCAACTCAGCCACTCATTTACTCACCCACCACCCAAACCAATTAATTACCCCACCTTAGCCAATTCAGTAACCCTCCCTAATTCATCACCCCCAGCCAATTCATTAACTCACCCTAGCCAATTCACCATCCCATTGCAGCCAATTCATTAACCCCCTCAACCAATTCATCCTTCCATTGCAACTAAATCACCCCCCGTCCCCAACCAGTAATCTACCCTACTACACAACAAAGGTATTGCCTACTCCTCTTCCCCCCATATATTTAAAAACAGAATTTACCTTGCTGTCTTCTGGTTCTCTTCTCTTCAGGCTCCGGCTCTTCTCTCTTCTTGAAAGGCAGCTAACAGCAAATCCTATGCTATCAGTGCAGGCACGCTCTGTGTGCTTAGTGTGGTCATGCGATATGTAATAATCTTACAGAACCATACTAAGTGTACCACCGCTGCACTGGCAGGGCAGCTAACAGCACCAGATTTGCTGTTAGCTGCTTGTCTGAGCCTAATTGGATACACTGACATTTGGGGCCACCCCTTGAAACCAGGGATGGCACCGTAATGGAGGAAGAAGGCGATTGCTGGCATTTGCAAAAAAAATTGTTAAAATGTGGCCGGAACTGTGCCCACACCAGGACCAAGTGCGCCAGGCTGCAGCCTGAGCAGCCCATTGGTTGCTGAGGCCCTGTTTGTTGTAAGTGGGTATTGAACTGTCCCTCTACAACACCCACTCCTTTGGATTGGGGCGGCTACAGCTGCAGCCTATAAATTCTCTTTCATGGCTGCATTTAAGTCCATGGGAACACTCCTAACTTAGGCAGTGATGCGCCTTTTAGGAGGTACATGGGATTTATCAGCTTGCACCCAAAACACAATAGTACCCAGTCTGTAGGATTAAGATGGCTACTGCTGAGGTTACCTAGTGAACACAGTTTGCTGTTAGACCCCATGGGGGTGACCCTTGTTTGGTACATGTCGAAGGGTCCCCGTCCCTAAATTTAAGTGCAATGCAATCTTCAAGCGTTCATCGGAGTAGTGGGGTCTAGACCCAGAACCCATTCCTTTTGAATTGTGGCTGCTACTGCCGCAACCACGGAGGGCTCTTCCATCGCAGTACAAGTCCCTCGGTAGATGGAAGTCAGATGCCTATAAAACTTCCATCAGACCCAATAAATAATGGGTATCCAGCCTTCCACCCTCCCATCCTTCAGTGACCCAGGGCTTTTCTACTTTTAGTTAGGACATGAAGGGATATTTCATATTTTTTTAGCGGATCAAAGCCTGATTATCTATGTTCCTCCAGGGTTTTTACCGTCGCCGTCATATGGGTTACTACCCCCTCCTCTTGGTTTTCCATCCATCCAGGGCAGTGGACAATTCTGTCATGCACGGCTATGGCTAAGCCTTGACTGCAAATTAATTTGCTTTGTCTCTGGAATTGTGATGGGCTATTCCTATATGCACTATGCATCCAAACACTGCTTGGCCTGTGAGTTGGCCTTCTTCTCCTGCCCATCGGAAGTTGTTGGGGAGGAGGGAATTAGGATGGCCAGGGCCTGATCAACCGTTATCAGTGCCCTAGGCTGTAGCCTAGGGCGCTGGGTCCCAGGGGGATGTGGTGCTGCTGGTATTTAATTTTTTTGTTCTTAAAAGGGAGCACTCCATGACTGTCTAGCATCAGGGCCATCCCTGGTTCAAAGGGGACGGCCCTGACTGCCAATATGTAGACAGACAGCCTAACAGCAAATCTCATGCTGTTAGCTGCTTGTCACTGCAGCCATGGAGCTCCTAGTAAAGTCTTGTAAGATTTACACATCTATTGAGACTTAACTAAGCATTCTCTGCCCCCGAACTTCCTGCAAGCTGCACAGAGGAAGATTGCTGTGATGAAGTAGGTACACAAATGAGTAACTGGGAGGAAGTGTATGGCTGCGGGGGGGGGGGGGGGGGGGGTCAGGAGAATAGCTGTAGGGATGTAGGGAGAGATTAAGAAAATTGCTGCAAGGGGTAATGGCTGCAGTTGAGGGCAATGGCTGCAGTGGGGGGGGTGAAGGAAAATGGCTGCAGTGGTGTAAGGAAAATAGTTACGGGGTAAAGAAAATAGCTGCAGAGGGAAGGTAAGGAAAATAGCTTCAGGGGGAAGTGAGGTAAATTGCTATGGGGAAAGGAAAATGGCTGTGGGGGGTGAGGAAAATGGCTGCAGGGACTATTTAAGATATAGAGCAGGTTTGGGGGGGGGGGGCAGGGGGGCTGCAGGTGAGGAAAATGGCCATGGGGGGAGGTGATGAAAAAGGCTGCAATGGTTAATGGCTGAAGGGGGGTAAGTAAAATGGTTGCAGGGGGAAAATGACTGTAAGAAGGGGTGAGAAAAATGTCTGCAGGGGGTCAATGGCTTTAGGAGGGGCTAGTGAAAATAGCTGCATGGGGTAGTAAAAATGGCTGTAGGGGGTATTTAAGAAATAGAGCAGCTTTGGGGGGCATAATCAATTTATTGTGTGGTGGTTACATTAATGCTCTCTTTGGTCTCAGCGATCACTAGAATACTAAATATTTGTGATATAGGGCTGGTAGAGGTTTGTATTTGATTGACCACAAATGTTCACATATTGCCTATATATGCCTGTACAATGGGATAGTTTTATCTGGCCATACTTGAGTGTTTTGTTTAAACCAAAGGAGACTTATGAAGGTCAATAGATCTATGGGGCAAGTTATTAGGTCACTCAGGGGGTTATGATCATCATTTAATGACAATGGAGTGGGAGCACCTGTTTAGTTCAGATGGGGATCACCTGATGGATGAGGGTTAAAGTTTTATAGACTAAATATATTGGAGGTTAGGAGCTTTAGTTTGATCACTTGGTAGCAGACTGTTCGTCCTTTAAAGGTTCTTCAGGAGGGCAGGAAAACTTTTGCAATCAGCTAAAAATTCATACAGAGCTATCACTGATTGGACAGAAGCCACTACCCCCTTCAACGCATCCTGGCTCTTGGTTCTTTGGTATGGGGGTTCCCTTGATCTGCTTTGTGTGGGCATGTCATTGTGAGCCCAGAAGGGGTGTCATCACTATGACGAATAGATGTAGCACCAGCCAATTGTAAAGGACTATGTCCTGAGATCAGTGTTTAGTGTCTGTTGGCCATACCCTATTTGGTTTTGCTATTAATTGTTAGCTGATATGCAATTTGCTTTCGCCGCTACCGTTTCTATTTAATTCAATAAGCTGTCACCAAAATTTAAATTGTTGTCTGTGTCCTTATTAACTTATGGATTAGAGTGTTAAGTCTTAAATGATAAGCAAGGTCTGTGCAATGAAGAAGAGGCATCAAAAGTATGCAGTTTAAAAGGTTAGACAAGCTTTAGGAAAACCTAGGCCACCAATGTTTTAGCTCAGCAATTGCCAGATGCCATAGTTGCCTATCCCTGAAGAAGAGGGATTGTTATTTTAATTCACTGAGTAGGTCTTCTACAGTTTATTCTTTCTGTTGTTTTTCTTTTGTGTTTAAACATTTGATAACACTGATTTCTTGCAAGAGAGCTACTCTGAAGACGTGCAGTTATTAGAGTGGCATAGTTTAAATGAGAAATGTTACAAGTCCCAAGGGTATACAAGGGGTTAAAGTGATTTAAAATCCCTTGCTATTTTCCTGACCTTATCACATGTAGGGATCGCTCTGTCTCCATCTTGCAATGTAATTACAGAACCATTAGAGGCTTGTCCACTGTCATGTTGCTAGAGTTTCACTTGAAAAAGAGATCAGACACTCAACCCTTTTTTTTCCTTGCAGACGCCTGTCTCCATTCACCAGAGACAATAAGCAACTGGACCCTTTGGCTGAAGTCTTAGGATTTTAAGATGTTGTTTTATTACATGCTATACAACATACATTCAGCTGTTTTCCATATATTTTGTGACAATAGCAAATGTTACTGCATTTTTTATGCAACTTATCTATTTAAAGGTAAGCACAAGTTAGCATTCTTACTTTGATCGAAACCGCATTGCATTGTGTAATGTAAATGTATAGGTAAAGAAGCTTAAAAGAAAGTGTTATAGATGATCGAATATACTGTAGAAACCATGTCATAATTTTTTGCATCTATTGTCTATCAACATAATTTCTCTGTCATAGGCACCTATATCTATACGAACCAATGTAGTAAAATAGTCCTCCAAACAGTATTTGTTTGTACAAAAGAAGGAAACTGGAAAGCCTGAAATAAATCTATGTAAACATGTGAAGAACGTAAAGGGCTTGATTCACCAAGGAAAGCAAAATTAACAAAATATGTGTTTTTTAAAATCGAACAGAAATTGCACACACGTACACCCGTATTCAAGTACAAGCGGATCTCAAGGAAAGTTTTCAGTTTAATATGGATAGAAGTACACTCTGTCTATACAACACTTGCCGTAAATAAATAGACACAGCACAATTGCAGGATACACATAATACATATGTGTAATTATTCCAGTTCCATCACAGAAAAAAATTAATTACATCTGTTAATAATAGACTGGTCAGCGACAACACTAAAACCACCTGCCTAATACTGTGTAGATCCATTTCATACAGCCAAAACAGCTCTGATCTGTCGAGGCATGGACTCCACAAAATCTCTGATGGTGTCCTGTGGTATTTGGCACCAAGACGTTGGCAGCAGATCCTTTAAGTCCCGCAAGTTGCAAGGTGGGGCCTTCATGGCTCGGACTTGTTTTTCCACAAGATCCAACAGATGCTCGATTGGATTGAGATCTGGGGAATTTGGAGGCCAAGACAACACCTTGAACTCATGTCATGTTCCTCAAACCATTCCTGAACAATTTTTGAAGTGTGACAGGGCGTATAATCCTTCTGAAAGAGGGAATACCATTGCCATGAAGGGGTGATCTTGGTCTGCAACAATGTTTTTTGTAGGTGGTTCGTGTCAAAGTAATTTCAACGTGAATTCCAGGACCCAAGGCTTCCCAGCAGAACATTGCCAAGAGCATCACAGTTCCACCGCCAGCTTGCTCTCTTTCCATAGTTCACCCTGGTACCATCTCTTCTCAAGGTAAACAATGCACATACACCCAGCCACCCTCATGATGTAAAAGAAAACATGACTCATCAGACCAGGCCATCTTCTTCCATTGCTCAATGGTCCAGTTCTGGCACTCACATGCCCGCTGTAGGTGCTTTTGTTGGTGGACATAAGTCAGCATGGGATCTATGACTGGTCTGCTGCTATGCAGGCACATTGACAGCAAGTTGTGATGAACTGTGTGTTCTGACACCTTTCTATCTTAGCTAACATTAACTTTTTCTGCAATGTGTGCTACAGTAGCTCTTCTGTGAGATTAGACTAGATGACCAAGCCTTCGCTCCTCTCGCGCATCCTTGGGCGCCCGTGTTCCTGTCACTGGTTCGCCGGTTGTCCTTCCTGGACCACTTTTGGTAGGTACACACCACTTTTGGAATGAATGGTTGTATACCTCCTTGGCGCTAAATGCCTGCAAGTGTGTCTGCAAAGTAATGAGTTGGATATGTATCCTATAATTTGTATATGCACAGTAATAAATACAAATCTGTTGGCTAAACAACAATATGTATAAACAATCTTGTTCTGGCCAGAACTGTGCAAAAAGGCAGAATAAATGTGAGCACACTCTGAAGCAAGGTAAATAACAATTGCAATATATATATACAAGGATGAATGGTACTCTTGTCTGCCAGAAAAGTTCTCATAAAGATGGTTATGGGAATAGCAAACACCAAATATCAATAATAAAAAATGTCTTAATTAAACATAAGAAAGATGGTATGCAGACCCCTGATTGGAGGATAGTGATCCGCTAAAATTGAGACAAATACACCCAATTTCTAATTATAAGTACAGACCACTTTTGGTAGGCACACACCACAAGACCCATCGTTTTGGAGATGCTCTGACCCATTCGTCTAGCCATCACAATTTTGACCTAGTCAAAGTCACTTAAGCTTGCCCATTTTTTCTGCTTACAACAAATCAGCTT
Organism: Mixophyes australis; assembly: GCA_036250195.1. Taxonomy (NCBI): domain Eukaryota; kingdom Metazoa; phylum Chordata; class Amphibia; order Anura; family Limnodynastidae; genus Mixophyes; species Mixophyes australis. Next base: position 54,302,445 of record JAVHZZ010000008.1, on the reverse strand, counting down.
CAAGAACTGACTGTTCACTTGCTGCCTAATATATCCCAACCCTTGATAGATGCCATTGTTACAAGATAATGAATGTTACTCACAACACATACACACACACACACACACACATACTTTCTGTTCTTTATCCTATTATTTGTCTCCCTATGACTCACAATGTCTGTGCCTTCTCTAAAAGACTTTATAGATGTATTCATCAGGCACTCTAGGATTTATGCAGAACTTGGAAATAAAATATTTATTAATGGATGACTGATATATAGGTCATGGACATGTTATATAGTATATATCTAGTGCTAGTATACACCAGCATGTTCATATATTTATTTATATATTTATGCCATCTGTGCATTTGGACCAGCAAAAAAAATAAAAAAAACCAAGATATAGTATTTTTATTGCCTGAGTAAATACACCATTCCAGGGGGTATATTTATTAAACTGCGGGTTTGAAGAAGTGGAGATGTTGCTTATAGTAACCAATCAGATTCTAGCTATCATTTTGTAGAATGTACTAAATAAATGATAACTAGAATCTGATTGGTTACTATAGGCAACATCTCCACTTTTTAATACCTGCAGTTTAGTAAATATGTCCCCTGTGGTGTAAAGCACCATTTTCAAACCCTATAGCAATTATTTTCATTTTTCTTTGGGGAAGGGGCGTGTTAATGCAGACACTTCTGCTCCCAAGGCCCCTGCTCTGCTTTCCAATTCGTACATGAAAGCCCAAACAGATGTTCTCTGCTCAGTGACCAGCCCCTGTGCATATGCTCAAGAACATAAGCACACTTAAGACAAATACTGTTTCATCCCACAGAGTTCTAATACAAGATATAATTCCCAAAACAAACAAGGAAAAGCAGAGTTAGTACTAGATGCATAGGTCTAGCCTTAAGGATAGTTCAGACATAAAAGCCAATGATTTAGCTTTTAAAGGATTAACTCAATTGACTCACAGTCCCTGGCCAGTTTGAGAGACTTTTTCCCATACTGTCTTCCTCTGCTTGCTAATCTCAGATTTGAGTCATAATATATCTTATGGAAAATGACAAAACTAGGCATTACTGTTCCACATAAAAATGTTTAGGAAAAATGAATAATAGCTTAAAACAGAGTATCAATCTGTTACGAGCCGCGGCGGTGCCCAGCCGCCGCGACTCACTCACCTGCGTCCCGGCCGTCGCTATGGCGACCGGGACGTCACTTCCTCTCATGTCCCGGCTGTTGCCGGGGCAACGACTAGACGCTCCAGCGCTGCGTCCCGGCATTGAGAAGCCGGGCGCATGCGCTCTACGAAATTACTAACCTGCGGGTTAATGAAGTTAGGGGGCTGGTTCCTATCTGAGCCAGGCCCTGATTGGCTGTTTCAAGTATTTAAGGCAATGAGGTCTGCCACCTCATTGCCGGTTATAGCTCTGTGCTCCAGTCTGCTTACCTGCTTGTTCCAGTTCCTGTTCCTGTTCCTTTATCTACGTTTGACTTCCCGTGTATGACCCTTGGCTTCGTATTTGACCTCGCTTGTGTTTCCTGTGACCCTGATCCTTGGCTCGTTTACCCGGTCTGCTACTTTGCCTGTGACCTCTGACCTCAGCTTGTTCATCGTTACTGTTACCTGCTGCCGACCTTCTGACCTCTGCGTGGACCTGACTCTTCTTGCCTGGGTTCTCCCCAGCCGGTACACACTTCACGACCCTCTGTCAGTCTGCAGCCCAGTCTGTCCCCACCATCAGGGGCTCCAGTGAACACCTGACTGGCAGAGTAGACTCCGGGTTGTGTTGTGCCGGCTGGAGGGGTTCCTAACATTATAACCGGCCTACTCACGGAGACAAGATTAGGATGGATGCAAGTGGATCCACACCGTCTCCGGCACAAACCCTAGCAGGCCACGTTGAGTCCTTGTATCAGATGATGCAGGGATTGGCTGAGCGTATGTCCGTTCAAGAAGAAGCCACAAAAGCTTCACAACCAACTCCAGGTCCCATCTGTGAACCCAAAATGAACTTACCAGATCGGTTCTCCGGAAATAGAACCCTGTTTCGGAACTTCAGGGAGAGCTGCAAGCTCTATTTTCGGATGAGACCCCGCTCCTCCGGTTCAGAGCAGCAAAGAGTTGGGATTATTATTTCCCTTCTACAGGGTGACCCCCAGTCCTGGGCGTTTTCTTTGCCGCAGACCAGTCCGGCCATGCAGTCCGTAGACTCCTTCTTCGAGGCACTGGGTCTACTGTATGATGACCCGGATCGAGTGGCCTCTGCAGAAGCTTATCTACGGTCCTTGAAACAAGGCCGACGGTCGGCAGAAGAATACTGCGCTGAATTCCGTAGATGGTCACCTGATAGTGGATGGAACGACCCTGCCTTACGAAGTCAGTTCCGTCTCGGCCTATCTGAACAGATTAAAGATTCTTTGGTGCAATACCCGTCTCCCAGTTCTCTGGAGGATCTGATGCACCTCTCCATTAAAATTGACAGGAGGTATAAGGAGCGGAAAGCTGAAAAGGAAACATCATCACCTCCATCCGCCTTCGTTCCTGTTTCCCAGGATGGTGAGGAGCCTATGCAATTAGGAGCATATCGTCTCTCTTCTGAAGAAAGAGACAGGAGACGTTTGCAGGGTCTATGTCTATACTGTGGCATAAAAGGCCACTTCTCCCGTTCTTGCCCAAATAAGTCGGGAAAAGACCATGCCTAGGGAATGAGGGGAAAGTTCACCTAGGTCTGCAAATTATCTCCCCGAAAAATGCTGTATTAATCCCTGCACAGCTCACCTTCCGGGCTCGCTCTGTGGACCTGTCGGCCTTCATTGATAGCGGAGCTGCAGGCAACTTCCTTGATATTGGGTTTGCCCGCTCTGCCGGAATTCCGATGGTAAAACTCAACTGTGCCATTACTGTCTGTGGCTTAGACGGAGGTCCGTTGCCTGGTGGCAAGATTTCCTGGGAGACCCCGCCACTACAGTTGAAGATCGGAGCTCTCCATTCTGAGTCAATCATCTTCTTCCTGATCGATTGTTCGTCGGTTCCTATGATCTTGGGCCACCCATGGCTTTCCTGTCATAACCCTGTCATAGACTGGGTAAAAGGAGAGATTGTCAAGTGGAGTACTTATTGTACACAGTCTTGTTTGTCACTGTCTCTGCGTATGATTCAGCCTATTCCGGAGCGGCTTCCCTCACAGTATCATGAATTCTGGGACGTGTTCTCCAAGAAGGCTGCTGATACCTTACCGCCACATCGTGACTTTGACTGTGCCATTGAACTTATTCCTGGTTCCAAGTTACCTAAGGGGCGTTTGTATTCCCTTTCTGCTCCAGAAACAAAATCCATGCAGGAGTATATCGACGAAAACCTGGAGAGAGGCTTCATCAGGCCATCTAAGTCTCCCGTAGGAGCAGGATGCTTCTTTGTATCAAAAAAAGACGGAGGCTTGAGACCTTGTATTGACTACCGGGGATTGAATCATATCACAGTCAAGAACACCTATCCCCTTCCGCTTATCTCGGTATTGTTTGATCAGCTAAGAGGGGCCACTGTCTTCACTAAAATCGACCTTCGCGGAGCATATAATCTCATCCGTATCAAAGAAGGAGATGAGTGGAAGACGGCATTCAATTCGCACTCTGGCCACTACGAGTATCTGGTCATGCCGTTTGGCCTTAGTAATGCACCTGCAGTGTTCCAGGACTTGATCAACGAAGTTCTTCGGGAATTCCTTGGTTGTTTCGTGGTCGTCTATTTAGATGATATCCTCATCTATTCCAGATCTTTGCCCGCCCATCAGACTCACGTCAAACAAGTTCTACAGAAATTACGAGAGAACCACCTGTACGCTAAGCTGGAAAAGTGTGAGTTCGAGGTACAGAGAGTATCCTTTTTAGGCTATGTAATCTCTTCTGACGGATTCTCCATGGACCCAGCTAAGGTCCAGGCTATTCTGGATTGGGTGCAACCCAACAATCTTAAGGCGGTGCAAAGGTTCCTGGGCTTCTCCAATTATTATAGGAGATTCATTCACAACTTTGCCGACATTGTGGCTCCCATTGTCGCTCTGACCCGTAAAGGAATGGATCCAACTAATTGGTCGTCCCAAGCAGTAGCCTCATTTGAAAGCCTGAAAAAGGCCTTTGTCTCCGCTCAGGTCCTCAGACATCCGGATCCAGCTAGGACATTTATTCTTGAGGTCGACGCCTCTGACATCGGTGCCGGTGCCATCCTATCACAGAAGGATCCGCATACTAATCGTCTGCACCCATGTGCTTATTTCTCCCGTCAGTTCTCTTCAGCGGAGGCCAACTATGATGTCGGTAATAGAGAACTATTGGCAATCAAATGGGCCTTCGAGGAGTGGCGGCATTGGTTGGAGGGTGCTTCACATCAGATCTCTGTCATTACCGATCACAAGAATTTACAATATATACAGTCAGCCAAACGTTTAAATCCCAGACAGGCCCGGTGGGCGTTATTCTTTACCCGGTTTAACTTCCTGATCACCTACCGACCAGGCTCCAAAAATGTCCGGGCAGATGCCCTTTCCAGAAGTTTCTCGGCACACCACATTCCAGTCACTATCCCAGAGCCGATTATTCCCCCTTCTGTAATCCATGCCGGGTTGACCCAAGATCTGAGTATCACACTTCAGAGATTCCAGAAATTAGCCCCTGATACTACTCCAGAGCGACGTCTCTTTGTTCCAGTCCATCTAAGGAAGGCGGTTATTGCAGAGGCGCATAACAGTAGGGTTGCAGGGCATCCTGGAATTTTCAAGACGTTAGAAATCCTTTCCCGTACAGTCTGGTGGCCATCTATGTCTGCTGACGTCAGGAGTCATATCCTCTCATGTGAGGTTTGTGCCAGAAACAAAGTTCCTAGGATCCGCCCAATAGGCCAGTTAGTTCCTTTGGCACCACCGGCAAAACCATGGACCCACTTGTCCATGGACTTTATAGTGGATCTACCACCTTCTGCAGGACACAATACCATTTGGGTCGTGGTAGACCGGTTCAGTAAGATGTCCCATTTCGTTCCCTTACCTAGACTGCCTACAGCTCGGGATTTGGCCGTCTTATTCATTCAACATATTTTCCGGCTCCATGGACTCCCTACTGACATAGTTTCCGATCGGGGTTCCCAGTTCATAGCGCAATTCTGGAGATCTTTCTGTACCCTCCTCGGAATCAAGGTTAGTTTATCATCCGCATATCACCCTCAGTCCAATGGGCAGACCGAAAGAGTTAACCAGTCCTTGGAAAAATTTTTGCGATGCTACACGTCAGAGTTCCATGATAATTGGTCTTCCTTGTTACCCTGGGCAGAATTCGCCTGTAATAATTCCTGTCATTCATCCACTAAAACTTCTCCGTTTTTCTGCAATTATGGTTTTCACCCCAGATCTAACTCCCTGTATTCGCTTAACCCAGTTGGTATCCAGGAGATCCGTTCCACTGCAAGAGATCTCAGAGTTATCTGGAGGAAAGTACAGGCATCTCTGAAACAGGCTTCAGTTATCGCAAAAAGTTTTTCGGATCGCCACCGTACCATCTGCTCCTTCAAGGTGGGCCAGAGAGTGTGGCTGTCGACAAAAAACATTAAACTCAGACAGCCTTGCAAAAAGTTGGGTCCCAAGTTCATCGGCCCGTTCCTTATCATCAAGCAGGTTAATTCTGTTGCATTTAGGTTAAGAATTCCGGGCTCGTTGAGAATTCCCAACACATTTCACTGTTCTCTGTTGAAGCCGGTATTATATCCTACTCAAAACCAGTCTTCAAATTTGCCTGAGAGAAAATCAAACAGATCACCAAGATACGTTGTTCAGAAGATCTTGGATTCCAAAAAAGTGCAAGGTCAGGTGCACTTCCTAGTGCAGTGGAGGAATCGTGGGTTAGAAGAACGGTCTTGGATCCCACGGAGACAACTCGGTGCTCCTAAACAGTTGAAGGAGTTCTTTAAAAAATTTCCAAGAAAACCTGGATGTCGGGGTCGACCCCTCCTCAAGGGGGGGGTACTGTTACGAGCCGCGGCGGTGCCCAGCCGCCGCGACTCACTCACCTGCGTCCCGGCCGTCGCTATGGCGACCGGGACGTCACTTCCTCTCATGTCCCGGCTGTTGCCGGGGCAACGACTAGACGCTCCAGCGCTGCGTCCCGGCATTGAGAAGCCGGGCGCATGCGCTCTACGAAATTACTAACCTGCGGGTTAATGAAGTTAGGGGGCTGGTTCCTATCTGAGCCAGGCCCTGATTGGCTGTTTCAAGTATTTAAGGCAATGAGGTCTGCCACCTCATTGCCGGTTATAGCTCTGTGCTCCAGTCTGCTTACCTGCTTGTTCCAGTTCCTGTTCCTGTTCCTTTATCTACGTTTGACTTCCCGTGTATGACCCTTGGCTTCGTATTTGACCTCGCTTGTGTTTCCTGTGACCCTGATCCTTGGCTCGTTTACCTGGTCTGCTACTTTGCCTGTGACCTCTGACCTCAGCTTGTTCATCGTTACTGTTACCTGCTGCCGACCTTCTGACCTCTGCGTGGACCTGACTCTTCTTGCCTGGGTTCTCCCCAGCCGGTACACACTTCACGACCCTCTGTCAGTCTGCAGCCCAGTCTGTCCCCACCATCAGGGGCTCCAGTGAACACCTGACTGGCAGAGTAGACTCCGGGTTGTGTTGTGCCGGCTGGAGGGGTTCCTAACACAATCTCCACACATTACATGCAGCTTTGAGCAGCCAGCATAACATCACAGGTTTAAAGTAGAGATGCTGAGGCTCAATTCCTCGGGAACCAAACACACCCGAACTTAGGGGATCTGAGTACTGAGCAGAGCTTGGTACTGTCTCGCGCCCTCGAAATTGAAAACGAGGCAAAACGTCATTGTGACGTCGTCGGATCTCAGATCCCGCTAGTTTTTATTCCTTTTTAAGATTCAACATAGCGAGGGCAGACCCCCCTTTTTCTTTTCTGCCACTGCTGTGTGCCAATGTGTCCTAGATGTGCTAGGGGCTACCGTGTGTTTGCGTCATTGCTCTGTCACTTAGCATCCAGCCAGGTCGCTGCAGTAATTGTCCGAAAGTGTATGAAAATAATAATGTGACCTGTGAGGTGGTCAAAATTGACTGGAAATGACTTGAAATTAGTGTTATTTAGGTTAATAATCATGTAGGAACAAAAAAGTTCAAATGATGTGATTTTAGCATATTTTAGGATTTTTTCTAAAAAATCCAAAACCAAAACCAAAACACACAAAGGCGGTTTTGCCAAAACCAAAACCAAAACATGAAGCTAATTCAGATCCAAAATCAAAACACAGTTCACGGGGGTCAGTGAGCATCTCTAGTTTAAAGCCCACCTCTGCCCTCCTGTGCTGCCAACCAGAGGCAGCCAGAGCCAGGGCATTGTTTTTCATTTGAATTGGAGCCAATGCACATGGCTCAATTATGGCTCCTCTCCTTCTCTGTAACTGAATAGAGGTCTACTGGCCACTGCAAGTACTTTCCTCAGTTTCCCGGTGAGCCAGTCCAACACTGATTGTACTGCCACCACCAGCGTGCATTGTTGAGATCCTATAGAACAGTCCCAATTCCCATGAGGATGTCATAGTATCCCTATCCGACGAGCAGAGTAAAGAAGCATAAGCCAGGATTCATCAGAGCAGGCAATGTTTTCTGTGTACTACAGTGTCTAGTGTGTGTATGTGCCTCAGCCTTCTACATCTGCTCCTTCTTATTTCCCACTGACTGGAGATAAACTCAATATACCAATGTTATGCTCATGTATGAATAGCTCAGCAGTCACTTAAATCTATTATCTTGCCAACTTTGTCTTCATTTAAATGACACACACAGTCAGTTGATTATGTCCCACTGCTTTAAATAGCATTGTCTTCATATATAATGCTATCAATGATTAAACAGTCAATAAGAAGTGGCTACTCAAGCGGTTTATTAATAACTGCGTCACAAACATTAAACACACAAAACATCTCGCTCACTCTTTTCCCCTTCGTTCCACCCAGTTTACACTCATTAAAGTCACCAAAAATCTTCTCTCTGTTAAGTCTAAGGATGACTTTTCCATGTTCATCCTTCGAGCACACTCTGTTATTTTTGACACTATTGAGCACCCTATCCTCTGGCACATTTTTCATTCCATTCTTCAGTCTTTGTGGAACTGTTCTCTTATGGTTCACATCCTACTTCTCCAATTGCTACTTCTCTCTTACCTCTGCTTCTGCACATTGAGGTCTTATAAGACTCCATCTGCAGCTCTCTGCACTACTCTATATAAATCTTCCCTTGGTGAACTGGTCAAATCCTTATATCTCCCCCTATATTCTGATGATTGTGAGACTCTTTTGCTAGATGGATAGACCCTGGTGGCTGGAGGCCACTGACTCCCAATACTAAGTCTAAGTGTTGAACTCAATAGTGATGTATAATAAACAATATGAGCAAGGCATAAAAGGCAGTACTGGTTAAGGGAATGGATCTGGTCTAAAGCTGGGATCAGTTCTAAAGCAAGGTTACTCTGCTGTCTCCTTATAGATCTCCCAGTGCAACATAAAATTCAAAATATCTAAAACTTAGCTCATCATCCACCCTCCTTTTATAGTCTCCAAACCTCCCCACATTATTCAGATGTGGACAAAACTGCACTTTTCTCTGTTGCTCATGTTTGCTGTCTGGTTGTCACCCTTGACTCCACCCTCTTCTTCACTCCCCACATCCACTCTCTATACCTAGCATGTCAGTCCATCATCAAAACATTGCCAGGATAAGACCCTTTCTCAACCTTGACATTAGGGTGCAAGCATGGGAGGTGTCTATGCAATATATCTGGAAATGGGGTGTGACTGTAATATGGCCAGAAATCAGGGTTGTCCTTCAAAATATCTCAATTGACACAGCCTCTGTTCAATACATGTCTGGAAATGCAATATATGGCAGGTAAATGTGGAATCTCTGTGCAATATATCGGTGGGAAAAAGGAAGATCTATGTGCAATGTGGACAATTGCTGATGTAGCTCTTACTGTTATGATCTGCCTTGTTTCTTTGTGTGCATTTTTGTTATGATCTGCCCTGTTTCTTTGTGTGCATTTTACCCTGTGTTATGATTTGCCTTGTTACCCTGTGTGCACATTACCCTGCAGTATCTGTAATTCTCCAGAGGAGCTGCTGTCCGGCCATTCCTCTACCAGGGGTTAACTAGCACTGCTAATTAATTATCCTCACCTGTCTGTGGCCTATATATGCCTGCTTATTCCTGAATCCTTTGCTGGTCATTAATGTTCCTAGCCTGCTCATGTGTCTCTCTGTTCGTGGATTACCTGCATGTTTCTGGCTGCTACTACAAACTGGTTTCAGTGAAGTCATCTGCTGCATTTCTTTATTATTTACTGCTTGTTTGCCAAGATCTGGAAATCCATTGTTCCATTCAGCCTGAACTGTCACTGTTTATTTTGCCTTACCTGGATTATACTTTTCTGCAATAAACAGTTTAAAACGTTTATATCACGTGTCTGGCTCCATGGCTGTAATTAAGAAAGTGGTTTGGAACAGAACCCTAACACTTACAGGATTGGTGGTGGCGGCTCCAAAACGTCATGCTTCATGTCTAGATGTTTGTGGCGCTGTATAAGACTAATAATTGCAGAGAAAATAATATGAATAACATTGTGCAATGGAAAAAATAATTGCTTACAAAGGATTAAGATGATCAAGGGGTAGACAGTTATAAACACAACTACATATTACATAATGTACTGCTTGAAATTAAGTTTTTGTACTTTCCAGTGGTCAGGAAGATAGACATTACAAGTCTGTGTAAAGCAGAATACATTATTATATTCACTATTAACAATGTTCTGTTAAGCACTAATTGTATAAAATGATTGATGGTGGCACTGTGGCGCCTGGGTAGTGCTGCCCATCATTATCACTATATTACTATGAATGTATGCAAGGAGACACTTCCAACTTTATCCCTAGCCTCTGTAACTTGTCTCCTGACCTTTTCCTTCCAGACATAGAAAATAAAGTTGCAACTCATTTGCAGTCCAACTGCTAGTCATCATTGTTAGTGGTACAAATGTACTACCTCACAATGTTTACCTGTGTGTTAGTACTCTATACTGAAACAACAAGCGCCGTTAAGAAAAGTAGGATCAAAACTTTCTGATTTTCCTTTTTTTTCCAATAGTTATTTGTAAATTTCCAAGTATATTTGGGCACTCTGACTAATCCAAATGTGAACATTTGAACAAAATGATCTGTGGAATATGACCATGCACATGTGTGGCCAAATTGTACTCAGATCTGGCTGTTCAGTGATTGTGACAAATTACTGTATTGTATAGTGCACTAACAAAATTAAGCAATAAGCTGCTAAATTTGCTAAATTTTATAAGCTGTCGATTTAAAATTAAACATAACCAGAAAATGGAATGTTGGCTGAAACACATCTATTTGTCTCAAAACTTTAGCCCAGCAATTCAGTCATTGGCAGAGACTTCTCTGTCCTTTTCCCAGAATCCTACATGGCAACTGGTGCCAAGAAACAGCTTTCATTCACAGAACAAATGGCTAGTGCTGTTATTGTCTGTCTGTCGCACACCTGCTGAGTTTGAAAAGAACACCAGGCATTATTGCAGACATGAAAGTATTTCAATGCTGTACACTTTATATATACTGCATAAAATGTTAGGTCTTAATCTTGGAATGCTCCTAGAAATTACATGCTCCAATATAAAAGTGGTTCTCTGGATCTATGAAGGTTGGACGCTCATTGGTGTAGTACAGTGGTCAGGGAACAGGGGTAAATTATCCCAAATGGGGTAAAAAATAATTCTTGGGGGTAATCTGCCGATTCACATGCTGTCAGTTGGATTGTAGACCCCTTTAAATGTGAAATTGGGGGTGTATCAGAAGAGCCTCAAAGGTTGTCAGAGGCACTTCTTAAGCTTTAATGCCATAATGAAGCACGTATTGCATTTGAAAACAAAGCAGATCTGTCATATTTTTGGATGTCAAAAGAGACAAAGGCATTCAAAATTGCACATGAGGAGGCAGTCAAAAAGCTGCTGCCTTTTGCAACAACCTACCTTTGCGAACAACGATTTTCCACTCTAACAAACATAGAAACAAAGCAGAGAAATCGATTGGACGCTGAAGACTGTATCCAAATTGCTCTGACATCAAAATGCCCCAATATTGATGCACTCGTATAAAAAATGAAGCAACATCATTTCTCCAAACCCTGAAGTTTTGAAGTTGAAGCTTTCAAATACATTTTGAATAGATTCAATAACATATTGAATTCCAATAAATAATAATATATGATTTTCATCCTTTCAAATCAAGGGGGTAATGTCGGCATATCTAAATATATTTGGGTGAAAAAGGTAAAAAAAAGTTCAGAGTGGAGAGTCATACTGTATGTGGATCATTTATCCTTCACAGCACAGGGAGGCATGGTGGTTAGTATTGTAGCTGCAAAGCTCTAAAGACTTGGGAACTTAAACTTAAAGTCCAGATGTACACCCGTTTGCGTAGCATATCTTGCGTGATTGTCAAAAACTAAACTTACGCGACTGCACACAATTGCACGGAATGCATATCCACTCGACCCCTTGCAATTTGAGAGGTGGAAAGGAGGAGGGAAGTGCTGGATGTGGCATTAGTATGCTTGTTTTCAGTCATATCTGTCATGTAGCAAGTGTAATTGCCATATGATAATGATAATACAGTATTGTCTTTGTTTACTACCTTTCTCACATGCCACTCAGAAGGTGGCATGTGATGGGGCAGAGACTGATGTGAGTGAGTTTTCTGTACAGCGCTACGGAATTAGTGGTGTTATATAAATAGCTGATGTTGATGATGATGATGATCAGTAATGAGTTTGTCATTGATGGATAAATTGAATAAGATCAGGTACAAAGCTGTAAGAGAAAGTGTAACATTCCTAAAAAATTAACAAGGAGCAGCAACTATCCGTATAGGTGGTACATGTGATAAGTACTTAGCACTCCATATCAGACAAGTATCTGTGTTCTCACAAAACAGCCATAGTCATGAATATACTACATCCTAGAAGACACATTTCAAACATACACTGTCAAAGTACCTAAATGGTAGTACATTTTTACTAAAGAGCAAATGTCTTGTTTTTTTCCTTCCAAAAGTTTGAGGCGGTTGACCTGAAACCAATGACTGCTTTTGGGCTAGCAATGAAGATGTTTACTGCAACCACAAGTGGCTGTGATCTTAGAACTGATACTGGTTATTGGAAGTCTTTATAAAGAGGTCATATGGTACTGACACTCTGCCACTGCCATATCTTCACAGAAATTGTAAAATTGATTAGAAAAATCACTTCCTGAAACAACTCTACATAGCACAAACCAGAATTGGCATTGCAGTTTGATCTTACAAATATGATGTGAATTGCTTTAATTCGAACCACTAAGAGATGCGATTTCAACCATATATTATTTTTACTTTTTTGCCGCATGCACCAAATAGTTTGGTGAAACAAACCGTGTAAGATTTCTTATGTCTATGGAACAAAAATTACAAATATAAAGGCCAAACTAATAATGACCCATGTTGCTATGTGTAAAATTTAGCATACCAGCGGGTAAAGAAAGGAAAACATGTAGTTAAAGTATGCAAATGTATACCAATCTACAGTACCTGGCACTGTTTTAGAATAAAGTGTACAGGTGAATTGATAATTAATTAGCAGATGCCACCGGTATATACAACCCAAAAATTATTTCTCTTGGGCCTCTGATAAAAATCTCCACTGATTTGCAGCAGAAATAAACAAGTTGTAATTTGTTAACGTGCTGTGTAAAACAGCTTGTGTTTTTCACAAACACGCTGACAGCAACTGATTCGATGCTCCCATTCACTAAACTGTTGATTCATATTCTACTCATCCAAAAGTAATTAACAATTATTTTGTTTACATCTGCTTTGCTTTAATCCATCTGGCATTCAGCCATATCCCGTTTTATCACACTGCAATCGTTATTTTGTTGTTTCATATGTGCCTTTTTGTTTTTATGTTAAAACCTACATTTCCAGGCTGCAGATCTATTTCAATATTTGCTTTAGTACTTAATATAGTGCCAGATAAAATGTTTTACCATCACTAATGCATCTAAATGAAAATAGATTAACCCAGTAGATTTTTTTACATTTGTTTTGTAATCGAAAAATGTTTCCTGTGCTTAGGGTTGTTACCCATGATACTATTTTGGTATGCCTATTTTTTAGTACTATTAAACTAACTATGAATGTTATAAGAATACATTATTATTTAGTCAAATTTGTAAATTTTGGTCTACCAGTAGCAGGTAATCTATACTGTTCCTGGCCTTCACATACGAAATACCCTATGTGACAGTCGTTTGTACTGTCTACATAAGACCATCTTGGAAATTCCTGTGCAGAGAAGTAGCAACAGCCACAACACCACACCATACATGGTGGACTGTGATAGACCTTATGTAGAAAAGTACTGCATTTAACTTATCTGGTGCTTGTTCATTTTTATGGTCTACTACATTAATAAAAGGGAAATTTACATTATGGAAATACCCTCTTTTCCCCGTCTTTTTCGTATATTTAAATTTAGAAATCATGAAGCATTTTTTCTTGTGCAGCGTCTCTGCTATAGCCATCCTGAGATGGTGATAGTGACAGGAGGACAGTGGCGGTATTTATATTTGTTAAATAGGCTTCACTGAGTTCCCAGGCAAAGCTATTGCAGGTGATACCTGGTGATAGTTTTTACTGGTTCAGGGGCTTTGATAAATCGGGAGAAGCCTAAATTCAGAAAAAATGCAGTTTCATCTGAAAAAAGGGCTTTTCTCCCTGTTATAAATAGGCATATTTATATATTCATATTTTTATAAATTATGTGTAAGTGAATGCTGTAACCGGTCACACAAAATGACTGCTGAAAGTGAATTTTTGACATTTATACTTTTATCTGTGTATTACTTTAAATGCTTTAGTAAGCAGGGCAGATTCGAGGCAATGCCAACATATCTTGCCAGGGCATTGTCTCAGGGCTTATCTGCACCTGTGCAGAAAATGTATTGTTCTTATCTCTATTGTACCAATTAAAAGCCTGAACTCAATGCTTATATAATCAAGGCTTTTCAAGAAACATCTCAGCTAGTGCATTGTCTTTGGACCTACTGCACATGCTCAAACTTCTTGTCAGTATTAAACTATTAGAATGCCCGAAAAGCATTTTTATACCTTATATACAAATGATTTCAGTGTCCTGATCAATAAAAGCTAGGAAACTATGATATAACGTCGCCTAAGCTTGGATCACTGTAGGGATGCCAAGTACTCTTTTTGTTTGTTTTTTACCAGTTTGTTCCTCCTAGCTTTCGAATTTATGTGCTGTCAGAGGCACGGAAAAAGACAGGGTCCTAGGATAATCTGTGATTAAACATATTTTCTAGAATAATCTAGTGAAAAATAAGTAAAACTTTTATTTACTCTTTGTATTTTACTTACTCTTTACATTATATTTACTATTTTATATTATATCCTTCACAAAAAATAAACAATACACTTACTTGTTTGACAGCTTTAGTGGTCACGTGTTATTAATCCATTGTAATCCGAGCCTGCTTTTTCCACTGGAAACAGATATACTTATTTTACAATTTCTCAAATAAAAGGTAATATTCCAGGATACAATTAAAGAAGTCTACAAGAACAGAATCAACAATCTGTTTAAAGTGAGTGCAACTGCAAGAGAGGAGGACATATATCTTTTGTTCTTCCTCAAGATTTAATTATCTATACAGTATTTGAACTTTTAATATTGGTCTATTTTTATACACACTTTTATTTATGTACATATTTATAAACATTTATTTCAGCCATTATTGATATTCTATATTAAAGTAAAACACTGTTCATCATAAGATATCCCAACCCTATCAAAATGAATGTTAAAATTTAGACACTTTAATGTAATACGGACACCAAAAAAATGCTTATATCCTCACATTATAAGCACAATAAAGTGACATACTGCCTCTGCATAACTTAGAATTGCTAAGTTTGCTTTTCCTTACACTAGTGTCTTATATACTATTCTACTGGACTGTTTAGGCCACAGCCACTCACCTCTTCTCAGATATGCTGGTTGGCTCCCAAGATGTGATGGCTCTTCATTCAGATGTACTGGCTGGCTCCCCATAGGTGCTGGTTGATCATTCAGATATGCTGTCTGGCTTCTCAGGTGAGTTGGATCCCCAGTCAGACATGCTGTCTGGCTCTTCAGATGTGCTGGTTCACCAGTCGAACAGTCGGCTAGTGGCTGCTTGCTTCCTTAACCTGTGATCTGTGGTGTGAGGGAATAATGCCAGAGCAGTAAGCTGTGTCTAGGCCTTTGCTATCACATTGGCAGTCCTTACTTGACGACGTCATCATGTTCTGAGATATTGCCCCTTTTTTTCCAACTGAGCTCTGCACAGGCAGTGACAGCATTCCATAGGTGCACGTCTGATGGTGTTTGACGTGCAGAGGATAACCCACCAGGCAACCCTCGGTCTCCTAAAAGGTGATTTGACCTTGTGTCCAGAGGGCCTCCTGAGAGAAGGGACATGTGCACCTTGCACCTTCTTCCTTAATTGGACTGTGGCTGATTTCCTTCCTGGAAACAAAAACTTTGCAGAAGCACAATACCTGTCATTGAGTTGCCTCTTGTGGTTGGGTTTACACTCTTGCCCTTCCATGAGCCATGCATGGACACTCTGAAATGCATACTAACCCATACATGTGCACAGTATCCATGCACTCTGAAATACATTCTAACCCATACAAGTACACATTAATAGATGTCATTTTGGCAATGTAGCTTCCCATCTGGACCCAGACAGTATAAAAATGGCTGTACTATACTGGAGTTTATTATATGTAAACCTAATTGCACTTCACCCTCAGTGAGAACTGGTAAAGATTTGCATTGTAATTGTACTTGAATGTTTCAAGGCTGGTGTCACAGTGCTGGCAGCATCTATGAAAGAATCACTTGGCTGGGGTAACTGTCAGAGACACACCACATCCAGCCAAGCCACTAAGTCTTGAGAGGACTGATACTGAGGTACAAGCTGAAGTCAAAGGATTATAGAAGGTAGAATATGATGGACAAAGCTAATGTCAAGGGATTGGAGAAGGTAGAATATGATGGACAAAGCTAATGTCAAGGAATTGGAGAAGTTAGAATAGTGGGAGATGAAGCTGAGGTTGAAGGATCGGATAAGGAATAATTGTGATATGCAGTGCAAGAATACAATCATCTTTAAAGCACAATATGAGAAATCCAAAACAAAACTTTGCTTATGAAAGCTTTAGTAGAACTGAAGGACCTATAGGGCCTAAGTCATTAAGGAAAGTAAACCAAAAAAAAAACTTTGAACCTTGGCAAATCCATGTTGTTTTGGAGGGGGAGGTACATTTAAATGTGAGGACAGATTTATTATTAGGGTAGAGTCCTAAATCAACTTTAAATATCAGTGTACAAATAAGCTATCAACTATTTGTGTGCTACATGAAAAAACAGACAGTATTTATCTTATGTACAAAATAATAAACTAATTTGCACCCCTTGCAATGTAACATGGTATTTTCCAGGAGAAAAATTACTAATTTGTTTGCCTTACTTTCCTTAATGAATCAGGTCCATAAAGTCTACAAACAGGTGAGATTAATTGTTCTGATTGACTTGACATTTTCATTAAAGGGCTGATTGCAGATTGGGGAAAGCTGTGCAGTAGTCCAGGTGATGTGACTAGCTAGATTGCTGTTCTTAGCAGAGTGTTATTACTAGAGATGCTCACTGACCCCTGTGTTTTAGTTTTGCTTTTGGTTTTGGATCTGGATTACCGTTGTATTTTGGTTTTGGTTTTGCCAAACCGCCCTTGCATATTTTGGTTTTGGTTTTGTCTGGTTTTGTTTTGCAATTTTGTTTAAAAATCAATGTTTTGGGGCATAAAATAACCTAATTTAGTGCTCCATCTGTTTCTTGGATAAGTAAGGTAATTCTAAAGCTAATAAATAAGAAAGAATACAGTTTAATCCCTGGTAGGCCGTCCTTAATGCTCCACACAAACCTGGTTGTCTTCCTCTTCATCTTTGCCTATTGGCAATGCAGCCATCGTCTTTGGGTGTATATTACACCCTCCACTTGTAGTTAAATAGATAAAAAGCAGCCTGCATAGACTGTGGAATTAGAAAGTAAAAATAAATGGACCACGGTAGTTTGGTGGCTATGTATGCCCCCCCCCCCCCCCGCCCTCCACTTGTAGTTGAATAGAAAAATAGCAGCCTGCATAGACTGTGGAATTAGAAAGTAAAAATAAATGGACCAAGGTAGTTTGGTATCTGTCTGCATCAGACCCCTCTCCACTAGGAGTAAAATAGTAAACTATTCAGCCATCATAGAGTCTAGAATATAAATATAAATTGAGAAAGGCAATTTGGTATCTGTCTGCATCATAATCATCAACATCATCATTAGTGCCCTCGTCGCCTACAGAAATCTCCCCCTCATCCTCTTCTAATTCAAAAGTGGCATCCTCAATTGGTGTATCACGGACTACACTCGGGCTGTTAAGGCACACATCAGCAGAACTGCTGAAAAGAACCTTCTTTATGGGTACACTGTCACTAACAGAATGCTCACGATTAGACATTCCACTGGTGGATCGACTCCAGGGATTGGTGTCATTTCTGATTCAGAGCATACATTATCCTCTAATGCCTTACTGTTTTCTTGCAGCTCGGCTTTCACGCGTAACAGTACTTGTGCACAACTTTTAGACTTCAAATTACTTGGTTTTGCTTTGTCACGAGTGTCCGTACAAGAAAAAGGCTTAGTAACATTTTTTGATCTGCCACTAATAGAGAAAGGCGAAGGCCTCATTCTTTCTTTGCCACTACGGGTGTAGAATGGCATGTTGGTATTTTTTTTTTATCGGCAGTTAATTCTCCTCAGTTACACTTCTTTTGCGCTTCAACACGTTAATTTTTTTTTAAGTGTGTGTTTTTTTGACTGATTTCAAAAGACTGTAGTTTGACATCGCCTTTCCCAGATGACCTACTGGGAACACTACCATCATGACTGGTGACAGAACCTGGTTGCTGATTCTGCTCATATGTGGACTGCTTTGAATCCATTATGAGCCAAACGCACTTGTAGTGCAACAAACTGTTTTAGATAATGCTGACGAATATGACTTTTGACAGCCACAAAAATTAATGCAAAAGAATGGGGGACACCCCAAAAGCACTTGAGAGTGCTAAAAATTATTTTTAAGATTGCTGACAAACATGACTTTTGACAGCCAGAAATATTATTGCAAAAGAATGGGGGACACCCCAAAAGCACTTGAGAGTGCTAAAAATTATTTTTAAGATTGCTGACAAACAGGACATTTGACAGCCAGAAATATTAATGCAAAAAAATGGGGGACACCCCAAAAGCACTTGGAGTGCTAAATATTATATTTTTAGTCTGCTGAAAAATAGTGTTTTTGACAGCCAAAAATATTAATGCAAAAGAATGGGGGACACCCCAAAGCACTTGTAGTGCCAAATATTGGAAAAAAAAGACTCCTCTATCCTCCTCTCTTCTCTATCAATTGTTATCAGAATTGTAATCAGAATTGTAATCAGAATTGTTTTCAGGATTGTATTCTCTGTCACTGCTCTAATCAGCCTGTGACTACACCCTGCTCTCTCCCTCTGTCAAATGGCGATGGATTGCTATGGAGGCTGGTATTTATAATTTTCAAATATCGCTAGAACCGAGCCCCGAGTTACGACGTCGTCATTATGACGTTCGGCCTCGATCTGGAATCCGAGCGGGCGTGAGAGTACCGAGCCTGCTCGGCTCGGTACTCGGATAGGCAAAGTTCGGGCGGGTTCGGTTCTCTGGGAACCGAGCCCGCCCATCTCTAGTTATTACATTTTTTACTGCATCATACAACTGTGCTTTTTTGCCCAACTACTGTCAGAATGATTCCTCCTAAAAAAATTTAGATACAGTGAGCATTTTAATGGGGTGAAATAGCACAAAACCATATTGTTGGAGGATTGCACCCAAACATGTGAACCCTCACCTTCTCATGAATCTGATATGAATGCAGAAACTGTGTAGGTTCTGGTGGCTTTTCAACAATACCAATCAAGACTTATGTCCAGAATAGAGGATATAAAAGCAAAACATTTAATTTCTTCATCAATGATGCTACAAAATGAGTCATAGTAGCTGAACAACAAGCCAGTGTTTTTGATGATAAAATTAGGCAATTAGAGAGCGATGTTTAGTTACTGGTCAATGCCCCCCTTGATGTATCATCATCATCACCATTTATTTATAATATGGATGTATAATAGGGAGCAGGGTGCTTGCCTGGTCCAGGTGAGTATCCCTTTTGTCCTCATCATTGCAGTGTCCTGTATTTTAGCTGATGCATGATAAATTTGTTTATTTTAATGGGATTGTACACACCTTACTTATAACAAATTTTCCATCCAGCAGGGTAGCGACTTTCTTCCTTAATACCCAAACATACTGGTTGTCTAGTTGGCATATTTTAACTGTCCCTGTATTACACATCAGAAAAATTAACCCATATGCTCTTCCCCTGCCTCATACCGCATCTACCCTGTAGAATCTCCTATCAACCTTAAATATCTTTAATTAATGGTTACATCAACATCCCATGGATGGTCAAACTGAATATCCTCCTGCTATTATAACACTTATAATTCTCTATCATGTAGTAATTTACAGACCCTTCCCACTAGTTTTTGTACTTTAGATGCCATGTTACTCTGCACCTACCTCCCAGTCAGTGTACTTCAGAGTTAACTCAGACCCTTCACATCCCTGTGCTCTGTTGGGTTTTTCAACCCGGGTTGCACAGAAAACAAGCTGATTGGCTGTCTGCCTGTCTCTGGAGGATGATGTCATCGGTGGGAGCCCGTGGAAGAAAAAAAAACAGTCACCCTATTAATGACATCACCATTTTTCAGCCAATGAAAACTGCTCTGGTGGTGACTCCCACAAATTGCCAGGGCACAGACTTGTGCAGTATGAATGGGGTCAACTCGGGAAATTCCCAGGTCCGAGGTGCAGTATGAATGGTGTTTCTGAGCTGGGACGCTCCGAGCCCCGGCAAAAACCCGGCTTGAAAAACACCCAATATTGCCGGGGCGGCAGTATGAAAGCGGTATTAACTGCTTAATTGAATAGTCTCATGGCATATACAAAGCTCATAGAGTGGTCATGAACATCCTTACTGTCTGTATACTCGAGAACAGACCCTTTGGAAAAGTTTTACAATCTTTGAATTCTGCTGCTGCTTTGCTGATCCACAGAATTCCACACAGCATTTGAAAATTCACATTATGTGGAATGTATACTCTATAAAAAGAATTGGGATGACAACAGTCAACTCATTTTGCAGTGTGGTCTGGTCTGGGTAGGACTGGGAAAACTTGAGACCAGCCTGTGAAATGTCATAAACTTGTGGCCAAATGTGGATTAAAGCAAATATACCATGAATCAGTTTTGTAAATGTCACTCATCTCTAGTCAAGAACAGATGGATTTCTTAAACAGCCCAGAATCTGAAAAAGAAATGACTAATGCTATGTCCACTATCCAAAATTGCTTGCCAATGATCAGGCCTAAATAGAGATGCCTATTTACTAATCTTCAAACCATAGATGTAAATATAGACTCCAGGATATTGGTAACTAATGCTTTAAATCTGTAGCGTGGCCGTAGATAGCAATGCTACGGGAACATTTGGTATTTGTCAAAGCTTTTGTATGCTAAGTTAAGCTCCTATATCATCCCCTAAGGCCCATATATGCATCCAAAAAACATACTTGTAGGTTAATGAAAGATTTTGTACTTGGGTGTTTTAGAGAATTTAAGCTCTGAGTCAGGGACTGATGTGAGTGATTAAACATTCTCTATAAACCACTGTGTAATATATTGGTTTTACATATATAAAGGTTGATATAGAAAAAATATTTCTATATGATAAGACCTACCATCTTAAGTCCTTATAATTGGTTTCTTGTTACATGACATGAGAGACTATTGTCAGAAGGTGGCGCAGTCCTTGAACCCAAATGTTAACTAAATGGCTTGTTTCCCCCTTCCATTCAAGTAATGTATAATGCTTTGATACATTCTACACTATCTGGTATGCTTAGCTGGACTTCCCGGCCACTATTCCCCATGGTGCACCCTTTTCAGCTTAATCTGGATCTTGGTAAGGCCTGTTGTGCCAGAGCTTACCATATATGCCTCCAACTACATCTGTGTTTACTGTCATTACCTTTGTTATGTATGCAAGAATTCACTATATTAATAAACCTTACAATATAACCAGGCATCATTTTGCATGTTGAACAGGTTAATTGGTTATTATTTCATTTTATTTACATAAAATTACCCTTCATTTGCTGACTATATTTTAAACTGCTTTTTTAAGCTTTTGGTTGTCATGGAAACCTGTTATTCCTTGTTAAAATTCTTCATAAAAATACATGCCAGTTTTTTTATTGGCAAATAAATACTCTGGAGTGTTCATTCAGCATCCTGCGGTTATCTGGCTCCCATTCTGTTTTCAATGATGTTCTCATTGCAGAATGATCCAATAGAAATCCAATCAGATCTACTGCAGATTGTGCCTTCTGAATTTTGAGACAGGTTCCACAGGCAGGACAGACATCACATGATATTAGCTGACATATTTACTTCCAACATTCTGTGAGTAAAAACAATATCTAATGTGCAATGAATGAAGAAATACTTGCAGCCAGAACTACTCATGAATTTCAAGCAATTCAAATAAAGTGAAATAATGAAACTTTAGTAAAGTAGCAGTTATATTGTGTTAATAGCAGTACTTTATGTTGTAGTTTCTCATCACTTTTCTTCTTCTTATTATTATTATTATTATTATAGATTTATAAGGCATTACAGTGCTCCACAGCGTTGTACAATAGGAAAAACAGGACATAAATAAAACAAGGATATACAAGACCTACAAAAAAAATATAGACATGAAAACAAAGGGTAGAGGAACCTGCTCATTAGAGCGCTTACATTCTAAGTGGAAGAGGGCACAGCTGAAACTTAAGGAGCAAGTGTGGTTTTGAGTGGATATTGGGACAGCTATGAGGGTGTATTAGTGTGAATAGTATCATCAGAGATAAGGTAAGGTTTAATGAAGAGATGGGTTTTTAAAGAATGTCTAAAGATTTGAAGGCTGTGGGAAAGCCTGATTGGTCATGGTAGGGAATTCCATAAGTGGAGAACAGCACGGGAGAAATCTTGTAGATGCGAGTGAGAGGTGGGGACTAGAGACAAAACAAAGCACAGGTCGGAGGTAGATCTAAGAGGGAGAGTATTTTGATATGAAATTTGAGATGTATAAAGAGGTGGTGTTGTTGAGGGCTTAAGTTATAATTATTAAAGTAATAATATTACGAGATTATACTATTACGTTTTTTGTAATTGCTGAACCACATATCCAAGAAACAATGATGTAGTCCTAATATGTTTAATTTGTATCTAGCCAGGGATTGGCAGAACACTTTACCACTGTTAGATTGTTATGTGTATACAAAAGCTATATCCTCCGGTGTAGATCAATTCAACACTTTATTAAAACATATTAAGAACCTTAAAATGGTATAAACCTAAAAAACACCAGTCTGTTCATAAATGTGACAGATAGTGATTGAGGAATAAACCGATTGTGCATTAAGAATTAACATATTAACATATAAAACTTGACATATAAATCATATGCTGGTACAACAATGCTAATATTATGTAATTGATAATCATCATCCAACAAGTCCTAGTAATCCACAAGAGATAGATAATAGATGAACCTGTTGAGGTCCCAATTTCATTAGATCTGTGTGTCAATGTAGATGTTGATGTTTATATGGTTGATGAAGAATACAGATGGAAAGCTAATTCCAAGGTGAGAAAATGTTCAATCCATGGACAACCTCAACATATTACAGTCCAGAATGTAAACGTTCATATTCCTATGTAGAATGTATTGGGCTATATCAGCGATTAATTTCGCCTATGAAATAATGTACTTGTGGTTTTGGTTGTTTGAGCTGTAGCTCCAGATAGTGTATGGGATCCGAGGAGAGTGGGGTATTCATGCTCTGCTTCCTTGGGGAGACATGTACATTCCACCGTGAAACGCATGTGTCACTTCCGGTATCGTCTGTGGCCAATGGGTGTTAAGTGGGGTGGGGAC
The DNA here is from genome assembly GCA_036250195.1 of Mixophyes australis. Taxonomy (NCBI): domain Eukaryota; kingdom Metazoa; phylum Chordata; class Amphibia; order Anura; family Limnodynastidae; genus Mixophyes; species Mixophyes australis. Next base: position 54,279,107 of record JAVHZZ010000008.1, on the reverse strand, counting down.
CAACGCGTTGCGTCCAAAGACTTTTTTTCCTTGAAAAAGTCTCTTTTTTTTTAAAGCAGCAATGCACGAACACATGTAATGGCGGTAATATGAATTGTATTCCTAACCCTAACCCCTAACCCTAACCCTAATCTCTAATTCTAAACCTAACCGTTACCCAAAGGTAACACTTACATGGGTCCGTGTGTTGCCGCTTCAAAATCTGAAATGTCCCAGTCGCGCTTGCAAGTGACGGAATTTAGAAGTGTTGCTCTCTCCTTACTTCGAATTACCAGTGTGTCTGTTTCCAGGTAAGTAGTTATTTTTTACAGGTCGCTTACTTCACTATTGGATTAATTGTGTAGGTGTAAACACTTTCAGTGTTTACATCACCGTTAATACGAGTACCACCGGTCCATTGTACCTGTTTCTTGTGTTCCTGTGTATTGATACGGCTTAGTTTTGACCTCCTTTGGTTGCTGCCTGACATGCAGACTCTGCTATCCGTTCTGACCTCTGCCAGCCTTTAGACTCTTTAATTATGTTTCCCGGTTGCTGTTCATCTGTGCATTATGATATTGTGTGCACAATTGAAGTATGACCTATAGCAAAAGCCTAAATGCTACATGAACTATTGCTACTCACTTCTTATTTAGAGTTGATACTTAATTGTTTCCAGTGTGTTACCTGATCACTTGCTGTGTGCATCGCTGCTGCTCTGACACTGTACTTCATTGCAGATTCGGCACCTGTACTTCTGTGTCTGATCTCACTACTGCTGTTCCAGCTTTCTTTTGTATCTACTATCAACTGTTTACCATTGCACTACTATTACTCCAGCACTGTGCACCGAGTTATCAACTGTTAACCCTTGCACTGCCATTATTCCAGCACTGTAAGCTGGCTGACAAGTGGGTGCTCAGATCATTTCCTGCAAAGTTAAAATGTATGAATTGCTAGTTGCATTCATTCTCAGAACTTTATATTGTGTGGGCAACTCTACTACTGCTCTTTTTAACTGGAATTGTGACTTTAACTTGCACACTGGACCTAGTTGGAGCTTCTCCCAGAATCCTTCAGGAATGGTATTTGAAAACACTTTCTTTCTGTGAATGTGTTAGCTAGTTACAGCTAATGATTGAAACCTATAAATAAAGGTATTTCATTCCTACCGTCAAACATAAACCAGAATGCAGTTCCTGGTATGGGTTGAATATGAAATATCAACATTCAAAATGTTGACAGTCAAAATGTTGACACCATAATGTAGAAAATCATATTGTCTCCCAAACAGCTTAACCAACCGTAGTTCTGCCAGTCTAGGCTGCTACTAGCAAAACAAGTTGGACAAAAAGCATGGGGTGCCCCCCATCTTACTATTACTAGGACTAGGTTTTGCAGACCTGTGCTGGTGGCACTATAGCAGGAAAACTCGCAGCCTGGGGTCCTCCCTGTGTTAATACCAAACCAATCCCAGGCTGGTCAGCACGGAAAAATACAGACCCCTTTCCTAAGTTTAACCATCCTCGTGCTAATACCACTAAGGCTCCTCCCACACAACCTATCTAGGGTGGTGAGTGTGGGGTAATAATGATAGTTTGTTAAATGTATCTGCACAAACATATGGAAAAAATGCATTAAGATACATTTTAGGATGCCAGTTATCGTTGATAATTTGATGATGGTGGGGGGCGGGTTCAGTTGCCCAGAGACCCCCTAAACTCTATGGTTTAGAAGAAGGAAAAAATAACTAGCACCTCCTCCTTCCATCTGCATAAAAATACTATAACACAGTTTGCAGTTTAAGACCAATTTTTGTGGAGGTCTGCAATCATTTTTTATGAGCTTTGGCTTCAGCAAAATGGCCCCATGATTGCTTTGGAGAATTACATGCACCATCATGCTCCTACATCTAGGACCTGTAGCACTACATAGAAAAATACTGTAAAAAAGCACATATCTTTGTTCCAGGAGCCGACCATCTGCAACAGACAGACAGGCCTTCTAACAGGGGAGGTTTTGTGGAAGGACAGCTCATCTTCACTCCCCTCTCCAAACCCCCCTAGTCCAGCACTGACCAATGGTTAAGGAGAATAGACCCAGGGGTTTGCAGAGGGAGGGGAAAGACTGTGGAAATTAGACCTGAGATATAAGGAGTCACTCCAAGGGGGAAGGGTGTTCATTCTGGGATTTCATTCATGAAGACTGCAAGATCTAGCTTTTGAGTTGTCGTTCTCTAACTAGAGTCTATATATGCAGCTGAGAGAGATTCATGGGTTGTGAAGTCTGGACAGCCAGGTGACTATTGCTCCTTAAGCTATTTTGGTGAGGGACAGATGATGTGGTAATCCTGCCTGGCATTTATTTACTGTGTGTACATAATATTCTAGTGTTGTTTGTATATTTTTATAACTGTATTTGCCTGAGTGACCATACGAATCCTAGAAGATACTGGGTAGACTTCCCTGGCATAGGAAGGCACCCATGGGTGGCCAGCCAGCGTGAAGTGGGTAGCATTGGGCCAGATAAACCCTGTATCTTCACAACTGATATTAAGATAATATTAAGATATTAAAAATAATATTAAAAATAATAGGACCAACAAATAAACATTCAAGTTATGCCTTATTGTAGAGCCCTCAGTTCATATTATGTCGCAGAGTAGTGCCCCCAGTTCATATTATGTTATATTTGGCATGCTTGCCTGGGTTTGCCGACCTCTGTTTTACACATTAGTTTAAGTATAGTTGTTGTAATTGACAACTGTTCATTTCTTTATTCAGATTAATCTGTCCAATTTAACTTTTTTTCTGGTGTATAAAATATGCCACTGAGATATATTATCATGTGGTGTTAAGGTAATTCAGTTTATAAACTAGTTTACATGATATATTTTAAATATTAATTAACCGTTATTATTTCCAACCCTGCTTCTTGATACATAATTCAGGGTTAACTGTTGATATAAGACTTCCCATGTGATATTACATAGGAAATATTAGGGTGTCACCATATACAGTAAGGTGTCAGTCCCCCAAGTGGGCTATATAGAAGTAACCATTTTTTAAGAGCATCTAAAATAGTAACTTTTATGCTAATTATCTTTGTTATTGTACTTTTTGGAGTCAGATTGAATTAATTGAATTGTTTTTCTTCCTTCTTGTTCTCTCCTTCTAGCTGCTATTTCCATTACCTGAAAGCACCATTTATTCTTCTCTTGTATTAAACTACTCATTTTTGAGTGTCATTTTATAGCAGGGCCGTGGCAATGACTGCTAATGGGATACACATAGATTACTGCTTTACGCAGATCTCTCTACCGGTCACCATTTGTTAAAGAGCAGGATGTGTCTGCATAAGTTAAATGAAATCGGAATACCCTCCTCTCTCTGATAGAGATCTGATACTCCAATCATTTCTATTGCAGTGGGAACTCGCATAGTCCAATTACTTTCTATTTCTCTGTCTCACTGACTCAGAGAAAAAAATAGCTGTGCCATAAATCATGTTGAAAAGGCTCAAACTTTCCTGAAAGTAATTCAGTAATATCTGTAGCCTCAGATATTCAAAAGGCAAGAGCTCTAGCGTTAGTCATGGCGATGAGTGTTAAACAATTTTTCTGTGAATGTATACATAGAATTAGAACTCTTAATATTGCATTGTATAATTATGAGTACATCTATAAATACCTTCATAGGTCATTTGTAATGTATTACTAGCATTGTCATGTCATACCTCAGAGACTTTGATTTACTGTAGGTGAGGGTAGACCCGAAACCTTTTAAGCAGCACTATGATTAGAGTTTAAGCATGGGAGCTTGTGAGACAAGTTGATGGAGGTTGTCCTAATAGCCTATATATTATCCTAGATCAGAGGTCAAAGTGGGGGTGTATACGGTAGTATGCCATGCCCCCACTTCTCCTACTGCCTTCATTGTAAAGCTATAACATTGCATTCACTTTTTTAATTTCCATACTGCCACTCCTAATTTCCACTTTGACCACTGTCCTGGAGGGTAGAAAGCATGGTCAGAAGATGACCAACCAGATTTATCAACATGTTCATTAATTGGTTTGCATCAAGTTTTTATTGCACCCATTTTTGTCTGCTTACATTGCAATATCAGTGAGTTGCTTAATATAGTTGCCGATATTTTGTGATGCCCACTTTAAATCTGTGTAAAAAAATGTATTTTTTTTAATTCAATGGTACAATATTATCCAACATCCTGTATCATGTAGAAAACAAAGTTTTGGAAAAATCACATTATTGATTATTTACAGTAGAGTTTCATATTGAAGTCATTGGAGTTATTTTGCAGTGACATCTTAAATTTGCAGAATCATGAATAAAATGTGAATTGTAACATAGTTCAAGAGAAAACTTACTATCCTCACACTTCATGCTAATTTGCGTCATCCCAGAAAAGTTATTGCTTCATAAGTGTGTGTGTACAGTGTGTGTATAGTATACTATAATATTGTATATTATAGTAAATGTGCTTCACTGCTAGAATACAGATTCACTAATTTGTACCATTTGTAATCTTAGACAATAGACATCAGGACATAGAAGCTGGGAGAAAAAACTAGAATCATATATTGGTGAAGGATGTTTTGGACTAAAATTGATGTAAGCGTTTTATAAGGAAAGTGAAGTTCTAAATAGGACATAAATCACAGAAACAATTACAAGAAAGAAGAAACTGTCCATGTAATCTGTTCATTGTAATCCTTGTTACCACGGTTGCTCTGATGTTTTTTAATTTTCTATTAGGAATACTGGTCTAGCACTAAATGAGAACACGTAAATGTATATTTCAAGCTACAAAGTGAAAGCAGCATTGTGTGAAGGGGTTAATGTGGCAACAAATTTAAAATATATCAAACTGAAAATAATATTTCCTACCCTAAATGCCAGATTACCAAAATAAGGATGACCATGGTAATCTTATTATAGTTAGCTCTACCTTTACATTGTCAACATTAAATAGTCTTAATAACCTTACAAGCTAAACCTAGACAGAAGTGAAGGAGTAGCTTAGCCTTAGAATGTTTGTCTGCACCCACAATGTTCTGCCTTACCTCATTCCTTTTTAATAGGGCTTTTAAGGAGTAGGACATAAATTCTTTGGGTAATGGAGTCTCTTCATCCAGAGTGTCTGTGATGTCTTTAGAATGCACTGCTGTCTTCAGAATTAATTAAACCATTTCTCATGTGCGTACAATATTAAAGTAAGAAAAATGTCATCCACACAATAGGACTGATCTGCACATCTCCTGCAGAGCAATATATAAGCATATATTACATCCTGCTTGTCTGTCACTATATTCTGGGGATGTGAGCGATACAAACTTTTGTGTTTTGTTCCTAAACTGTTAACCTGTTGGGGAGTAATCCAACGAGCACTCGATGTTAGATTTTTGCTGTGATCGCAATTGTAGAAATCATAACAAAAGCAAGCATAGAAAGAGAGCGAATCAGTGAAAACAGTTGTTAAATTTGTAATTTCTTGTACTTTGGCTGGTTCAAGGGTATCAAATTAATATCTCAAAAAGTAACGTGGGAAGTACGCTTATACATGTAAAGATCATCCATAAAAATATGACATCCTAATGACATTTTTACTATGAAGCTCTTGCAAGTCTAAGCATCACTGCCCCTGCAGATTTTGACAAACATGGCAGAATTAGGTAATATTGTGCACAATACACCAGATTGATACCAGTTATTACATAATCCAATCAAGCCAGCGTTCCATTATTTTCTATCTGTTTGTTGACTTTCAAATAAAGAACAAATAATGGTTATACAGTTGGAATGAGTTTAATTCACACACATGGCTCAACACACCATGTGATGGAGTGGATAATTTATACCACCTCGTGCTGTATAAGCTCCACCTGGTAACCCACTAAATAAAGAGTAAGTGAAACACTATTATATATAGTTTGTGTATTACTTACATCAATATACATCAAATAACTAAAGAGTTTACACTTAATCAAATGTGTCTATTGTCCTCTCTTTCACTACTCTGCTAGCGGTTGTCAAGTTAGGTGGGTAGGTACTTTTCTAAACAAGCAAAGAGTCACTGACAACTAGGCAGTCTTACCCTGCAAATGCGCAGTGTGGATTATTTGATTCATACATATGGGCTAGTTGGGCTGGTTGTCACAGCAATTCAGGCACAGTTTTTTTGACCATATCCCATCAGGACACAGTCCTAAAGATGTTAAGGAATTTCACTTGTCTGTAATGAAATGGTGACGTTGTAATGTACTTTTTAATAGTGCTACAGTGGAATGACAACACTGAACAATGTATTTTACCTTTGTGGATCACATCTAAAAAAAAATCTTACATTTCAGGTGTCCTTTACATTCAAGAAGGTAGAAAGAAGAAAGCACACAATGGGGCTTAAGGGAAGAAAATAGAAGGGTAGGACATATATGTGTTGAAACAGGGTTTATAATTGAGGGATGAAATCTGGTCAGATGTGTGCATATCTTTTTCAAAGAGTCAGTTTATAATTGTTAAATAAGTTGGAATATAGACTTGCAATGTGCAGTTATTTGAAATCATTACAATCATCTGCTATCATTAAATCAATTTTCACTAGAAATTTAGTATTTGGTTTCCCTCGTAGAAATTAATGAAAATTCCATAATCATGTTAGTGAATCGTACAACTTCAGTACTTCCAGAGGCAAAAAACAGACATAGTAATGCAGCTTCCAGTTAAGTGGACCTGGAATCCAACCTCACCAATTATGTGCCATAATAGAGTACTCACTCATTAATAGATTGACAACCTGAACAATTCACAGCTAGGATTCTAAAAACAAGCTACAGTGAGTATTTCTTGTTCTATTAGTGCAGCAACAGGCAGCTATATGTTGACACTGTGTTCCTGTCTTGTCTCTGCTCTAACCTACTCTTTCGCTTCCCCTCCCTACACTTTACCCATCTGTTCTCTAAATGTAACGTCACACAAGTGATTAAAACAGCTTAAAATCACTCATCATTCGTTAAAGCATTGATACAAAGTAATTTTAAAGTAACCTTGAATGAAAGTGATGCCCGTATGATTTGTGGGTTTATCTGTGGCATTGGCAGGTACATAGAAGAGATTTGCGGGATTTATGATTTTAAAAGAGTATTTGGGAGCCTGAGATAAAAATCCCAGACCATTTGAGCCCTTCTATCAGTGTGATGTCAAGCAAACTCGACTGCCAAGATGACTGCTCAAGTAGTGGCTGTGAAGCACTCGATCGTGTGTAGCTAAGTTTGGAGAGGGGGGCTCAGAACCCAGTGGGAGAGCTTCCATTGATGCTGTAGAGAACCAGGAAAGTGTGATTTAGACAGTTGCAAATTCAGTTGGCTGTTCATATACTGTCAGTAAATCTACTAAGTCAAGTGGTGTGAGTGTAGATGTTTGCTCTGAGGGAAAACACTGAGGTCCAACATTGCACTTGCACGTGTCTTGAATATAACTAAGGATTTCAGGAGTTGAACTAATACCCTGTATAAGTGCTTAATCTGGGGAGTGAAAGAGCATGACAATGTCAGCTCTTAGGCCAAGTGTCATTATTGCCAAGTAAAGCTGGGTACACCCTACAGAAAATTTCTTTCTATGTGATTTCTGTAACATTTTACCGTCAGATCTGTGAATGTCATCTGTCATAACCATCTGCTCAAACGATCGTGACACTCTACAGATAGCTGCCGTCCCTGCAGTAAGATGCAAACCTAATTTTAATAATAGGCTGAACCTCAGCGCACATAAAAACATTCAGGAACAAGAAAAACCCTTATTGCCATTCCTTGCTTTGCTCTGCTTTGTGTATTCTGTAAGTAGGATTTATTGTTATATAATCAGCCACTCAAACAAACAAAATGCTTGTGCTTGTTTTCATGTTCCCATGACAACAATGCTGCAAACAATTAAAGGGAGGGAAAGTAGAAGAAAGAATCACACTTGTTGCATGTTTTTCATATCTTCTTGCTTTAGGATAGGTGTATTCATTAATGACAAATCCACCTGGAAACATGCACTGTTTTGGGTCCTGAGGATTGGATTTGAGAAACACTGCTATAGAGCAACTCATTAATTAAACGTTCTGCCTTTAGTCTGTTGTCAACTGACAGCTGTTTGAGTTTTTTGGCTACTGTTGCACACATCAGGTCACGCTTGTCATACTCTTTTTCCATCAGCTTGTTTGCTGACTCCAGTATCCTGCGAGTCATGACCTCGGTGTGTTCTGGCTTCTGTCTCTTTTTATCCCCCTTCTGCCAGGTTGCTGCCCTTGTTGTTGGCTGGGTTGCAATGTGGGTTCTTGGGTGGGTTGCTGGGTGGATTCTACAGTCTGCTAGGTGGGAGCGGGTATCTCCACTGGATCCTTTACCACATCACACATCACAAGAGGTGATGACAAGGTGGAATTCCAAACTGTATATGCTTCTGAGGGTGGAGTAACAGCGAAAAGGCATCCTCGCTTACTCCACAAGCTATGCCATTGAGAAAGGAGGGGGATGTATTTTACTCAAGCGCAGTGGAGATTACTTTCCGTATTGTGCAAGGTGCTGAATCCATTCGAAGTACTCACCTGTGAAGTGAGTTCAGACACTGCTAGCTTGAGTCAAGTGATTCCCTTAATTAAACTTTTGGAAAAGCAGCTTGAGAAACTTCAGGAGGAGATTAAAAAATAAATTACGCTAAGTATGTCGGAATTGTAGATCAAATACTTTATTCGCTTCGCCAGGATCGAAGAGTTATCACAATCTTGAAATCAGATAACAACATTTTGGCGATTATGCTTGATCCTTGGTTTAAGAGCTATATCTTCCTCTTTGTTTCCAACTGACCCAGATCTGAAGAGATGCAAGGAGCTACTGGTGAGCAAGATGACAGCTTATGTGTTACGTGACAGGACAGCGTCTCCTCCTTCAGTTTCTTACTCAACTGCTACTAGGAAAAAAACTTACCTTTCCCAGGAGAACCAGGGATGATTCAGATGACTCAGCACAACATTTTGACGTCTGGTCTTGTCTACTGTAAAATAATTGACCAAAATTAGTGACACCTCTGCTGCAACTCCACCTAATCCTACTATCAACATCCAAAGAATGGTAGAGGTTTATTTTTAATTTTTTTGAATGGTATAAAGACAACAGTTTTATTTATTAACAAAGAACAAGATTGCTTGCAGAAGTAATGTAAGCATGGATGTCTAAATTGACGTGTATATGCATTACCTTACACTTTGTTGCTGTTTCATCAGTATTGCACAAAGTGTTTGTAATCTGCACTTTACATCAAAAGGTACCTAACTATATTATAATTTTTTGTGAGTTGGGGCTGATTCAAAGCTCAGTGATGAACTTGCTTTTTGCTGTGAATTACAATGGCTCTTTTTAGAGCATTGTCTGGCACCCTGGATTGCTCAGGGTCTGATAAAAGCACACATCTCGGATGGCGGGGTTAGCACTGTAGAATTACCACAGTTATCCAAGGAACGGGTGGAGCGATCAAATGAGCCATAACTGATTTCATGATCCAAGGACAATTCCATCTTGCACCACTTTACTTTATTGAAACTGCCATGTGGTGATGTTCCCTAGATGTGGTAGGAACTGCCGTGTGTTTGAGTCATTGCTCTGACGCTTAGCATCCAGCCAGGTCGCTGCATTTTTTGTTTGAAACTGTATGAAAATAACATTGTCACCTGTGAGATGGTCCAAATTGACTGCAAATGACTTGAAACTAGTGTTATTGAGGTTAATAATAATGTAGTGGAAAAAAGCTAAATTATGTGATTTTAGCCAAAAAAAAAATAGAGATTTTAGAAAAAAAAGGATCTAAAACCAAAACACGAAGTTAATCCAGATCCAAAACCAAAACCAGAACATGGGGGTCAGTGAACATTGCTAATATTTATTGTTAGAAATTCATATGTGTATTTCTATGTATCAATCATTGAATGATGTATTCATGAGAACTATGAAAGACAATTTTTGCAAATCTTTTACATGTTGGAAAAGAAACATTTTTAGAAACAAAATTCTGGTTTCTTTGGTAGAATGGATTCATAAACCTGAATTAAAGGCCTACACAGTTGACATTTGCTTTCGTACAGACCCAATGTGTACTGAACCTATAGACTTGTTCATATGTTTTATACTGGTCAAAACATGTTATAGAATTTAACTATATATTTAATAGTGTAGCACAGTCAAATTAGCTACACACAGAGGTATATGAAACAACATAAAATAAATATACACTTAGCACACCAGTAAATAAATGAGACTTTATAGATCCTAACAACTACATGACCAGTATGCTGCTAAACTTTAACCCCTAGCAGAAGGTGTAAGGCATTACCTTTTCAATAATCCCCACAGTTTCAATAAACCGGTCCACAGAATAACAGACAAGTTACAATATCAGATACCAAAAACCTACCTTTAATGGGCTCTTGACTCCTAAATCATGTAACAGGAAGCACCTCAAATGCTTACCTTTAATGGGGGCCTGATGATTGAGGGCAATGGCACAATAAAGGTATTTTCATTGGTCTATAAGAGACCACCACAAAATGCCCACATAGGGATTAAGAAGGCAAATGGGGTCAAGCTGGACTCACAATCACAGGGCTACTTCCTACTGGTGTCAGGCCTAGTGCCAAGGTTTGTCTCCACAGGTCTAGTGCTTGAATGAACTATGTGTTAATTAATTAATTAATTAATTAATCAATTAATAAATTAATTCGTTAATTAGTTAATCAATTAATTAAATAATATGCCCACTGGCTAATCCTGCAACTATTGCGCAAAATGAGTATAATAACAAAGACCTACAATCACCTACCGTACCACGGGACTTCTGGTCATTATTGCTGTATGGGCCTAGTGCTCAAAAAGTGCCACGGGCCTTGTGCCTAAAGTGTACATAAAATAAATGCAGCATGGGCCTGGGAAATGGTCGCCCAAGAGCCTTACCTGCCTCCACCTGTTTTTTCGTTGGCAGCAAGGGGAACGTGAATGCTCAATGCCATATTCCTGCTGCTTCTTCTATGAATGGTCTCCAGCAGCCTTCTTTGCTGATCCCGCAGTTCTCTTGCTCTTCGCTGACTTTTCCCGCCTTCAGTTTCCATGAGAACTCTTCTGGCTTGCCCTGCCGTCTTCTCTGGAACTCTTGTCTTTATCTTGCCAACTTTTCTTCTGAGCTCCTTGTAGGTTTCTCTTCACCATCGGACTAAACTCACTCTGCATGGAATGGCTAAATATTAGCCATCACTGTAAGCACCGATTGGCTGGCTAAGGCATCAAAAATTCAAATGGCTAGAGAAGAACCTTGATTGGCTCTCCGCCCTGGCCACCAGTTGGCTGGCAGCATATAATTTGAAATTCATTGTCACCAATGCCAGGGGACCCTGTAAGAGAACAAGGCTTCCTGATGTCGATGATCAGGTAAGTCTCCCACGAGCACCTCTTCACATCCCCTAATTCAGGAGTCTCCAGGACACTTTTTACAATGATATAGACATTCTGGCCTTGAGTCATTAAGGAGAGTAAAGCAAAAAAAAGGAGTAACTTTGCACCTTGGCAAAACAATGTTGCATTGGAGGGTGACGTAAATTTAAGATGTGAGGACAGATTTATAGTTGGGGTAGGGCATGTCCTAGATCAACTTTAACTTTCAGTGCAAAAATAAAGCTATCAAGTATTTGTGTGCTACATGAAAAAGCAGCCAGTATTTTCCTTATATGCAAAATAATAAACTAATATAAACCCATTGCGTCATTTCATGGTTTATCCAGGGTTACTTATTTTTTGCCTTGCTCCCCTTAATGACTCAGGCCTACAGAGTACATCTGTATTGAACACTATAGAGAAACAAAAACATATAATATACATTAGGGTCTAACTGGGTATATGATACAGTATAAAACACAGACAGACTCTGATATATCTGTTTATCATATTATGTATCCATGTAATATATAATATATGTATATAATATATACCATGATTGTATAGTGTTTTAGTAGAGCTATCCTCATTTGCTCTAAAAAAAATTATATTAATATTAAAACATATACGTATACATTTATATATAATACATGGCTCTGTATTTTTCAAAATAGATATTTTACTCTATAATGTTAAAATACAGAAAACATTACATATCTATGTGTTATCAGTATCTATTAAGCATCAGGGCTGAAAATCTGATATGAAAGGTCAAACAAAATTACCTTTAATGATCCCTTGCTTTTAAGAAACTGTTCATATTTTTTTCCAGTTTGAACCCCTTAAAAATCACCTTGTAAATTTGCATTTTAGTCCTAATGAAAAAAGAACATGCATATAGTTAATGCTTATTCAATTTATAAATAAAGTAAGCATAATATATTGTAATCATACTAACATACTCATAACAAGACTTAATTGCAAGGGGGAAGATTCATTTTATTGGTGTCCACTGAGTTTACTGATGAAAAGGGTTTGGAATTGAGCTGGAAAGATGAATCATGCTGATGGAGAGTTAGGTTGAGAGATACAGTATGAATTTGGGGATAAAAATTTATAATTGCTTGTTCTATAGGAAATCTGTACCTCTAGTTGTTCCTGTTCACGTAAGAAATTAGTCCTCACAATCCTGCTATAATATCTGTAATGCATTCTCTATTCTAATCCATTAATATGATAGTTTTAAAGTAATGGATGGTAATTGGTCTTGGTATCACAACTATGCTGTTCTGCAATAACATTAGGGGGTAAATGTATGAACATGCGGGTTCTTCAACACCCGCGTGTTCAGCGTGTTCGGCGATTATATTGCAAGCGGCGCTGCATTGTAAAGGGAAACTTCCCTGGTCACCATAGCAATGACCAGAACACAACCTTGAGAGAAACAAAGTGCCGTGGCTGAGAGAACCATAATTAGCCCTTCCTTGCTTTCTCAAGTGCCATTTTAGGACAGATATCGTGTAGGGTGGAGGTTAGCTGTGGTGCTCTACCTTGAAAATAGCGTTCAGGCTGAAAGAGGGATATAGAAAGCAATACAATCATGTCACTATACTAAAGCATTTTATAGGGATCTGTCAGCTAGAATAGTTTGCTGATCAATTGCTTTTAATTTCAATCTTTCAGAGACTTTACACAGACTAGTGGCTACTGGTTGCTGTTAATGAGGTGCATATATAAAAGTACTAGCATACAGATATCATTATGTAGTATATTTAGTGGAGGAAAACAGTAGCAGCAGAATCCAAAAAGCAAATAGATTTATTTATTTTATCATTTTAAGTTTTTGTAGCGAATGTAATCTTGTGTGGGGCAGTGTTATCTGAAATCATTTTGAAAAACAACTAGGTGTTTGCCCGTGAGGTTCAGAAGCAGCTGCACACCACAGAATACACTAATCTAATCTAATCTAATCTTTTCTATTTTTAAATATTTGTAAATTTTGAAAGGGTCATTCAGTGACATCTATATTTAGGGTGTTTGCATGTGTGGGTTGTTAATGCGCATTTTCGACATTCAGCAACCGCATCTATAACATTGCAGCGCCTGCAAAAAAAAATTCATCTACCATGCCACCAACTGAAGCAAGCCAATTAGGTAAATTAAACAACAACAAAAATTTTGTGGAAGGTGTAAGAGATAAAAATGTTGAAACACTATGCACACACTAAATTTGGAACATTACACAGCATGCATCATGGAGAGTGAATAGGCAGTAACAATCAGATGTCATTAGATGAACAGAGGCATCAGTAGATATTTAGACAAATAGATTGCCAATTGTAAAGAGCTACCTAATTTGCTGTCACTATATAAATAAATGATGATTCTGATAGATGAAGGTGGTCTGCACCCATACTAAAAATAGAAAAGACTACGCACACAATACATTTTTCAATTGCCAGAGCATTCATCAGTAGCCAAGAGTAGGGCTTTCATTACCTTTTTTTACTTAAAAGCTCTGTGCCCTAATGCTGCCCTTCTGAATCAAACCAGGGAACTCATATATTTTTATGGGGAGGGATGACTGAAAAATTATTCCCCCTGGGGAAGATTTGCCTAACCCTGGGGTAAAGGAGACTGCCCAAGACATGCAGTGTGAGGTGGTCCCCAAGAAGGAATGTAGTCACTCTGATGCCAGATGTTGCACTGGCCAATTGTATGTTACGATCTGCCATTCTATCAACGATGGCTCAAGTGTATCCAGATTGTGGCTACATCCCGGTCATTGCCCTGTCAGTCGAGACGTCACTTCGGGTCCTTTGTGTCCTGGCCATTGCCTGGGCAACCGGGACGCCTCTCACATTGCCGCTGTATCTCGGCTAGCCAGGATGGGCAGCTGTAATTAAATTATTGCTGCCTCCTGATTGGACATGGGGGGCATTTTCTTTCCCCCATTTCTGATTGTTCCCTATCAGTTTAAAAGGCAGGGAGGACTTAGTCTCCATGCTGGTTATAGTGCTTTTGCCCTGCAATAGATAACTTGCTCTCTGTACTGTGAAACCTCTGAATACTTCTGATTGATTCCTGTTGTTACCATTGGTTTTTCTTCTGGACCCTGCTTGATTGCTGAGATTGCCCCTGATCTCTTGGCTCATTTTTCTGAACTACCTTTGTTTGCTGCCAGTCCCGACCTATTGGCCTGTTTGTGACGCTCCATGCTCGATGCTGAACCATGACCTCTAACATGACCATGGTTATCCGTGTACAGAGTCTCCTGATTCCTTGCCTTCTATTTCTGTGCTACCGGTTCCTACTCATAAGCTTTTACTATGTTAAGTCCTGGGGGCATCCGAGTACTTGTAAGTGTGTCCAACTATACATGAAAGGCAGCTGCTATAGGTGAAGACCACTCCCGCTAGTTCTACAAGCTTATGACAGTTACTAGGGAGCTGTAACATTGTACAGGATTGGATGCAATGAAAGGCAAATATCAACACTATGAAGTTTAATTATTTTATTAATTTAATCAGAGAAAGCAAATGCAACAATGGCAAAGTTAGAAATTCCTTCATTAAGACAATTTGCTGCAGACTTTGGCCAAAAATGGTGAAAATTGGTACTTTTCTGAAGGGATCATTAGAAAATAAACTTAAAATCACTGGAATGGAGTGTTAATGTTATAAATAGTAATATTGGAGCAAACCAGCTAAAAATTAAATTATTTAACCTATATTTGTCAACTTTTTAATTAAATCCAGATCCAAAACCAAAACCTTTTGCAATTTTTTTGCAAAACCCATCACAAAACCAAAACAGGAACGAGTTTTAGAGCCAAAACCACATCCAAAACAAAAACACAGGGTCAGTGCACATCTCTACTTTTTATCTCTTTGTAATACAGAAGTGATGATACTATTTGTATAAACTTATGTAAATAAGAACTGCATAAACAGTGAGTTCTGATGTCATCACTTTAGTGATAAGTAAGTAAACTTGTATTTTATAGAATAATACAATATTTTAAATTATTATGGACGTTAGAAGTCACGTTAATATGGACGTTAGAACCACTAAGCCACCGTGGGCTGCACGGTGGCCTAGTGGTTAGAACTTCTACCTGACAGCACTGGGGTCATGAGTTTGATTCCTGAATATGGCCTTATCTGTGTGGAGTTTGCATGTTCTCCCAGTGTTTGCATAGGTTTCCTAGGTGTGCTCTAGTTTCCTCCCACACTTCTAAAAAAACATTCTGGTAGGTTAATTGGCTGCTATTAAATTGCCCTTAGTCTCTCTCGGTCTGTGTGTGTGTATGTTAGGAAATTTATACTGTAAGCTCCAATGATGCAGGGAGTGATGTGAATGAGTTCTCTGTACAGCGATGCAGAATTAGTGGCGCTATATAAATAGATGATGATGACGTTGAGAAGTCCTTTATTCCCTGTCCTACTGCAATCAATCAACTGACCATTGTCAAAGCTGGTCTAGACTAGAGA
This sequence comes from Mixophyes australis, assembly GCA_036250195.1. Lineage (NCBI taxonomy): Eukaryota > Metazoa > Chordata > Amphibia > Anura > Limnodynastidae > Mixophyes > Mixophyes australis. The sequence continues at coordinate 54,263,157 of JAVHZZ010000008.1, read as the reverse complement.
TGGCCAGACTCGATTCCCCGAGAACCGAACACACCCAAAATGAGCAGATCCGAGAACCAAGCCGAGCCCTCGGAATTGAAAACTAGGCAAAGCGTTATCGTTAAGTTGTCGGATCTTGGATCTCGCATGTTTTGGATTTCATAAGTACCACCCTCCATGGCGATCCAGCACCATTTCACAGAGGGACACAGAAGGGGTAGCATGGTTCTTGGCAGTCTCTAGTGCAGTTTGGCAGTGTCATAGGTAGAAAACAAAGAGGAGGGGTAGCAGTGTTCTTCAAAGTCTCCAGTGACATTCAAGAGATCTCCATTGCTTCATTGCTAATTGCTGAAATAGACATAATAGGTCTGGCAGGCATGGTCTTCTAAATCTGCAGTCACATTGTACTGTGTTATAAGGGTAACATACAAAGAGGAGTGCTTCATTGCTCCATTGCTAATTGTCATTGCTGAAATAGAAATAATAGGTCTAGCAGGCTTGGTCTTCTAAATCTGCCGTCCATTTGTACTGTGTTATATATGTAAAACACAAAGAGGAGAGCTCCATTGCTAATTGTCATTGCTGAAATAGAAATAATAAGGCTGGCAGTGTAGACCAGGAGCACCAAGCAGCTCCTGGCACCAGTCATGATGATAGTAATTTCTCTACGTCATCTGCTAAAACCTATGTTAAACTTCATAGTGTTTTTAAGTCAGGGAAACAAAAATATAAAAAAACACCTTTTTCCTTGCTCAAGAAAAAAAGACCTGTAATCCAGGCAAAGTTATCTGCAGGAATAAATAAAATTGCCACATGCCTTTCTACACACGCAGTGGCAAGGAAAGAATGAGGCCTTCGACTTTCTCTGGGTGCTAGTTCTGCAACTTTCACTGATGCATGCATGCTCTTGTAAGGTCAGTCGTGACCAAGCAAGACCTTGTCATTCGGACTCCAAAAGTGGTGTCCAAATACTTTTACCTGTAAAAGCCGAGCTGGAAGAAAACAGTAAGGTATTAGAGGAAAATGTATGTTCAGATTCAAAAATGACACAAATTCCCAAGGAGAGTCTATCCACGAGTGCTATGTGTAATCTTGATCTATATGATAGTGTACCCATAAAGAAGGCCCCTTTCAGCATTTCTGCAGATGTGTGCATGAACAGCCCAAGTGATACACAAATTGAGGATGCCACATTGGAATTGCAACAGGATGAAGGGGATATTTGTGCAGCTGACGAGGCCGCTAATGAGGATGTCGATGAGCATGATGTTGTTTGTGTTAGTCCTGCCCTAGTGGAAGCAGTTCTTGCTCATGATTAGAAGAAGGTCATTGTCATGCCTGGGTATAAGACCATGAAATCCACCTCTTATGTGTGTAATTATTTTTACCCAATTCCAAACACCAGTTGTCTAGCTATTTGTAGCATTTGCAAAGCCACAGTCAGTAGAGGTATTGACCTTAACCATCTAGGAACCTCATCCATGTTACGCCATTTGAAGCGAGTTCATGGCAAGCTGTTGAGAAAATTGGAAACCTATGCTAAAAAATAACAACATAACAACAAGAAGTCCATCATCAGCTAGGTCCCTTCTCTCAGCTAGATCCCGACACCTGCAATCTATACCCACAACACCGTCATCATCAGTATCCTCAGTAGCGATCGGAGTTAGTCCTGCATCCAAGTTACTAAGTCAAGATGACTCCTCCACTGTCCAGGATTCCTCAGAAGAATTCTTGAGCGTTAGTCCCACTGCTGCTGCTGCTGGTGGTGAATCTTCATCCCAGAAACAGACCAAGAAAAAAACTACTAGTAGTTTACAACAATTGACTGTTAAACAATCCTTTGCAAGAGGAAGCAAGTATGAAAACGGTCACCCAGTCACAAAGCGAATCACAGACGCCATGGGGACTGCTAGTATTAGATCTGCATGCAATATCCACTATTAATGCAGCTGGTTTTAGACAATTTAATTGAGGACTTGTGTCCCCGTTACCAACTTCCAACACGACACCTTTTGTACTAGAAAAGCTATTCCTCACCTCTACCAGAAGGTTCGTAAAAATGTAATTATTGAGCTACAAAATGCCATTATACCCACTGTACACTTAACCACAGATATGTGGACAAGCGTAACTGGGCAAACTAAAGATTATATGACTGTGACAGCCTACTGGCTTAGTGATTCGCCTTCACCAGCAGGATCAGCAGTAGCATTTACCCAAGTACGTCACATTTTTCAGAGGCAGGCTATTCTGTGTATCACTGGCTTCACTAAGAGGCATACAGATGACAATCTGTTACAAAAACTAAGGGTTGTCATTGCAACATGGCTTATCCCGCTTGGACTCTCCTCAGGATATGTCATTTATGATAATGCCACCAATATTGTGAGAGCATTACAGCTGTGAGAATTCCATCACATTCCCTGTTTTGCTTACACAATAAACCTGGTGGTGCAGAGCTTTTTAAGAAATGACAGGGGCGTAGAGGAGATGCTGTTCGTGGCCCATAAAATATCTGGACATTTCCGGCATTCGGCAACAGCGTGTAGGAGATTGCAACAGCTACAAGAGCAATTTAGTTTGCCCTGCCACCAACTGAAACAAGAGGTGATGACAAGGTGGAATATCACCCTGTATATGCTTCTACAGACGGAGGAACAGCGAAAAGCCATCCACGCTTACTCCATAAGCCATGACATTGAGAAAAGAGGGGGGATGTATTTTACTCAATCGCAGTGGAGAATACTTTCGGTGTTGTGCAAGGTGCTGAAACCATTTGAAGTAGTCACCTGTGAAGTGATTTCAGACACTTCTAGCTTTAGTCAATTGATTCCCTTAGTTAGACTTTTGGAAAAGCAGCTTGAGAAACTGAAGGAGGAGATTAAAAAAAGCAATTACACTAAGTATGTCAGAATTGTAGATCAAGTACTTTATTCGCTTCTCCAGGATCCGAGAGTTATCAAATTCTTGAAATCGGATCACTACATTTTAGTAACTGTGCTTGAGCCTTGGTTTAAGAGCTATGTCTTCTCTTTGTTTCCAATAGACCCAGATCTAAAGAGATGCAAGAAGCTCCTGGTGAACAAGATGACAGTTCAAGTGTTACATGACAGGACAGCGTCTCCTCTTTCAGTTTCTCAGTCAACTGCTGCTAGGATAAAACTTAGCTTTCCCAAGAGACCCAGGGATGATGCAGATGACTCAGCACAACATTTTGACATCTGATCTGGTCTAAAAGAATTGGCCAAAAAACATGACACCTCTGCCGTAACTCCACCTGATCCTTCTATCAACATCCAAAGGATGGTGGAGGATTATTTTCATGACAGCATAGAAATCGACACATCAGACAGTCTCTTTACATACTGGGAGAAAAAAAGGGAATTTGGAGAAACATGTACCAACTCGCCTTGCACTGCCTAAGCTGCCCACCCTCCAGTGTGTAATCGGAAAGAGTTTTCAGCACAACCGGGATCCTTGTCAGCGATCGGCGTAGGAGGCTACTTCCTCAAAATGTGGAAAAGATGATGTTCATAAAAATGAACTTCAATTTCCACAAGGAATTCCTTTCCCGCCAATTATATCAAAATACTGAGACTTCTGTAATGGTGTATTCCAGCAGTGATGAATTAATAATGTGTGAGAATGATGTACAAACTGATGAGGGTGAGGATGAGGATGAGGTTGAGGATGATGACAACAACATCTTGCCACAGTAGAGTTCATTAGCAGCACTATTACCTTAGGTGCCTTAAGCCCATTATTAGCTTGTTTTGTGGGGGCCCAAACAAACCAAGCACACGAACCTCAAAAGTGTCACTCCTTGTCGCTGAAGTGTTTGGTTTTGTTAAAGTGTGCATGTCCTTTTTAAGATCTAACATAAGGGTGTGTGGGATAGCCCAAGGACAGTTCCATCTTGCACCACTTTTCATTTCAGCTACCGCTGTGTGCCAATGTTACCTACATGTGCTATATACTGTTGTGTGCTTTACAAAAATCTTAGACACCCATTGATGATGCAGATGACTCAGCACAAAATTTTGACATCTGGTCTTGTCTACTGTAAAAGAATTGACCAAAATTAGTGACACCTCTGCTGTAACTCCACCTGATTGTACCATCAACTATCAACATCCAAAGAATGGTGGTGGATTATTAAAATTTTTTTTTGAACAGTATAAAGACAACAGTTTTTTTTAACAAAGAACAACGTTGCTTGCAGAAGTAATGTAAGCATGGATGTCTAAATAGACGTGTATATGCATTACCTTACACTTTGCTGCTGTTTCATTAGTATTGCACAAAGTGTTTATAATCTGCACTTTACGTCAAAAGCTACCTAACTATATTATAATTTTTTTGTGAATTGGGGCTGATTCGAAGTTCAGTGATGAACTTGCTTTTTGCTGTGAATTACATTGGCTCTTTTTAGTGCATTGTCTGGCACCCTGGATTGGTCTGTGCCTGAAAAAAGCATGCATCCTGGTGGGGGGGGGGTTAGCATTTGTTGCCATGTATTAGCTGTAGAATTACCACAGTTATTCAAGGAATGGGTGGAGCGATCAAATAAACCATAACTGATTTCATGATCCAAGGACAATTCCATCTTGCACTACTATTCTTTTCTGACACTGCTGTGTGGCAATGTTTCCTAGATGTGCTGGGAACTGCCATGTGCTTGAGTCATTGCTCTGTCGTTTAGCATCCGGCCAGGTCGCTGCAGTCTTCGTTTGAAAGTGTAGGAAAATAATATTGTGACCTGTGAGATGGTCCAAATTGACCGCAAATGACTTGAAATTAGTGTTATTGAGGTTAATAATATTGTAGGGGTAAAAAAAGCAAAATTAAGTGATTTTAGCAAAAAAACCAGGGATTATAGAACAAAATAGGGATTCAAAATCGAAACCAAAACACGCAAGGGCGGTTTAGCCAAAACCAAAACCAAAACCAGAACACAGGGTTCAGTGAACATCTCTAGTCTAGACTACAAATTCAAGGAAATTTAAATATACGAATACAGTGATGAAGCAAAAATGGAATTTAAATATAGTCGCCGTAATTTAAATGCAAGCATTTGATTTGGGGTATAAACATGCTTTCATAGAGATTTCACTGCAATGGCACAAGCATTAATAATAATAATGATATGTATATTAACTTAGTAAGCTTTGCTACTTTTTTTTCTATTACATGAATACAAGTTATAAAGTGGCAAAACTAAGCAGTACTAGGGTTAAAAGATTGGCCATGTAAATCTGAACATATATGAATTCTATATGTTAAAAGACTGTACTTGTTTTATTTTACAATGCAAGCACTACCTTACAGGTGAGAAAAATGAAGTACATATGTGGAGATGTCCCCGGAGAAGACCCCCGCCAGCGCTGTGTCCCTGGAGGGACAGAAGATGCCTCCGGAGCCGGTGCCCGTGAAGAGGGCGAAGATTCCGGCTGTCGCTGTGCCCCTGGAGGGGCTGAAGACTCCCCAGATGGTGGTGCCCTACAAGCGGGTGAAGAGGGAAGAAGAGAAGTACTCACCCGTCCAGCGATCCAGCGGTGAGTATCGTGGCTTCTTTCCTGCAGGTCCCGTCCGCGGAGGAAGGATAAGCCAATCAGGGCTCATCTTTCCCCGCTGGCCAATCAGCGGCCGGATACGCGAGCCAATCGCGGCTCGCGCCCGGCCATTCAAAAGATTGGCGCCGACGCGAGCCAATCAGCGCTCGCGCCGGCTAATGACGTCACGCCGGCGACTATATAAGTCGCCGGGTGGCGCCATTTTGGGAGAAGAGAGTCGGCGGCCGAGGGAGAAGGCAAAGAAGCCACCTTAGAAGAGATCACCGGCGGGGAGCCCTTGTAAGGGCTGAGAGCGCCCCCGCCACCGGACCAGGTAGAAGACCCGTGCCGAAGAGGAGAAGAGGCGCCGCCGGCTGGAGGGTCTTGAAGACCCGGAGAAAGAAGAGGAAGACGGCGTGGCAAGCAGAGATTCCTGCGCAGAGCAGGTAAGTTGACTCAGCGTTAATTCGGGCACTAGGCCCGTGGCCACGGTCAGGCACAAGGCCCGTGGGGACAGTAAATTAGGGGCACAAGGCCCAAGGACCTGGGCACTAGGCCCTTATACAGTAGTGGGCCAGTAGGCCATATTGTTGATAAAGGGGACAAGCCCCTGTTAGTAGTTAGAGAGGGGGAGGCTCAGAGCCCCCAGGTATAAAAGGGCAAAAGGCCCTTAGGTAGTTAGCAGCCTAGAGGCCATAGTAAGGCCACAAGGCCTTAGTAGGGGGCTGATAGCCCATAGTCTTCAAAGGGCACAAGGCCCTAGTAGTCAGATAGGGAGGCCATAGGGCCTATGCAGGCAGGGGCTAGTGCCCCTAGGTAGCAGGGCACAAGGCCCTAGTTAGTGGGCTCAGAGCCCTGAGTTAGAGAGGGGGCTGATACCCATTAATCAGAGCACAAGGCTCTGTGTGTAGCTGGGCAGAGGCCCATGGTGTGAAGGGCAGACGGCCCTGGTGGTGGTGTGATGGAGGCGTGAGAGCCTCGTGAGTGTAGGCACGGTCCTGTGAGGTGAGCACACGGAGTTAGGAGGTACAGTAGAGCGGAGGCTCCTGTGGTGCTGTAGCAACCGGCTGGTTGGCTAGCAGCGGTGTGCTCTGGTGAGTAGCTTACAAAGTACTGTATATTGTATTCTGTCTGTGCGGCGGGTATTGGTTGTATTACTGTATTTTGGGGTGTGCTACATAACTGTGTCCAGGGGCAAGATGTCAGGCCCCCATTAAAGGTAGGCTCTTGTTCCTGTGTTTTCCTGTGTTAACCCGTGCTGTGGGGGACAAGTGTAGTTACCAGCGTACACATAGTCAGGGGAGAACACACATAGTTTTCCCGTCCCTTAGGTCCCCGGGGTCACACTGGTGCTCAGAGGGGGTGGCTGAGTGAGTTGGTGGCAGTGCAGCACACCTTGAGGCAGTTCCAGGGGCGGCTCGTGGTTCTGATTGAGGGTCCCCAAGGCCGGTTCCGTGCAGGTGGACCTGTGGTTCCGGACGTAAGGACACGTGTGAGATTACCGAGTACAGGCAGTCGGGCGGTTCAGTTACGATCGGCTGTTCCGTGCGGCAGTCGGCCCGCGGGTTAGTGTGCTGTTCCACTGAGCCTCAGCCGGGCTTGAAGCAGCCGGTCCTTAGGGTCTGTGGGTGACCCCATAGCAAGAAGGCAGCTTCTTGGTACGACCTGGGTGAAGGGGTTAGGTACCACCCTCCGGTTTAGTCCGTGAACACCGGCTGGTGTTCCCCGTAGTGGTAAGTGAGCAGTTCCATTAGTGCACCACACCTAGGTAGACATAGTTGTTTGACGTAGTTGCGTTGCCGACCATTAGAATGTTGTTAGGGTCGGGGCGCTGTTGTAGTCAGTTTAAGTTTGTGGGTGCCATCTTAGTCTCACTGAGAGCGCAGAGGGAGGCTGTGTGTTCTTGTCATCCGCAGGAGTCGGGAAGGTGCAGGAGGACCGGATCGGAAGTGGGAGTGTCCCGGTGAGTATCACGCTCGATTCCCCCTTTCGGTTAGGCCCTCACCGGCAGGTGTGTGAGGTACTTGAGGCGGGATTAGTCCTTGGACTGGTCTTGGTCTTAAGTGCCTGTAGTCCCCCGCGTCTTGGCAAGAGCAAAGCGAGGAGGTGGCAAGTAGGCTTGGACTGAGAGTGTCTTTGTTCGTTGCCGTATTCTCGGACAGCCCTTACTTGGTAGGCACGGCCGTAATCTTTGTCTCTTTCTTAGAGGGACGTGGTTGGAGGTGATAAAGGTTTCGGCTGCGGGTCTGCTGGGATCGGATTGCAGCTGGGATATCGGAAGCGGACTGGAAGTGACCATCGTTTACAAGGTAAGTTCTTTTGTGTTGCGTCTGTCCCTGTTTCCCCGCAGGGGGCGTTACACATACATGCAGCATGTGCAGTGTATATGTATCTGGATTTAAATGGCAGATCTGGTAGACCCTCCTAGCAGAATCATCACATAATTTGCATTGGTAAACAGGACTGTGAAAGAACACATTGCTCAGATTTAGGAGAAAGCAAGGTGGTGACTCTCGCATCAGAAGGATTTGCAAATCTAAGTCTTTGGGAGTAAGATAAAATACATTTTAATTCCTCGGTCTTTAATACATTTACACTATATAATTTCTGTTATTTTCATAAAACTACTTAAATTCCACATTAAGGAGATGCAAAGATAGTGTTGGAGCAAACAGCATGGTGGCTTAGTGGTTAACACTTCTGCCTCACAGCACTGGGGTCATGAGTTTGCTTCCCGACCTTGGTCTTATCTGTGTGGATTTTGTATGTTCTTCCTGTGTTTGCGTGGGTTTCTTCCCACACTCCAAAAAACATATTAGTAGATTAATTGGTAGCTATGAAATTGACCTTAGTCTCTCTCGGTGTGTGTCTGTTAAGTAATTGAGACTGTAGATTCCAATAGGACATTGAGTTCTCTGTACAGTGCTGCGGAATCAGTGACACTATATAAATAGCTGATGATGACACATTGAGTGGTAGGAATCCTCAAAACTCTTTGTTAATATCTACTAGAGGAAACTAGTACTAGTTGAAGGTTTAAATTGGCATATGATAAACTGATCCTGTGTTATCACTCATACTTGGAGAATTAAAATATGCTGATTCCATAAGTTGAAGTATTGAATAAGAATGTGCTGAGCTATCCTAACAACATTGGAAGCTGTTATTGGTTTTATTAATATGGTTGTACAGGAGGAACAGTGATCAAGCCAGTAGCTTACAATATTAATGTTATCAATTTAACTTTATTGCCAACAGCTCAAAAACGCTTTAAAAAATATTTATTATACCTAGTTAGTACACTGCAACTGCTTTTATTGCTCCACAACATTGCTTGTCTTGTGCCACAGCTTTAACTATATATTTATATAAGGTCTCCATAGGGGCAATGTCAGATGGGCAATTTGGAACTTTTTCAGTTTTCTAGATTATACCCTTTACACCACAGTAGTATGATTGTCAAAATGCTGCAAGCAGCGCTTTGATAGCAGAATCTATATGGAGTGACAACGTTCCTTTAATATTACATTGAAGGAGTGTATCTTCTTTTCAGAACATTGTAGTTTCCTGCCTGTATTCTAAATCACCTGTCTGACACTGCTTTACTATGGACACAGCTAATAGTGATACAGTGGCACACTTGGGTAGGGGGATCAGTTATCCAAGAACCCCCCTTTCTCTAATTTTGGAACCTCCCAGTTAGTAGGAATATTAAAGGTTCTATAACACATTGTCTGCAGCCTAGGAAACATTGCCATGAGCATTTGCATATGTTTTTATGAATGTTGGCCTCAACAAAATGGCCACTGTCCCTTTTGTCTCTAGTGTATTATTTTTACATTTTTGTATCTAGCATTCTAATGTTTGATTGAAATAGAAAATACAGAAAGCAAATGACCCATTATCATCTGCAGTCTTTTAATTTGCAGTACTGGGTAAGTAATAATGACACTCATTTTCACGGTTTTTATTTTAATTGGTTGTGAGAGGAGATCAATATTAATTTTGTAGAGTTGTATTAATTTGATTAGGTGGTCAGATATATTTAAATCAGTGTTCACATTAAAATAGAGCTTACTTAATGCCTCATTCTTTTTTACTTAATATTTTATTACATTTATGCACATTTTACTGTTCTAAATATCTGAATACAGCGCTACTACCTAATTTCTATTTTTAATGTAATTCTTGAATGTTTTGCTATGCTGAATATATGACATGGTACAGTAGCACTGCTTTTTATGTCATTTCCATGCTATACGTATATACACTTCACAGTACCACTTCACTTTATGCAGGGCCATCTTAGCAACATTATGGGCCCCCGGGCAAAGGAGTGCACTGGGGCCCCTACCTACACAACCATTCACAGGAATAAAAAATTAAATTATCAATAAAATTAAGCTTATATTTACTTTTAGCTACAACAAATTCAGTATTAAAACATTAAAAAAAATGCTGTACTACAGAGATTATTCCCAAGTAAATTCAATAGTAAATCATATGTTTGGGATCAGTGCATTTTGTACTATGTTGAACGGGTCATATTGGAGGGTCTGTGTGGAGCAACAGAGATGTAAGTGAATTGGAGTTGGAGATGGGGCAGGAAGTTCAAGGAGCAGAGGCTTTGGTTTTAGCCCTGGTTGGAACAAAAGAAGAGCCAGTGAGTCTTGCTCTTAGGCATGGACTTACTTTCTCTAATAGGAAATATTGCCCTAAATATGTCTGAAATGATTATATGTCACTATTTGAAGGATCTCATTCTCAAAATCTAAAATACAGTAAAACTTTATCCATTCAAGTAACGTACATTTCAACGGGACCAGTGTATTGATGGTCATAGAGGTAATACTTTGTATTGGTCTTATATATAATATTAAAATATTAATAAAATCCTAGGGTCTGATTTACTATACTAACTTGGTAGATGTATGTTCAGATCCATACAGTCCATCCAGGTGTGGAAAAACACTGTTTAGTTTCCAATCCTAATTAGACAGAATTGAAACTAAAAATGGATTCCACAAAAGTGTTCGATGGGGGGCCCCAGGATTTGTCCACATATAAAGTACCCTGACCATGTTTCTTGGCCCAGATTGCCTAGCTAGCTCTTGAACTTCAACTTATTTGACTGACCCCTGCCATCACACACTCTCCGGGATGACTTCTGATCTAAATAATTTAAAGTAATTTATTGAACCTACCTTTATCGCCTTGTTCTCCGATTGCACCCCTTCTCTTCTTTTTTCTTATTTTCTCTCTTCTGAATCCTCCCTGTGTTGTTTGCTAGTTCTCCGCTTCTCCGTGCTGCACTCCTCAATGAAAATGTCTGAAGTGATGATGTAACAGTCAGTGCAAGCGCAGCACAGAGGAGATTTTTTGTTTTTTCCAGGATTTTTTATTTTAATTAAGAGCCCTGCCTGGCCCCCCTTGTCCGTGGGGCCCCTGGGCACCTGCCCATCATGCCCAGTCAAAAAGACAGCCCTGACTTTATGCAGTTCTTCTGTTGTACACATAGACACTGCACAGTACCACTTCTCTTTATGCCATTTTAATTTTGTACATATATACACTGTACACTACCACTGCACTTTATGTAATTCCTGTGCAGTACATATGGACGCTGCACATTACCATTTCTCTTTATATCATTTTTATGCTGTACATACAGACACTTCACATTACCACATCATTTTCATACAGTAAATTTGGAAAAATCTCCTCTGGTCATGCGCCACCAAAATCCTTGGAAACCTGGCGGTGGCCATGTTTTTTTTCTAAAAAAGTTAACTCAACTTTAAATATTAAAATAAGTTAGAATTATTGGGGTTTCAATACAATTTCCAGAAAACCGTGAATAAAATTCACAAGTGGAGCAAATGCCTCTCAGTAGCTGCTTCTGCACCTAGATGCTTCTTGCAAACAAACTTCTGTCTGTTGCGGTTTATTGCAGTGGGTTTGCTTTTGTTTTGTTTTTGCTTTGTTCCAAAATCAAACATTTGGAAACCCCGGTCTAGGCTCTAGGAATCCCGCATTAGCCCCTGTTGTATCCAGTGGAATACTATTTCTCCTGTGAGATTATCTTTTGATCTTTCTTTGATGCTTTTGGGCTAAGAGATGCAGACATTTTACTGTACCACACTTTTTCAACCAGAAAACCTCAACAATGAAAGGTGTTGTTCAATGCAATTGCAAGCTTCACACAAAAGCATTTTAAATGTAAAAACGCTACATGCAGCAATTTTACATCTGATGCTCCCTGAAGTACTTCTGTGTCTTGGTTTACCATTCAGTGTAATAAATTACTATAGGGGAATCTAATACCTTTAGAAGGACAAAGTTTTCTGTTTGGATGGTCACAGCTTTCTAAAAGACCTGTGTGATATGACCCTTAGGGCACTTCAATCACTCAGCAGCTTTTAAGCTTTAGCACGTATTGGTGTAGTTAGATGTTTAGTTGTGGTACGGTGCACGGTGGCAACTTAACAAAAATGTGACAAAAGAGGCTCAGGCAATTTGCTTAAATAAGAAAAGAAATGAGTCTTCTCCTGAAGTCTGCTTATGTGTGAAACCCTCAATAGTTGGCACATATGTCATTTTTATTCATGTACTGTGTCTATTCACCATAATCTTTTTCCTGTAATGTGATTACTATAAACTACATGCATTGATGATGCCATGCAAATAGAAATCTAAAATACAAAAAGCAGACTGAAGACATTTGAAATCGAGAATACATTAACATATTTATATGCCATTTAGAAATGCCACAATACTCCTGAGAAAGATGATGCATAACGCTTTGTCGTTCACAATATTTCTTAAAATTCCTACACAGCAACAATTCTAAAAAGTATAATAAATACATTCATCACCAGCTAGAGTACAAAGAACAATATTTGCATGCTATGGACTTTTAGACACAGTGCTATATTACACTCATCGCAGGGCCCTCTCCTCAATGGTCCTCTCACGTCCTTTCGTTTTACAGTCCCTGTACACAAGGCTTTTAAAAAATATACTAAAAAACAAACTTACCAAAAAAAACACTACACTTTTTCTTATCTATATAGATGTGATTTTTTGTTAAACATTACATTCATCTATAACTGCAGTAAATCTCTTACTGACCTTAATATAGTCATTGGTATGTCCATCCACATAAAATACATGAAAGTGAAGTGAACAGGAAACATTCACACAACACATAAGAAACGGTCTGCTTTACAAAAGGGGCAACATAATTCATGGCTTACCATCCCTATATTTATTACACCACTCTACTTTGAAAATGCTGTTAAACCCAATGGTAGTGTGAGTACAATAGCTTTCTTTTAATATGGAAGTTTTTGATGATTTTTCACTATTTTAGCTTTTACGTTTTAGAAATAAAATGTTTTGAAATGGAAGACCTGTTAAAGAGCATTATTTACTATACTATAACAAGCAATGTAAAGGAATCCTTGAACACTGGATAAAATAATACATATTAGAGATGAGCGCTGACCCTCGTGTTTTGGTATTGAAACCGGTGTCGGCTTTGCTACCTGTTTTTTCGAACAAATGTGAAAGGTTTTGGTTTTGGATCTGTATTTCATTAAAAATTGTGAAAAAGTGGTAAAATAAAAATGTTTTTGCAACTATATTTCTATTTATAGCATTAACATTAATGTGCAGTCATTTCAGGCCTAGTTTCTAATGATCTCTTCACAACAGTCCCAATTTTCTCCAATTTTGACTAAGGTCTGCAGCGATCTGGCTTGCTAAAATTAGTCACAGAGAGTGCCTTGTTTTACTACTTTTACTAAAGTGCTTTTGTTATATGAGTAAGGTAGAGCTGGCTGAAAAGCTCTTCCAAGCTAACTTTCCCTGCATTCTCTCCAAAATTAAATTGGATGTTACTATGTGGTCATATCACTATATCTTCTAGATAGTACGTATCAATGCTGCTAAAATCAATACCCCCCCGACTTTTATATGCACTTATCGTTGAGTAGAGTATTTATCGGGAGCCAAGAGTTGAGCTTTCAAACACCTTGTTTTACTATAAGTGCATTTTATGGTTGGTGTACTTGTGACTCATTATATTTGCAAATATATATATATATATATAGATATATATATATATATATATGTTATGTATAATATATGTCATGTATACCAATATTAAATGTACATAAAAATATTCTTAGATATCTGTATAACCTGAAAAAGATTAAACAGCTCGGCTAGGTAATATGTATGTTAAGATTGGGCAATAGTTGGTCTTCTCACACAAGTAAGTATGTATAACTCACATTGATGCAGAGTTGGTTGGCAAACATCTGTCTTGTAGAAGTGAAAAAGAGAGGGATAGGGAAGAATTGTGTAATTGGAGGCACTCAGCGATCATAGTTACTAAAATATCTATGTCTTTATTGATATACATTAAAATAATCCCTCCTAATTCAGATAGCGAAATATTAAAATAATTGTGACTATAATTGTGAGTTAAAATAGCAAAATTTGCTATGCCCTGCTACTTTATGTCAACATATATAAGTTGTCAATGTATGATATTATTGGTTACTCTTTTATTGAAAGCGTTCTGATATTCTGAGGTAACATTCATTAATAAAGATATATGTGGTGTGAATTAATTCTTGCGGTGACGGTTGTTCAATAAGGACCTTTACATTGCTGCAATTCACTCTGAAACAGTTAGTTTATGAATGACACAATGTATTATCACTTTGGTCTTTTGGAGTGGTTATTTAATCACTGTTCATACCACTGATGTAATAAGGACTACATGTAAATTGAAATGTGTCCGTTATTGTTGACCTATCCAGTACATATACCTACTATCTTGTAAAGCCCAGTGAGGGTTAGACTTTAATATGTTCAGACCCAGCTGTTAATCTACAAGCTTAGACCGTTCTATCCATATATGGTAATATACCAAGGACTAAGCAGACTACAGAGTTAACATGTGCTCTCTAATCTGGCAGTATATGCTGGTAATGTTGATAACATATTGTTCCATATATCATTTAGTGGATTAGTTTTGTTGTTATAGGTCAGTCATCCATATGTTAAGTGAATGTCCTTCTAAATTACAGCCATATCGTTTAGCCGTCACACGCATACACACACACATCTACTAATAATTATCACCCATTTAGGGTTGATGTATCCTCAGGATTGCTAAGTTTAAATAATTATGACAAAGAGTGAGTGGGAGCAGTAGCAGGGTAAACGCCAACGCGCGTTTCGCTACATGCTTTTTCAAGGCCGTCACACGCATACACACACATCTACTAATAATTATCACCCATTTAGGGTTGATGTATCCTCAGGATTGCTAAGTTTAAATAATTATGACAAAGAGTGAGTGGGAGCAGTAGCAGGGTAAACGCCAATGCGCGTTTCGCTACATGCTTTTTCAAGGCCCTTGAAAAAGCATGTAGCGAAACGCGCGTTGGCGTTTACCCTGCTACTGCTCCCACTCACTCTTTGTCATAATTATTTAAACTTAGCAATCCTGAGGATACATCAACCCTAAATGGGTGATAATTATTAGTAGATGTGTGTGTGTATGCGTGTGACGGCTAAACGATATGGCTGTAATTTAGAAGGACATTCACTTAACATATGGATGACTGAACTATAACAACAAAACTAATCCACTAAATGATATATGGAACAATATGTTATCAACATTACCAGCATATACTGCCAGATTAGAGAGCACATGTTAACTCTGTAGTCTGCTTAGTCCTTGGTATATTACCATATATGGATAGAACGGTCTAAGCTTGTAGATTAACAGCTGGGTCTGAACATATTAAAGTCTAACCCTCACTGGGCTTTACAAGATAGTAGGTATATGTACTGGATAGGTCAACAATAACGGACACATTTCAATTTACATGTAGTCCTTATTACATCAGTGGTATGAACAGTGATTAAATAACCACTCCAAAAGACCAAAGTGATAATACATTGTGTCATTCATAAACTAACTGTTTCAGAGTGAATTGCAGCAATGTAAAGGTCCTTATTGAACAACCGTCACCGCAAGAATTAATTCACACCACATATATCTTTATTAATGAATGTTACCTCAGAATATCAGAACGCTTTCAATAAAAGAGTAACCAATAATATCATACATTGACAACTTATATATGTTGACATAAAGTAGCAGGGCATAGCAAATTTTGCTATTTTAACTCACAATTATAGTCACAATTATTTTAATATTTCGCTATCTGAATTAGGAGGGATTATTTTAATGTATATCAATAAAGACATAGATATTTTAGTAACTATGATCGCTGAGTGCCTCCAATTACACAATTCTTCCCTATCCCTCTCTTTTTCACTTCTACATTAATGATGGTGTAGGAGTGCACCCACCAGTAAAGATACAATTTTCAATCTTAGAAGTTACAGATATTATTAAACTGGTAGCGATACCTAGTACAGTGGTATTTTCTTCTAAAACATCTGTCTTGACAAGACAAGGCAATTGAATTTGAAAGTCCACTATCTGAGAAATTAAGAGGACAGAATTTGGCATATTAGTTGCCCAACCAGCAGTCAGTTTGACAGTTGGCAGCACTAGTAACATGCTGAAAACAGTTAGGCATTGCAATGAGTTGAATAGTGTACCTAATCATATTGTCCACCATGTGAATTTGCGACCTAATAATATTGTTGACACCTTAATTTTCGACTGTTGCACAAGCTGATAGACCAAGGCCAAAATGTAAAATAGTACAAAATGGAATTGTCCTTGGGCCCACCCACTCACCCTTATATTAAAAAGGATATGCATAAAGTTTAATAAACCAAGCACTTCAGCGACAGGGGTTGCCACTTTTTTGTCTTAAGTGCTTGATTTGTTTGGGTCCCCACAAATGAGAACAATTTGGTTTTTGGTAAATGAGCTGGACAGAATAGATAACAGTTTAAATTATTATTATTTTTTTTACAAGTTAATAATTATCTACTATGCAGAAAAAATGAGGAGGATGATGGTAAAGCTACGAGTGAATGACGTTTTGCTTACCCTCACAGTGCAGCTGAGGAATTGATGTTCTTGAGAAATGGAAATGACCTCAACTAATCGTCTAAAACCTGTTGAATTGATGGCGGAAATAGGGCGCACATCCAATGCTAACATAGCTGTAATGGCTTTAGTGATCTGCTGTGAAACAAGATGCTGACTGTCATACTTGTTTCCTCTTGCAACTGCTTGCTTCACAGACAATTGTGTAAAAGGATCCCCTCTTTGTAGATTTCTTCCCCTCAGCAGCAGCAGCAGCAGCTGTAGTGTGCAAGGATGTTTATTGGGAATCATGTATGCATTATGGGAGTTATTTGGAATTTGATAATTACATGCTAGACTAGTACATTCTAATAATAAGGAGGAAGGTGTTGACACCAGTGAGGATTGCAAGTGTCTGTAAAATTTGGCTGGTAGATGATGCTGGGCTGCTTGCTACTAAACACAATTTTCCACGTTTGGAAACAATAGTAACTACAGACAAAAATGGCTTACTGTGCTACAACCTAATATCACCTCAGTATATTAATGGATGAGTATACAAATCTTCTTGTCGCAAACCCTGTGTGAGATAGCCAATCTCCAAAAGTATATAGAACCACAGAAATAAACAGGGTGCGTCCAAAAAAGAGTTTAAATCTTTATTCTAAAATATACAAATAGGATCTATTCCAATGGCGGAACTCACATGTATAAAATAAAATATATAACAATGCGACTTCAACCTCATTAATGGCCAGAACAAAACATTCATTTTTAGATCCACAATTATCTCCCTCATTCTCTTGCACATTTGCAACTTCTATAGAAGTCTCCTTAATTTGTATTGGTAAATCATCATCATTACTAATAGTACTACTACCAATTTTCACATTTCCAAATGGTTGAGGACTTTCAAAGGAGGCTGCTCTATTATTGCAAGTGTCTGTCCATTCGGCTGGTAGATGATGCTGGGCTGCTTGCTACTAAACACAATTTGCCACGTTTGAAATCAAGACTTGAATGAACTTGTTGCAAATGATGTAACAGGGAGGAGGTGCCGAGCTGTTTAACTGCCCTATATCTACTTTTTTTGGCCTGCGAAGGATACAGGTGCCTTGACATATGTTGTCTGGGTTTGGATAAAAATATTTCCAAACACGCTCAGAGTGGGTTTCTTCGTCTTATGCCCTGGCATGGTAATGTGCTTATCATGGGCTTCTGCTGGTGGGTTCAATCATCATCATCCTCCTCATTATATGGTCCATGTACAAAATGGGTTGGTTACAGCATATCGATGCTGACTACCCAAACAAAACTTACCCCGACATCTTCATGAAGAATGTCTCCTTCCCGACATACTATCAATGACGACTGTTGTCAAATGCGACTTCAACCTCATTAATGGCCAGAACAAAACATTCATTTTTAGATCCACAATTATCTCCCTCATTCTCTTGCACATTTGCAACTTCCATAGTAGTCTCCTCAATTTCTATTGGTAAATCATCATCAGCACTAATAGTACTACTACCAATTTTCACATTTCCAAATGGTTGAGGACTTTCAAAGGAGGCTGCTCTATTATTGCAGTGTCTGACTCTGAAGCCACACACTCCCATGTAGCACTAATGAAAGCCCTCCTTAGTCTCTCCTCAGGAATCTATGAGTGCCCAAGTTGTTCTTCATCATCAGTGTTATTCTCAGGCACTGATTTGTCTGTTTTGGAGGTGTAAGTAACAGACGTACACTCTGAGCGACAAGGTGGTGCATGTGAAGTTGAGGAAGGTGCATAACCACGTTGGGAACTCTGTTTTGAAATTATCGTATTGGGCACTCACTTTTGCAATGGGCATTCTAGTATGTGTACCAGCAGTAGTTGGGCATGGTCTGAACCTTTTCTTGCCACTGCGGGTGGTGTATGGAATGTTAGCTATTTTCCTTTTTATGGACAAATCACCACATTCATCAGAACATTCCCTCGTAATCCATCTTAAATCTGATCTGATGATTTATTTGAATTTGAAAAATAGTGTTTGGTTTTTAAGGGCGCTTTTGTCAACTTTCTTTGCGCATTACCTTTTCTTCTAGTAGAGGTTGTAACAGTAGTACTACTGCCAGTACTGGTACTGGGCTGCTCCTGATCTGTACAGTGATTCATGGTTGCAAAGAGGAGTAATGCTAGTTAAACAGCTTGGAGCTATTTATAGATGCCTGCCACGGTGCCACCACACCAGGGGAACACCCAATGAGATAGGGAAAGGAAGAAATGTTATCTTGCAACTCTTATGACACTGCTTCACAATATACTTCTAACAAACAAGTTTTATATTTTATCAGTGGGTACTGCTTTGAGTCAAAGGCAAGAGCACCCTGTTTACTTTTTTGGGGTGTGTAACTGCTGCTGACCCTCACAAAAAGACAGTCTTTTTCAAATATAGATTTCACTGAATGATCCTTCCAAAATAGTATTGAAAAATAGAAAATATTAGAATATATAGCGGTTTTTTAGGAGGTCCAGCTGCGTGCTGACCCTCACATACAGCTTTCTTTAACCTCTTCAGGGACAAATTTATAACCTTATAGATATATAATGAAAAAATTATATCCTTTATTGAAAAGATAATACCTTACAAGTTAAGATTTTTTTTAAATATATATGCGTCAAAAAGCCAGAAAAATTAACCAGCCACATATGTGTACGTTGGTCTTTGGTAGTTGTTAAGTATGAAATGAGTCCAAACATTCTGGACACACTGAATCTTTGCCTTTTTTGATGCTGTTTACACACTATGTTTAGAAGGCCTTCCCCTTTTTGGGGTGTTTTCACCCCAAAAAGGGGAATTATTATTGCTGCAATTCCCGCTTTAAATTCTAGTGAACTCATGTTTGATTTCTCACTATTTTTGAAAAAGATCCATTCGTTTACTACAGAAACATCAAGAAAATAAAAGGCAATCCTATGGTAAACTTTTTGCTAATTCATTGAATAAGGGTAATGAGCAATCATCTCACACATATCTACTCTCCTCATAAACTTGTTGTAATGGTGGACAGCAAACGGCCTTGTTACTTGGGCATATTCCTTTCATTTTCTGTCACATCTGGAGATGGCGTCTTGCGGTTTTATTCCTGCGTACGTATAGATCATATGAACAATATTATTATCTGTCCAGTGTAATTGTCACATTGTCTGATGATGTGGCTGCCGAAATTGATCCTCTACCACATTTCGCGAAAGTTTTAGAGTTGAGGAGCTTGGCCTCAGAACCTTTAATTCTGTTTCGCCTAATGGTACCAACAACAAAAATTCCTTTTGCCATCAGATTTCTAACGATAAGTATAGAGGTAAAAAGATTATCCAGAAACAGCTTGTGGTTTTCATCTTCTAATCCATAGTCTTATCACAGTATCACCAATCACGCTAAATTCTGCAATCGTGGAGTTGGATTTTTGGTACATTTCAAACTTTGAGACCTACCCGTCTTGGGATGCCCTCTTCCGTACTTTGAAGCCACAATTTTTGGGTTTGGATTTTAAGTACTTTTTGCTTTACGGTCTTCCTTTGAAAGGGATGATCATTTCACGGGAATTCTGTTGCATCGGTGATGCTAGCAAATGTTTCTGACAACATATCTAACAGTGGATGAACTTTGAACCTTGAAAAAGATCCAACGAATAGGATCGAAACTAGTCGGTGATTGTTACTGTGTTCCTTCCATGTTTGCCGGCCGAGACGGGACCCGTCCAGACGTAGACTTCAGTGACTGTTCAGCCTGCAGGCTTGCTCATTTACAACTGTGCAGTTATCCGGACATCACTGATTTCTTGTTAACAACTCTCTGTGTACGATTTACCCGCTGGGAAAACTAACATGTGATATGCTGATTACTACTTACTCCGCGGTAGGAACATCTATGTTTTTATTTAATAAATGTTTTTAGCTACCACCTAAGAAGTATACCTTTCTTTCTCTTATATCTATCGAGAGATTTTGAAGAAGAAGGGATGAGCGGAAGTTTATATTTTGAAGTGCCAATGTTAAAGAATCTAGGGTGTAAGTAGATTGAATTGTGGGGTATCCCACACCATATAACCACTTGATACATCTTTGGAACAACTGAATGAATGTATTAGCTTCATAGTCACAACCATTGGGATTGTAGACTTTCTAATTTTGTATATATTATCAATACCTAGGAGTATACCCCCTCCACTGGAACAAGCTCCCTCCCTCCATCAGAACTTCCCCTAATCTGTCCAGCTTCAAACGGGCCCTAAAAACCCACCTTTTTCTTAAAGCCTTTCTGTCTCCCACTTACCTTCCTACCTTATCTTCTGCCTCTGTCCCCCTACTCTCCCTCTCTCCCCTGCGTCTCTCTGTCTGTCCACCCCTCCCCTTAGATTGTACGCTCCTCTGAGCAGGGCCATCTCTCCTCCTGTTTCCACCACTTCTAACTCTGCTCTCCAGCTACTTAGCCCACCTCCTCAAAGGTCCTCCACCCCACGTCCACTCTCGCTCCCTCCTCCCCCCTGGGGGTCTCCCTGTCTTCCGCGCCCCCCTTCTTGGGCCCCGTCGTTTTCGGATCCTCCCTCCCCCTTCCTTGCCCTCTCTAGCTGTGCATTGAGCGTACTGAGTTGCTGTGTTTACTGTACTGTGCTGTCTCCCATTGTATTGTGATTTTGTTTGTCTCTGTACGGCGCTGCGGATGCCTTGTAGCGCCTTATAAATAAATATTAATAATATAATAATAATAATATACACTGTTGTACCATACAGTATTACACTATTGTATACTCTCTTTCTTTCACATGGTTCGTTTGCCATCAGAAAAAAAAATAATTCTATGATCGCTTGAAAGGAATTGAACATCACACCATCAATCGATATAAGTAAATTTTTTTCTGCTTTTTATACCTATTAGATTTACCCTAATAGTTGTGTTTGGGAACCCACAGCGCAGAAAACTGATTTATAGATATTTCAGTAGATGAACTTTGATAAATATATCATTGCAGTCATCTGGTATTTCACTGTTATTTTTATAATTTAGTAACCTTTTGATTTCCTCAAAACATTTTCACATTGCTAACTCTGATTGGCTTTCACTTTCTCATAGAGCCAATCAGAGCACAGCCAGTTACAAAACTACACGCAGACCTGTCACAGTCCCACACTCAGTCAGATGCCTGCATGAACACTGTGTGTGCAGTACAGCAGCTGCAGCAGTCACTGGTGGCAGGGATGGTGTTGTCCTGTCCTGCTCCGCCCTGATCCCGCCCTCAGTCCCATCACCAGCCGGCTGCGCTGCAGGGGTATTGCACATGGGCAGGCAGGGTTTTTTGCACATGCGAAAATCATATGAATAATTTTTCCATTAAATTCTTTTGATGCAGTGATTAGTTACCATTGAAAGTTTGTGAAAATTGCAGAAGGCCAGCCATCATTTGATGATGGACTTCCGATGTCCGTCCCTAGTAAGAACCCGGGAGAAGTGGAGACTTGCTCCACAGAGCGACAGTGATTCTGCTGCTAATAGTCTGACAGCAAATGCACAATTTTTCTCAAATAAATAAATATACTGTACTATATCTATCTAACTGAGTCTGTAAACCATAACAAATCGTTCATCCTATTTTTTATGTGGTTTTCAAGCATTAGCTAGTACCTGAGAAGCTCATTAACAGAGGATAGGTGTGAAGTCCTAAGGCAAATTATTCACTTGGCGCTGCCACTTACCTTCCGTCAAAGATATTTATCAGTTAAGTTGATATTAAATGTGTTTTTATGAAATAATGTTTAATTGTAAACACATTATTGAAACCGGAAAATAGGCAAGAGCAACATGAGGAGACCATAGCCTCAGGGTTAAGTTGGTCATGTTGGCAGATATGAGTTTGACAAATTATGCGCATTCATATAGAAGATACTGTACTGTATTTACGATTTCTGATATTAGTATAACTTGCCTTGGCGTGGGTGGGCTAGCTTGTGTACAGGGGCGGGCTGGCCCGGGAGGCAGGGGGGCAGCGGCCCCCCGGGCTGCTAGGTCAGGCCGCTATTAGGGCCGGGGGGTAGGCCAGCCGGCCGCCCCCGGATGCAAAATGCACCACTTTCCCCCGCGGCCGCATCTGATGACATCAGATGCGGCCGCGTCAGCGCACAGGTGGCCGCATCATATGACAGGGGATGCGGCCGCTTCATCAATTCCCTCTCCCAGCCCGCGCCTGCTTGTGTATTTTTTTGTTTAAAAGCTGTGAAAGAAAAGTCTCTATTGTCTATTTAAAGTCACAGGCACGCTTTACATTACAATATATTCACATTGAGTGCTATAGGATTTTTGCTTTTTTTGTAAAAAAAATGTATACCTGGTTTACAACAATTGAATACTTGCAGCATTTGAAACAATGACAATTTGGTAAACAGCATGTCTGTTTTTTTTTATTGTGTACTGAACCCTAGGCCCATCTTGTCTGTACAGTAATGTTTCAGTGTTAAGAACATATTGGGGCAGATGCAGAGTGAATACTATGCCAGTTTGCATAGTGAATCTTGCGTGAAATCATTCTATACATACCCAGAAAAGCAGGTACACCATACAAACCTGTCACGAATGCCCAGCCTGTCCCAGATACAGCAATCTGACCTTAGTCACTTAGCAATTAATGCACCTTTTCTGCAACCACAAATGATTTATTATGGTATCCTTACATACACATGCAGTATGAGCCTCCCTGGGCTTTGTAAGTTCTCAAAGAATCACGGAGAATATGCTAGATTAAATGTAGGTTAAATCGAGAAATGTTTTCAAGGCTTAGATACAAAAAGTTAATGACAAGACATACAATAAATTGCACAAGTAAGTTTCAGAAAATAAAAATAGGAAATAAAACCAGAGTCACTTCATACTAGTTAAGACTTGGCGCGCGTGTGTGTGTGAGGGAACACAAATGAGAATTATGTGACATTTCAGTCTTGACAGACCCCCTCATGAAAATGCACGTGTTATTGTCTAAGGCACAAGATTTTAAACCTTTTTACCACATAGCTTTCACCCCTCACCTTTGAAGTTAAGCTGTCAGTAAGGACAGATTGATCTCCCAAATGTCACAGGGCTTTCGAAGTGTGCTAGGGATGTCCTGAGATCGGGAATGTTCACAGGACCTTGAGTTCTCACCTCTGCTCGTTCTGCTTGGCTACATGGTTTACAACTTTAGGACTTCAGGGAGAGATAGGCATCTCTGAGGAGTTTGGTCTGACTAATTTCAACAAATTATTGACACCTGCAGTTCAGACTCATGTCATCTAGCAATGCACTGTCGAAGTCAAATAAATGGATGAAAGAAACTATTTTGATTAATATTGTTTTACCGTGCGATTGCGATCAGTACGCCACTTGTTATGACGGCAATCGCACGATAAACAACGCACACATTCACTTGTACATAGTTCATTTTTATAATAGTTCCAAACAACAGTTGTTGAACAAATGTTGAATTTATAGATATATATAGTTAAATATGATAATGTTAGAAGCACTTTATTGAGATCTAAGGTTCAGGTTACAGGAAACATATCATGTTTGGTGTTATTCTAATCCCCTTTTTATTCTTAGTGATCCAGTTCCATTGGCTATGAGATCACACTTTGTGTATGTTAGTTATGGAATATAGGGAATTAATGATCAGCATGGTATTGTGTGTGTAATGTATATAGACCAGTTTAAACTAGCATTCGGCGGGAATATTAGTATGCAGCTGTTGGAGAGCTGCCCCCCCCCCCCCCCCCTGGAAGGCGTCATTTGTACTGACCTATAAACTACACTATACTGGACTGTCCTGAAGCCTGAACCTATGGAAACATACAAGTCATCTGTATTGTATTTACTGGAACACCAAATGTATATATATTGCTCTCTGGAACCAGCATTCAGTCTCTTTGATCACAGACTTCAGGATTGAATGACTGTAAGCTGGATGCAGCAGAGAGCTGCGTATGTATTGGCTGTACTTATTTATTTAATTTGTATTCTTTTGCTAATAAATCGCTTTGTGAGTTGGAACCACACAAATCGCAGCAGACAATGATTATTGAAAAACTATAAAATAACTTTAATAGCACACATTGAGATTACATTACAAGGTTACATACAATATACATTGTCATACATGAATTCGCACATGAGACGGGGAGTTGTTTCTGCTGTGTTAGAAAGGTTTTAGAAGTTTTATAGAGAGAATTTGTTTGATACAAAATAAAATAAATGCTTCAAAACATGGGTATAACTGAAATGTATGAGAGCTTGGAGTAAACTAGGCAGATAATGCTACGCTTGCTTACAGGCAAGCATTGTAAAATAGTTACAGCTTTGCACATGGTTATAACTGCTGCTTTGTTAATAAATGCAAATTGCACCTGCAATTTGTGACTAACTCAGCATCAGGCCCACTGCTGTCAATTACAACCTCACAACACAGTGCTTTAGTACGATAAAGCTGTTTGATATAGTTAGCCATATAGGTTGTGATTTCAGCAGCAATATTAATTAGTCCAATATTCTAGTGTGTGTGGCAACAAAATGTTCCTGATCATAATCCAGTTAAGATAGATCTGATCATTATTGTCCAAGTTGTTTAAAGCAGTTATAAGATGACCACTATCGCCTTGTTTCTGCTTTCGCCTGACAACCTTACTAACAGGACCTTTGATGCCATTGAGTCATCTCATCGAATCTCATTTGAATTGGAGTGACATTGTCACTTGTCTATCAGACTTAGCCACAGGAACGCTAATTGTGTGGTTGCCATAATTCTATTGTTATGTCACATGACCACATTTGTACGTTTTATGTGGTAAGATAAAAAAAGGTCTTGAATAATCCAAATTCATATAAAAAGGCATTTTTTGAGATAGAAAAGATGAAATGTAAATGTATTCAGTTTTTTTTATAATTATTATATCACTTTCTATTAAAAAGCAACAGTTAAAAATATTCCAAAAATTATTTAGCACGTGGAATTGCAGTATGTAATTGTCCTATGCTTCATTCCACAAGTTCATTTGAGAGATCAGGATTGGACAAAATGAGACAAGTTCTGTATCCGCCAAATTGTATTGTTCATCGCTAAATATAAGAAATTTATATAATAAAGCAATAAATGAAATATATATTTACTTTTGAATTATATATATTATTACTTTTTTGCTCGTTACAGTTTAAAATGAATAAACTGCAAACATTGACACACTGCTTGCATTTGTCGTTTTGCAAATCAGCAACACATTGCTAAACACAAAGAGTTACCACTTTACTACTTTATTCCTTTAAGTACTCTTCGCCACTGACAAAACTCCTTAAGAAGATTGGATAGCTCATTTTACTATTTCAGTCTTTGCCAGCATCTCTTACAATCGTCTAATCCCAAATCTTCGCAATCCATGGAGAATTTAACAGATATAAAAAAGAGAAAAAGAAGCCTTTCTACGTCCGTCCTTCAAACTTTACTTTCATGCTTAGACAAAAAAGACAGCAAGCTTTTAAACATATATTAGGGATTATACTGTGAACAGTAACAGCCTGGGTATTGTGCAACAGTTCATGTGTCCCTGAAGATAACATTAGGAAAGAGCTTGCCCTTTTTCTTCTTTAAGTAAAAGGATTTTGAAAGCAAATAATTCCAGGAGAGAAGTTGTGTTGTTATATGGTTGCATCCTGAATAGGCAATAAAAATGATATGTATTATTTTACACAATAGCTCTTCAGATGCAGAGAGACTTTTTTTGTTCCTTTGTGGATAATGTTCAGCGGAACACAGAGAAGAAAAATCATAAAATTACAAATTTCCTGGTGTGTTTTTTTTCAGCTTTCTTACTGTGTAACCAAGAAATGTCAGTGGTGATGAACTGTTCTATAGAATTGTATCTTTGAAACTGATTTACAAGTCTGATGCTTCATTTTTAGCAGTGGTAGGCAGTCTTTTGGATTTCAGGGGCCTCACACGTTGCCCCCAGATCCTCTAAAGAGCTGCCTTAAACAATTTACAACTTTGACAACCACGTTCCGGCTAGCCCTCCACAGCACATACCCCACTCTGGCAGAAACTATATATTTTGTGACACCTGTATAAAACAGACTCCATTTTTGGTTAGTGCTGTTCAATGTATATACCCAATTCTGGAACCCCCTTATATTGCAGACCCTATTGTGGAATTCGCAATATATAGCAGTCCCCATGTCAGTGGCTTATTTATGATTTACTCACCTTCATTTCACTGCCTTTTACGGAGCAACAAACAAACATTTAAAGCTGTCACCAGATCTACCGTTATTTTTTTGCTTTAGGACAAAGTTTAAATAAATGATTAATTAAAAAAACACAGGTAACATGCCCACTCCCCAAACTGTCAAACAGCTTGGGGCCGGTTTCCACTATAACCAGGAAAGCACAAAGGAATAGCAGATGTGGTGCCGTTGTTTAAAAAGGGGACGAGATCACAACCAGAGAATTATAGACCTGTAAGCCTGACATCAATAGTGGGGAAACTACTGGAAGGTATTTTAAGGGACAGTATTCAGGATTACTTGGTACGCAATAAAATTATTAGTGGGAATCAACATGGATTTGTGAGGGATAGGTCATGTCAAACTAATCTAATTAGTTTCTACGAGGAAGTTAGTGGGAACTTAGACCAGGGCAGGACAGTAGATGTGGTCTACTTAGATTTTGCAAAGGCCTTTGATACAGTGCCACACAAGAGGTTGGTTTACAAAATAAGGGAACTGGGTCTAGAAATCAAAATTTGTACTTGGATCGAAAACTGGTTAGAGAATAGGGAACAGAGAGTTGTGATAAATGGAACATTTTCTAATTGGTCAAAGGTCTTAAGTGGAGTACCTCAAGGTTCCGTGCTGGGACCACTCCCTTTTAATATATTTATTAATGACCTTGGTGATGGTTTAGAGAGTAAAGTTTCTATTTTTGCAGATGACACTAAACTCTGTAAGGTAATAAAATCAGAGCAAGATGTAGCTTCTCTACAGAGGGACTTAAATAAACTGGAGGATTGGGCGTCTAAATGGAATATGAGGTTTAACACAGATAAATGTAAGGTTATGCATTCAGGGATCAAAAACAAGAACGCAATCTATAAATTAAATGGAATTAATTTGGGAGAATCTATAATGGAAAAGGATTTGGGAGTGCTCGTAGACAGTAGACTTAGCAATAGTGCTCAATGTCAAGCAGCAGCTGCAAGGGCAAACAAAGTATTGGCATGCATAAAAAGGGGCACAGATGCAAGGGAAGACAGTGTAATTTTGCCACTGTATAAATCGTTGGTAAGACCTCATCTTGAATATGCAGTACAGTTCTGGGCACCACTCTATAAAAAAGATAATTTGGAACTAGAAAGGGTTCAGAGAAGGGCGACAAAATTGATAAAGGGTATGGAGTCATTAAGTTATGAGGAAAGGTTAGCCAGTTTAGGCATGTTTACTTTAGAAAAGAGGTGTCTAAGGGGAGATATGATTACTATGTACAAATACATTAGGGGTCAATACAGAGAGCTTTCATGGGAACTTTTTACCCCAAGGACCATACACAGGACACGTGGTCATCCCCTAAGGTTAGAGTAGAGGAAATTTCACAACCAGCAAAGGAAGGGGTTCTTTACAGTAAGGGCAGTCAAGATATGGAATTCATTGCCAGGGAAGGTTGTGATGGCAGATTCAATAGATATGTTTAAGAAAGGGTTAGACAAATTTTTAGCGGAAAGGTGTATCCAGGGATACGACCGTTAATTTAAAATAAAGGATAGTAGTGGATATAGGGTAAAAATTGGATTGCAATATTGAGTCTGGGGGGATTTTCAAAATTGAAACAGATGGGCGGTTGCCTACTCTGGATTAATTTCAAATATAAGTGCAGGATCGCAGGAGATCCAAAATAGGTTGAACTTGATGGACTGGTGTCTTTTTTCAACCTCATCAACTATGTTACTATGTTACTATGTAAAACTATCCCCAAGCTGGCCAGAGCAGTGCTGGTGCCTCTATGGGAGAGGCGCAAAAAATATCATGGACCCCTGACAATGAAAATCGCTGGGGCTTTTTCCATTTAAAATATAAGGCAGGTATAATGAACAGGATCGGGACTCCTGGAGTGTCAACTTTACCACCCCACGGGTCCCAGTATAAAGGACATGGGTCCTAGGACCCACTGCTCATTATACCAAAAGTGCAATGAAAACAAAACACTCACACACAATTTTATAATAAAATGCAATGGAACAAATACACTCAAAAGCCTTGTTCACTACTTTATTATTTAAAAAAAAAAATTAAACAAGACACCTTGATAAGCCTGAAAAATCCCCATTAAAGAACCCACCTGCACACTATCGCTGACCACCGCCAAATGATCACATCCAAGAATTCCTAGGACTCCATTTTTCCATTCAGTGTACTAATCATAAGCATTTCTGCACACTTTGTCTTGTGATTGGCTGACTGGTAAAGGTTTATCCTGGGGGTTCCCAGCTTTGATCATTTGACATTGGTCAGTGGTAGTTTGTGAGGGCCATATTTATGGTGAACGTTTGTGTGTTCCTATATTGGACCAAAAAAGATATATATTTCCTTATATCGGTGAGCCAGGGTTTTGAAATCTCTGTTGTTGAAAATTTTGTATATGTATTTTTTTTTTACTTGTTGGGTATTATGAGCAGAAGTATTAAGGAAGATATGAGACCCAACGCGTTTCAGCTAGGACAGTCCAAAGTGTCTAGAGCTGAGACTGGTTGAGGATCTGGGGAGGTTGACATGCTGCCTGTTTTTATTATATATACTTCAAATAAACAGTGCCAATCTTGATAAAAAAAAAAGGACTAGTGTTGGGGTCAATGTATAGGGTAATTTTTCTTTTATTTTTCCACTTGTAATTCTGAGCAAAATTCACTGACAAATAGAATTTCTGGTGTGTTATATAACGCTATTGATCAGGTCTGAACGAAACTGCGCTGCTAAATGAATTCTCTGCAAAACATGCAACTCCCCTCTATTCCACCACTATCACTCCCTTAGGCCCTGTTCTGCATATAAAATAACATGATGGGATACGATAAACCCGTGCCAGCCCTGAATACAATAAATGACAAGTGAGGCTACATAGGACGAATGCACTTAAAGGGCGACAGGGTTTGTAGTAAGCTGAAATCTTACCTGAAGGGGTTTTGGCCCGACCAATCTGTGCTCCAGTGGGAGGGACCTTGATTGGTAAAGAAGGCTGTACTTCCTGTTCTGCCTCATTCCACAGCACGAGATCCCACCCACCCACTCCTAGTTGCGAGTATTTATGGGTTTATGTTGCGGTAAAAAGGCACTGCGTTCAGCGGCTGATTTGTGGGCGCACAGGTAGTTGTCGTAGGTCACTGCCCCCCTTTGAGGCACCAGTAACTCCCTTTTTGGCCCTCCGGTGAGGAGGGTCCCTGTCCGGCTTGGTGAGGGAGGGCAGCGTGAGTTTTAAAGGGGCAGTCACTCTGACGCCAACTCAGCGCAGGTTATGATGGGATTTGTTCCCCATGGTTGTGGACGTACGGCGGTTTGCGCCAGTCCAATTGTGATATAGTGTTATCAGCTTGAGAGTTGTTTCGCAGTGCCCTTTCTCCGCCACCATAGGTTTTAGTTAAAGTTAAAATCGTAATAAAAGTTCTGGCAAATTTTTAATAACTTATACATGTCTCCGTGTGTTTATTTGCATGCAAACTGTAAGGTTTACGGGAACATACACAGTGAGCCCTTTATCCAGATCTGTTCCTGCGTTTCTGCTTGTACCTATGTGGACTTCCCACAAATCTGTGCCTATACAGATTGTGCTTTTTCATCTGTTTGTTTGCAAACAGAAAAATCTAGTGCACTGGTCCAAATATATGTGACAGTGCAGTTCACTGATAGCATCCAGATCCCAGCATAGCACAGTCTCTCTTTGCTGCGCTTTACACTTTATATGCTAACTGCAGGCACTATGGTGATTGGTAGGACCTGGGGCAGGGAATAGAGAGGAATGTATATTGGCAACCATCAAGAAAATAATGGGTTACTTTATACAAAATCTATTTCATTGGGTACATTTTTTTGTCTAAATAGTGGGGTTGAGTATTAGGCAGGAATTAATTGGAAATAATGAAATATGGAGCAGTATTAATGTTGGTCTGGGGTATTTAAGTGATTATGTGGCCTGTGATTTCTTTATAAATGATGCCATGATGATTACTGTGTAACACATAGGTACACACATGAGCAAGCTACAGAAAGGTAGTGTAGCAAAACCCTTTTTCTGTCAATACTTGTTACTTAAATCAATAGTGTGGCATTACTGCAGATTGTATTTGCAAAATCTCTTGTTTTGTTGCCATCTCTTTTCAATGGGCTAAAAGCAGTGTTCTGTATTGATCCAAAGCAGTTCATAGTTGTATCATTTTTTGTTACTCTTGACTAAAAGCCATAAATGCTACTTTGAAATGTTAGAACCTATCAATTTAATGCTTGTTATCAAGAGTATAATCAACAACCACAGACACCATATGATTACTTGTAACAGATTTTAACCCTCTGCATGCCAATGTTTTGAACCACCAGTAAGTAAAAAAAAAGTTTTTGCTGGTAACTAGGCTAACCCTAAGTAAAGGATGTTCCAATTTATTTACCAGGAAAATAAAATTTGCTATCATATTACTCTTTGTTTTATAGCAGTACTGTCCAATATTTTTTTATGAAAAACCCACATTTCTGTTCCAATTAAGCATTTGCCGGCTGTATACTATTTGAAAAAAGATGTCATCCAAGTGTCTATGAAGCTTTATGGAAAGCTAGGGGCCACAACAAGCTTATTGGGAGGCGAAGGGGGGAAGGCATACACTCTGCAGGCTGATAGTTGGACAGTCCTTTTATAGTGTATGTGGAATAGACAATGGTAATCATCTGCTGCATCTGCTGATGAAACTTTCTTTGCTAAATCAGAAAATTATATTATATAAAATGACTATGTATTTTCTCAGCATTCTAATGGTTTCAACCCAAGTGACATGTTCACTTGTTGAAAATGTTTAAAATAGCAATATTCATTCAAAAAACAACATTCTCTGAAATGCTTAATTTATCTATTGTCAGTAAGACCAGTATAATATTTATTCTCAACTTTTAAACAGATGGAACACTTTTATTTATCACAAATGGTGTAATTGTGAACTTTTCACATGACGTGCCAATACACCACTTACATCTAACCTCACCCCACTGTCATGACAATGGATTGGGCAGGGTCATTCTCTTTGCCTTTCGGGTTGCAGATTGCCACAATTTCTAAAGGAAACATGCACCATCTGTATGTAAATGTTTATCAAGTGGCATCTATAATACAGTATGTATATTTTTACCCTGTAAGAACTATTTATTATGAGAAAGAGTGTGAAAAAAAGCATTTCTTGACATAATATTTGTATTTAACTTATTATGTTTTTACTATACTATTTCACATATGAACTTTGTACAGGTTGAGAGTGATTTATCAGCACTTACATTACAAACTTATAACCAAGTTGGATATAAATATGAAATCCACATTAGGAGCTAGATTTACTAAGCTGCGGGTTTGAAAAAGTGGGGATGCTGCCTATAGCAACCAATCAGATTCTAGCTTTCATTTATTTAGTACCTTCTACAAAATGATAGCTAGAATCTGATTGGTTGCTATAGGCAACATCCCCACTTTTTCAAACCCGCAGCTTAGTAAAATTAGCCCTAAGTATTGAAAAAATTGAATAATAATGCACATTTTGAATTTATGTGACAGATTCAACTGCGTGCCCATTTTTTTCCTTGTGATAAATTAATATATCTTAGAGTTTCACATAAATAGAGAAAATATCTATAACTTATATTTTGTGGGGTCCTCTTATTAAGCATTCAATACCGATCGCTGACACAAAACCCTATCTGTCCCTCTTACTAAAATGTGACATCAATGCAATAATATTGGTTAATAGCAGGTTTAACACCCTGTACCTTCTCCCCTTTCCCCTCATTTAATAGGCTGCAGTGACTGGCAATAAATTCTATCTCTGGGACACTTCAGTTCAGTTTTGCTGAATGAAACCTGGAAGTTCATGAGCTTCTATACGTCTTATGTGAGTGATGAAATCACTGCAATAGTTATTATAGCACTGTCATACAACCCGGCTAAATAACCTAGCCCCAGTACAGATATAACCTCTCCCTTGTAAGTAGGTGTGATTTTTTATTAAACAGTGTTTAGGGCTCTGATGTTATGCACCTATTGTGCAGAGGAGCCTGGTGAATATTTAGAGCCATAATACAATGCATCTCAGCCTAGTGCCAGGGTCCAGACATAATACTACCCAGTATAGTTTGGGGCTACGGAATAGTGAAATAATGCCCATATGTCCTTGTAAGGATGTCTTCTCAGCCTTTGTTGTTGGAGAAATAGGGACACGGTGACAAATATGGCACCGACCCTGGGAACCCTACCTGTCCCAACTAAATCCAGAGAAGGTTGTAGCAAATAAATGGCCCACAGTCTAATGCTTGTCCCTTAAATAATTGACAGACCAAATGTTTCACAGCAGATAGAGCCAAGGTTAAAGATGAAAAATGCACCCATCTCTAGGCAGGGGTTTGGACTCTGACCCACTTGCTACCTGGCACCAAGGTGAAATAGGCCGGCAAGGGCACCAATGGATGTGTAATTTTACCCAAGCTCCACACCAAATCAGGTGGGACCAGGAACAACCTCCTTAAGGGCATAGGGGTTATTTTGTTAATCTCCTGGGACCACCCTATGATGCCACCATCTCCCTTTTTACAAATACCTTGGGGGTGGGTAACTAGGTATTAAAGCTGACTACAAATGTTTTATTTTTATGTAAATTCCTTTTTTCTTGTAACTTTTATCATCACTGTTTTCGTTTTGTAAAAGACTCAACTTTGCTGGCTTTCCAGAGGAACTGTCTATTTGTGAACATTTTTCCTGCACATTGTCGAACATTATTGGGGTTCAAATTGGCAGAGATCAGGCTTCACTGCTACCTACTGTTTTTCACAGGACTGTCAGTTGTTTAGATAACCCAAATTGTTATCTCTTAAGTTTAAACAACCAGACTCTTGGGGGCCGATTCAATTCACAGCCTGACTTAGTTTAATGCAGTGTTACCTGATTTTAATGCTATTTTTGGTCATTTTGGAGCACGATTATATAGCCCGCAATTTAATCCCTGATGCTACATTCCCTATTTGTTTCCCAAACCTGCACATTGTGGTGGGTTTGAACCTCATATCAAAGTAGAGGCAAAAGGATTAGGGGGCAATTCAATTATATTTTAACGCAGTGAGGTAAACTGTGCCATCAGCAGTATTATATTGCACCTCTACAGGCCGGGTTAAAAAAAATAAAGCAGAAAAAATGTATTGAAATCAAAATGTAATTATTAAAAATCAGATAATTGAATGATTTTATTTAAAAAATTGCAAACAGAAGACAAGACAAGCATTATAAAGCATGTAAAAAAATGCTAACATTTCTTAACAATAATCTATAATTTAAAATGTAATAAATGTGTTCGCTCGTGTGGTTAACAACTACAATATGCAAAGAAAAAATTGTTTAGCTATGTAAACTACAAAATACTAATTAGTGTGTGTGTAGATGGTCGCATTAAACCCCCCTCTCCCATAACATTTGCATTCACCTAGGATCAACGCGCAGGGGTGGCGTTTACTGATGTTAAATTCAATACCACACCGCGGAAAC
Organism: Mixophyes australis; assembly: GCA_036250195.1. Taxonomy (NCBI): domain Eukaryota; kingdom Metazoa; phylum Chordata; class Amphibia; order Anura; family Limnodynastidae; genus Mixophyes; species Mixophyes australis. The sequence continues at coordinate 54,228,768 of JAVHZZ010000008.1, read as the reverse complement.
TAAAATCGGCCTTGGCTTCTCAGTAATACCCGCGCAGATATGTTTTTTTACTTTGACCGCAGCGTTACAAAAAAATAAGGAGATGAATTGAATTGGCCCCTTGGTATAATCACTTACTTTAGTTTAGATTCCAACTTCACAAACATATGCACACATTTAGGCAGGTACAATATAGTAGTAATGCCGGGTTCAGAGTAAACATAGTAATACATACATAGCACGTTTTGGCTTAAAGTCTTTATTTGCTTTCTATATTTCAGTATTTTAGTTGATGTGATGCATGATCCATTGATCATATGGTGTGAGGTTTAGAATTAGTTAAAGCAAAAAATTGCCTCCAACAGTATGAATGCACTGACAGCTGCAAATGCTGTCTATATTATATGCAGTTGCAATTGAATTTGGAAGCAAGATTGATTCATTTCGTTGGTTTTTTACATGGCAGTAAGCAAAACTTCCTTGGCAGTGTTGGTTACATAAAGCTTTGAGTGTCAGTACTTTTTTTTTGTATTTTTAACCATTTAGTTGCTTTCACTCCATATGCAACATTGCAGTTCATTTCTAGCAGGTAAAGGGTCAAGGGATAGAGAGAAGTGTATCCCTGCAGGCATCCTACCAGCTCATTCACTGAAACACGTTTCCTGGGTCTGTGTCTCTTTAGCTGTAGGAATTCTGCACTGCCCTAGGGGGGTCTGTGAAACATAGCAGGCTCAGTGAATCAAGACTAAATAAATACCCAGCTGTGAAAATGCTGACACCTGTGTGAGAGTCACATTAACAGTGACTACCCAACCAGGCAGAGCCAGACAAAAAACTGGTTGCAGTAACACTGGTTACAGATATAGAAGCTTGTGGCTGTGACAGCGTGAGTTATGTGACAGTGACTAATACGTTATCTGACCTGTGGCTGCTTGTGGAGAGAGATGAGTCTAATAGCAGTTCCACAGTCTGATAACAGTTATACTGACTCTGACTAATCTTGGCCACTGTTCCAATGTCTGTGATACAGTCTAGTTACTATGACAGCCTGGTAACTGCTCTGCTACTATAACAGTAAATTTACTGTATCAAAGTTTATTTGATGCATTAGGATGGGACCCAAATGGTAGGTAATTGGATGTAATTGGATGGAAACCATAGATATATCATTGGTATATATTACACAATTATTTATAATACTAACATATATTATAATAATTATAATACTAGCATATATTATAATAATTATATATGTATGTTTTATGATACTTTTTGAAAATAAAAATTACTTAATAATACTCACCAGGAGAATATACACGTGTCAAAATGGTTGGCTAAAAGAGAAAATATTTGAAAAGATAAATGAAATGAGAAAAGGCAAAAAGGTGACGAGGAAGTAAGTCGTGACCAAAATTGTTAGGAAACTATAACAGAAAGGGAAAAGATATGTAGGGCTGACTTAAGGTCTGCGGGTGCCCTAGAAGTCTCCATCTACTTGAGTGCTGTGTTCCCTTGCTTTTACCATTATAGACATGCGGGTAGAAATGGATGCTGTACCCTCTACTCCAGTCAGACTGGGAGTGTGCCACTGGGTTGTGACATACTAGCTCATTGCCACACTCCCAGCCCAATACAAACATGGAGCAAGAGCTGGCAGCATTACAGGTCAGAAGTTTTCAACTGCTGCCCTTTCATGTCATTGGCCAACAGTGGCACTTTTGCCACCCCTGTGATTCCTATTTGATAAGATAAAACATTCATTCTGACTTTTATGTCCTGAACTGATGTAGTCTATCTTGGTAAGAAAAATGTAATAAATATAATGAAAAATTACCCCATACTCACTCACTAATGCTAGAATATAATATCTGTCTGAATAGATGGAACAGATATTTGGGTTTAAATGGTTTAAAGTGTTCTCACCATTTCTCATAAATGTGCTTAGTGGGCAGTAACAACCAATGAGATACATCAGAAATGGTTGGAAAGATTTGAATAATTGTCCACATTTGGTTTCCATTCCAACCATTACACATAGATTCTGGTTTAATTTATTTGATGTCTGTCAACGTCTTAGTATGACAGTGTTTTGTTTTAGTTTGCTTTTTCTTGCAGTTATGGTTATATGGTGGCAGAGCCCTAGTATGCTCTGCCAGCAGATTGATAGTAAATCTATGGCAGGGTACACTGGGACTTGGAAACAGGAAAAATATGTATCTCAGCTGCCGTGACTTTGGGGTGTTCGCTGTATAAGGTTACACACGATTGGAGCCCGCAGTCTCTCCTTAACTATCACACAGGTTATAGAACTACTGAATCGCCCACAGACAGTGCTCATAACTCACACACTTCAGGTTTGCCACCACCTATTGAATACAGGCAATAGGACCCCAATATACTGTCCCCCACTGGCACACAAGGCTTCCAGCTGCTCACAGACTAGCAAGACCCACACCAGCAAGCAAAGGGTTAACTCTTCACACCTCCAGACTGTTACACAAATGTAAATACAAGCACACACAGCTTGTTAAAGAAATGTATCAACAAATCACACACTGGCAATCAAAGGGTTAATTTGGTCAAGCTATATTCTTCTTAACAGGCTAATGGATTTGCTAGAGTATCAAGGATGTAACATATTAAATTATAGATTTAATATGCAAAAGCACAGGGCATACAGATATATAAAAAAAGTAATCAACAATTACAATATTGTTATAACATACACAAGCAAAGCAGTTTAAAATAAAAGGGGTTATATTCAGAGTAGCACTTACATGAATTGCCTTTTCTGGCCAAGGGCAATTGGCTTGGAAGATGGACAGATTATCGATGTGAATTGATTTTCCAAAAAGTCTGACAATTTTTTGTAACTAATCTCAGTTTTTTAAAGACACTTCCACCCCTGTCCCTGCCCCCAGGGGTTGTGTCTGTGATACTTTTTTCAATCACCATTTGCATGTTGCCTGATTTACTACCCAATTCTACTATGTGACCCAACCTTTCTGTGGAGCATCATACAGACCCAATTTCATTACTAATAAATCCCTTATTAATCTGTCCATCTCTTGATACCAAACACGTCTAAAAACAGTGTATTCGCAGAGATTACACTCATTACCTGAACTTCTCTGTGGGGCAGAATTCTTAACTTGATGTATGAACTGTTTTTTCGTCATGATATTGAGGAATATATGGTTGATCACTACTTTTATTGATTTTAAGTGGCATATTTTGAAACTGAATTCTTTTTGTCTTTATCACATATAGCCTACGTCAGCACATGGCCCATGCGGTTACTAAAAGTTTATTGCGGTGTCACAACTCAATTCTAGGCCAGGGTATATCTCACAGTAGGAGTTCTTTGAAGCTGCCACAGGTGACACTTCTATCTTCTCACACTGGAATGTGCAAAGCCATCAAATACATTTATATCAGATTTATTGTCTTCACATTTTACACTGTAGTAGCTAAACTTATCAATGGATTCAGTTGATATAACATATTTACACTGCGGTCATGATTTATCCCTTATTCTCCACAATTATGTGATGGGTTAACCCTTATAAATAACTGTGAGTTCTCTATGTTCACTGCAATATGTATTTAAAATTTTACACCACCTACTTTTTCTAGCAGGACTTCAATGATTAGATCTAGTGAAACACAAAAGTGACTTTTTTATACTAGTGAGAACCATTTAGAGTCAATTTGGATTTTCTCAGACACAGTAGCTCTCACTAAATCAAAGGCACCTCAGTGATCACATGATTACCAGGATTTCTAGATCCCACAAAGTAGGTAACTATACAACTGTGGTATATTAACCTGTAATTGGGACTTTCTTTTTATATTAAATACTGTAGAGTGTATATAGTCAGATAGGTGACCCAGCAACATTGTTTATTTTTATGTTCTTTTTTTATATATACGATGGATAGATTTGATGGTTCTGTGATCAAGAAAATTTGTCTGTTTGTGTTATGTGTTACCTAGGCCTTATGTTTGTGCACAGAAAGCCTAGGCCAGCAGATGACCAGCTTTTTGCTTTACAAGTAACATCTGATTGATCAGCTCAGTCATTGATTGGTATTGCAGAGTTGCTTTGGACCTACACAAACAATGACTTATGATCAATTCATTCTAAAATAACCAAATGGATATGTGAATCACTACGTTTGGTAGCTTTAGAAAGCTATAATACGTCTTACAATAAAATTGTTTAACAAAATAAGATTCACCACATTTAGAACTTTTTTATATTGCTTTCCAGGGCCGGACTGGGACTAAAAATCAACCCTGGCATTTAAAGTACACAGGCCCACCTTAGGTCTAGTAGGAAAGAAACCGTGTGCCAAAAAGGACATTACCACATTGTGTTGTGGGTGTGGCCAACATGGGGCATTGATACATACATTATAATAAAACTTTACATTTATCACCCCCTCCCAGCCTCATCACGCCATCCCCCCAGGCACATTATGACACCCCCAGCCCACTGTACTTATCTATGCTTCTGGTGCTGCTGACATCCATCAGTGTGGGAACTTTCTGTAAAGTGAGCAGGGAAGCTCTTAGTCTCACGAGATTACCAAATCTTGTGAGACTTAGAGCTCCTCGGCTTGCTCTGCAGATTGTGTCCTATCCAGGGACTGGGAGCAGCTATCCGCTCCCTCCTGCTAACCAGAACTGGATTATCGTTTGGGGGGGCATGGGGTATTTAAGACAGGGTGCCCCTATTATGTAACATGGTTATCATTTTAGACAAATGTTAGACAAATGCACAGGCAAAACTGTGTGTACTACTGTTAGTTGCACGCAGCTCTGCCTTCACAAGCAGTACAGTGTGAAGTGGGACATACCTCCCAGCTGTCCTTGTAGTTGGACCAAATCTCACTAAACGAGACAGTCACCAAAGTTCGGGACTTCCCCACCAGATTCAGGACAGTTGGCAGACAGTCCTGTTCTCTTCTACCTGTTTTTGTAACTTTAACCACCTGTGGCTGCTGGTGGCTTTAGTTGCGGCTTCTCTGGATCCTCGAATGCCGGAGGTCCTATTTGGGAAAAAAAATGGGTACATGTCATTTAGAAAACTCCAACCAGCCCTGGTGTTTAATCAATGCAACCCATGTTTTATAATTAGGCCTCCCTCCAGCCTCAACATTAAAATACTAGTATTCACTTTTAATAAATAAACCTATTTACCTCCCTCCAAACAACCCCAGCAATAAATTAAATAGCATTTACGTTTAAGGAATATACCTATTTCCCACAACCATCACTGGCATTAAATAATTCCCATTCACATTTAATAAATAGACGTTATTTTATTCCGAAACAGCCCCACTTTCAATTAACAACCCCTAAATCATTTATGCCATAATAGTGCCCCAGTTCATACAATAGTGCCCCCAAATGATATTATACCACAACACTGCCCCCAGTTGATATTATGCCACAATAGTGCCCCCAAATCATATTATACCATACAGTAGTGCCCCAAATCATATTATGCCATACAGTAGTGCCACAAAATAATATTACACAATACAGCAGTGCCCCAAATCATATTTTGTCAAGTACCCCCAAATCATATAATGCCACAGAGTTAACATATTAACAACACTAAATTATATTTGCAGAAACTGTGAGTTTATATAAATATCCAGCAGGAATAATTATGGACTACACAGCATCCCCGCCCTGTGTGGAATCCTGTCTCTTCCCCCCTCCCCCGTGTGGCATCCTCTCTCTCCCCCCCCCTCCTGTGTGGCATCCTATCTCTGCCCCCCTGTGTGGCATCATCACTCTGCCCCCCCCTGTGTGGCATCCTCTCTCTCCCCCCTCCTGTGTGGCATCCTTTCTCTTCCCCACCCCTGTGTGGCATCCTCTTTCTTCTCTCCCCCCTCCTGTGTAGCATCCTCTCTCTGCCCCACTGTGTGGCATCACCACTTTGCCCCCCCCCCTGTGTGGCATCCTCTCTGCCCCTCCCTGTGTGGCATCCTTTCCCTTCTCCCCCCACCCCTGTGTAGCATCCTATCTCTTCTCTCCCCCCATCCTGTGTGGCCTCCTCTCTCTGCCCCACCCCCCCTGTGTGGCATCATCACCCCCCCGGGTGGCATCCTCTTTCTTCTCCCCCCCTCCTGTGTGGCATCCTCTCTTTGTCCCCCCTGTGTGGCATCATCTCTCTGCCCCCCCTCCTCCTTTGTGGCATCCTCTCTTTGCCCCCCCTGTGTGGCATCATCACTCTGCCCCCCAGTGTGGCATCCTCTCTCTTCTCCCCTCCCTCCTGTGTGGCATCCTCTCTTTGCCCTCCCTGTGTGGCATCATCACTCTGCCCCCCCTGTGTGGCATCCTCTCTCTTCTCCCCCCCTGTGTGGCATCCTCTCTTTTCTCCCCCCCCCTTGTGGCATCCTCTCTTTTCTCCCCCCACCCCCCCCTTGTTGCATCCTCTCTCTTACCCCCCCTTTCCCATTTTCTATGTGGCATTCTTTTTCTTCCCCCCTCCCCATTTTAGTGTACTTACCTTTTCATCTTCTTTTCTCTTCTTGCTGCCTTCTGCTTTCTTCTTCTGCTGTCCGCTCCTCTGACCCGATATGACATTGCATGTTATCTGATCGCTGGTTCCTGGGTGGGAGCCAGCCACCAGGAAGCCTATCACTGACAGGCTGTCAGTGCAAGGTGTACGCACCGTGCACTGACTGCCCGGGACCGATCTGGCCCATCTGACCATCGGCCCTTCTGGCATTTGCCAGAAGGGCCAGATGGCCAGTCCAGCCCTGTTGCTTTCTGGTGTTGTAACACTGACACTTCAGTGAGTTTGTAGGATATATTAGCACTAATATGACATGGATTCAGAAAATCCATTAATTACTGAAATATTTTTCTTTAGAAGAGACCATTATTGACACATTTGTTTGCTGCACAAAATTCATATGTGTCATAACCCTTATATTGTACTTATCCCCTTAAAAAATTGTAAGAAATGTGTACATTCTAGATTTTACTACCACTGTAATACTATTCATCTGATGTTTTCCACCTAGCTAATGCCTTTTCTTTCAGAAAGTGATTATTCAGGTTATCGCCAAGGAATTTATTTGTTAATATTCTCATTATTATTCTCTGCAAATTAAAAATGTTTCTTTAAATACCTGGACAGTGTGAAGCAGGGGTGTGGCCAGAGCTGCTGTTTAACTGTAAGATTTTATCTGTGGAGCTAGAAAGAACATCCTGGAATATCATGCTGTCAAGAAGATCTGCTCCCTTTAGTTGTGACTTGAGAGGCTTATAAAGAGCCAGAAAAGATGTAGAGAAACAGACACTAACAAAAAAGAAAGAAAGTGAGAAAAAAAAGATGGTACAGATTTGAGGGAAAGATAAAGAGAATATGAGCAGAACAGTATGAGGAGAATTAGGTAGAGAAATTAGAATATAAGAATAAGATCCAGATAGCTTCAGCTGGCGTACATTATCAAGACAAGTTTCCAAAAAAAATGTTTTTTCGGAACTTGTTAGATTTGAGCTGGGAGCAGTCACCATACTGTTGAATGGTGACTGCTCCCAAAAACAAAGAGGAGTGCAAAGCAGCAGATATCCGTGATATCTGCTGTGATGCACCTTTCATAAATTTGCGGAGGACACCCAGGGAGCTTAATTTGCCATAAGAGCACTATCGTGCTTTCTTAAATATGCCCCTTAGGGAAGCAATTACTGTAAAACAGAGACTGAAACAGAATTAGGATTAGAGGCAAAACAGAGGTGAAAACAGAAGTTTAAATCAGGAGGGATAGCAGACAGAGAAAAGTATAGGGAAAGAAGTAGGATAGAGAAAGGACCTGTAGCAACAGTGCCAGTGAACATCACACTCAAGAGGACGTCATAAATGATTGGTTTATCATCCACATGGAAGGGAAGCATAAGGACACCTCTCTACGGATCAGACCCAAAGGCAGCCAACGCATGCCACAGATACTGACTGAACTAAACAGATACATTGTACCATTAGTGCAAAACAGACAGAACTCACCTCTATTTAAGTCCTGGCCAGGTGAACATTTATGTGAAAAGACTCAGCATTTCAAAGAAATTTACATTACAGTTGCTGAATAAATAAAAAAAAAACATTAACATAGTTTACAAAGAACCCTAACTGGCAACATCTGAGATTATTCACAGACACATTCAGGACTTAAAAGGGCCAAAGGTTCAATACCTGTTCATTGGAGTATATTTGATTGTTTAGTAGTAAGAAATATTGGCAAGAAGCATAGTTTAAGATTAACATGATTTTTTTTTTTTTTTAACACATATCACAGAGTAGGTAACATATATGTAACCCGGTGGCAGCACTGGGACTGCTTACTGAAGAACTACAACTCCTAACCTGTTTGGGAGGGGAGAAGAGAAGGAAGGTGATGGCATGAGCCAGCACAGTTATTGAGTATGCAGAGCTCGGCTGTTGTCAGTTGACAGTTGATGTGAGAGGAAGATACAGTGAGGACAGAGAAGCTTTGTGCTAAGGAAAAATATAGTTGTGAACAGCTCTTAGTAACTATAATGACAGAAGTATAGAAAAGACAGTGATAAAATCAGTGATATAAAGTAAACAATGTTTCTACTTACAGTCAGTTAAGTTGCCAGATTTAAATTAAACGCTACAACATGTATATATAAAACGCCCAGTATATTTAACTCAGGATCACAAAAGTTCAGGGGCAGGTTGGTCAAAGGCCTTACCAGGAAGTTTCCAGGTAGGCTGATGGCCTAATGAGACCACTTGGATGCCATCTAATGTTTGTTTCTTTTAATCATTTTTGTCAGTTTATTGTCTTTTTTTTTTTTTTCAACTGGCGGCACGGGGTGTGGACGTGGGGGTAGGGTAAAGGGGGCGTTTGCTTTGTCATGAAGGAGTGCGGTACTGGCACTGAAACTGGCCTGACAGAATCACAAAGCTTCCTGTCACTTAGCAAAGCCTGTGGAGGCTCCTGGGAGACTTCAGTATCACACAGAAAGATGTATCCTGCACCACGGATCTGAGCTGCAGTGTGCCAGCACAGGTAAACGAGAAAACTGATTAAATACGATTGTGGAATGGGTGCTGTGAAGTGTTTTTGGTCTATCAGCTTCATATGATGGAGTGCAGATTGAAATACTGCTACCCCTGTTTCTGTGTGAGCAATGGCACTGAGCAATGTCACTGGAGACTGGAGAGTGACAGGAACAATGCTACCCCTGTTTCTGTGTGAGCAGCAATGGCACTGAGCAATATCACTGGAGACTGGAGAGTGACAAAAACACGGCTATCCCTCCTGTGTCTGTCTGAGCAGTGGCGCCGGATCTCCAGTGGAGGGAGGTACTGACGGAATCCAAAACCCACGAGATCCGATGACGCGATGATGACATTTTGCCTCGATTTCAGTTCCGAGGAAGCGGGAACGTAACAAGCCTGTTCGGCTCAGTATTCGGATTTGTGATCTTTGGAGTGCTCGCTTTTTAGGAAACCGAGCCTGAACATCCCTGATTTCTACCTGGGTTTAACTGCCAATGTTTTATAAATAATTCATTATCTTCAGATATGCACCAACATACTTGGCCATGTATAAATATGTTTGCGATTAGTAAACACCACCTTTTCGCTCAGTGTCGTCTGTCACCTCCAAAACAGCTAGTAATTAATAAGTTATGATTATGTTATAATATTGTCTTAAAGCTTAGTTTTTAATGTATCTATTAGTTGCTAGAAATGTATATTTGTTTAATAATTCCTAGTGGGTCATAAAGAAATACTTCTGTGCTCCACTGAGGAATATGTAGAGTGATGGAGTAGAGACAATAAACTATTTTGTACAATTAATTTATGGTTGAACAATCCTGGATAGCTATCTACATTTTTCTTACTTGCTGTATATCACTCAGTGAGTGATAACTAATTGTTAATATTAAGCCCTTAATATAATAAGAGGGTGAAAGCATACATAGAGGAGAGTGATTAGGGATCATTTCAGCTGTCAGTAATAATAAGTTAGTGTTATTGGATATTAAGTATCATTGAAGTACCTCTTAATATCACTGGAACATTAAGTGAAATTAGTACTCTAATCTTCTCTCAAGTAGAGTGTTAATAATAATAATTAGGGAAATATTTGTGCTATTTATTTGTACAGGATAATAGGATCTAGGATTGAACATAACATGGACATTAAACGAGTTAAAGTATTGTACAGTTAATCTTCAATACAAACCCATTGTGCATGTATAATTGTCTGTCTTTGCTAATATTTTATTAGTTTAACTAGTCAATATTAAACAAATCTCATGTCAAAGGGACATTTATTACATTATTGTTTGAGTATCCTTTGGTAGTGGCCCAGGTCTGGTAGGAGGCAAGGGCTCTCCTGAATCGACCCCCACTGTTCAAATTCTAGAAACACCCGGAGAAGGAATTCCAGTTCGGGTGGAGGCACTATCAATACTTAAAAGTGAGAAACACTTCCTATTTACAGTCACCCAGCCTTTTACATTGAAGGGCCAAAAAGGGTGTTACATATATTTTGTGGAAACGTAGATATATTGCGTATAAATTACATTGGTAATCTGTGTCCCCTTTCCAATAATTCCCCTCCTGTTATCCCTTTTCCTTTATCCCCATAGTAAATATTCTTTCTCCTTTCAAAGTGTCTCTCTCTGATTTTGGGACGTCTGCTTCCTCTCCAGAGACAAAGAGGCCAGCACCCGTTGAACCTGAATAACAACCACCAGGTACCACACCCATTGTGGCAATACATCATGGTCCCTGTAAATTTTTATTACTGCTTATTAGTGTTGTTATTTAAAAGCTTAAATGAATAAACTCTATTTTAATTATATATTTTAAAATTATATTGTACTGCATTTAAATTAGGGATGTTCACTGTTTTGGTTTTAGTTTTGGATGTGTATTAATTTCGTGTTTTGATTTTGGTTTTGGCAAAAACACCTTCATGTATTTTGGTTTTGGTTTTGGATCTGTATTTAATTTTATTTTATTTTTAAATTGCTAAAAAATGCTAAAATCACATCATTCGGCTTTTTTTGTTCCTACATTATTATTAACCTCAATAACATTAATTTCCAGTCATTTCCAGTAAATTTTTGTCAAGTGACAAGAACACTTCCATCCCTCCTATTTCTGTATGAGCAATGGCACTGAGCCATGGCACTGGAGACTGGAGAGTGACAAGAACACTGCTACCTTTGTTTCTGTGTGAGCAATGGCGCTGGATCTCCTCTGGAGGGAGGTACTTATGGAATCCAAAACCCATGAGATCCAACAACTTAATTATGATGTTTTGCCTTGATTCAGATCCAAGGAAGTGGAAAGTGGCTCGGTACTTGGGTTGGCGATGTTCAGGGGGGTTTGATTTTTCGGAAAACCGAGTCTGAGCATCTCCAATTTAAATATACTTTATTTCAAGAAAAAAACATATTTAATGCTGGCCAAATCATTATAAAATTTTACGTATCTGACAATGCGATAATAAGCCATATGACAAGTGAAAACACAGGCTCTTCTCCATTTGATAAATAGATCTCTAAGTGCTACTTAGATAAAGATACTGAATTTGCCAATATCCACAGCTAGTCAGACAGAACAGTAAAAAAGTAAATTTTTGACCCATACATATCATCCCCACTTCAATAACCAAACCATATTTCTATATAAGACACTGTCAACCCCATGCCTCCTTTAATGCCAGTGTCTTTAGCTGAGACCCAAGTGCTGTTAATCTAATAAAAACATGTTAACTGAGTACCTTGTTAGATAGTTATATTCCTGCACAGATGAACAAGGATAAATGAATATATTCACACATTTTCTGCCTCAGTCTCCCCTGTCTTCCTTTCTTTACTGCAGCCAATTTTTCTTGCTTAATTTTTCCTGACTTACTTTCTACTTTGGGACAAGCTCTGTTTAAAGTCCTTTCTCCTTCCAGAGCACACACAGTCACGGATGGCTAAGCTCTGCCTAATTAAATAGCTTTAGAATAATGGTATTTTATAATGATAGCTTTATAAAAACCCTCGCCGGTGCTATGTTTAAGCAGAAAGAGAGAAGCATCCCTCCCCCGGGGAAATCACAGCAGGAGTTTTTACAGCTCAGGCCAACTGCTTCGTTATGTAAGGTGGCATAATTATTACAGGTTTTATTAGAATTCAAATTGTGCACTAGCCCCATTGTGTCATTAGGTGACAGTTTTTCTATTCTCAGCCGTCACAGAAAATGGTACTTCTCAAGGTCAGTAAGGATTGTCTCCTGTTTGGCTGCTGAAGTGAGGAACTGCTGCACATGTCCCAGCAGCTAAAGGGTGATGGGTTTGCATAAAACAAAATGTGTCTGAAACATTCAGTGTAGTATGTATCTCTATGGTTTTTAGGATGAAAAGTGTGCATCTGTAACATATTGAGGGGTGTATGCATTTATAATATGCAAGATAGTGTGTGCCTTTGTGACATGAAAAGTAGTAACTAGCTGTAATAAGCAGAGTAGTGTACTTGTATATTTATCTAATAATTATTATAATTTGTATCTCTATAAACCGAGGTTTGTGTCTATGGAACATGTACATAATTGTGTGTCTTTTTAATATGTAGAGTAGTGTGCTTTTCTGCAACATATAGAGAGGCGTGTGTTTCAGTAACAAGCAGATTGCTGTCTGTTCCTGTACCAAATAGAGTAAAGTGCATCTGTAACATGTAGAGTAATATGGATGTATGTAATATGCAGAGTAGTGTTTGTGTCTGTAGAGACAAATACAGTGGTCAGTAACTCCAACTTAACAAGTTGTGTGTCTGCAATATGTACAGTGGTATGTATTTGAGAGGATTGGACAAGCTGAAAGAGGCAATTTATATAGCAATAGCTGGGATTTTACTGCAGTTTATTTAGAGATCAGTCTGCTAGAATTGTGTGCTGATCAATTGGGTGTCAGAAAGTGAAGATAAGTGGCTACTGATTGCTATAGTATATATATAGTATAGACATTTGATCTATTTAGTGGAAAAAAACAGGCTATTGAATGACAATGAGAAACACCCACCAAAAACCAAATAGATTTCATGCTTTTAAAATCAAGTGTTTCAAGCTGTAAGCAATTTTGTAAAGTGCAGTATCAGTGAGTGTGGCATCTGACTATTTAGTGGAGAAAAACAGGGTGCAGTTTGACTGTGAGCAGTACTGCAAAAAACAAATATATTTCTTGCTTTTAAAATCCCAAGTATTTCAAGCTAAATGCAATTGTGTAAGGGGCATCATCAGTGACATCTTTAGTAGTAAGCGGGCAAAAAACAAGGTGTTCATTGACTCAGAGCAGTCAGTCTCAAAGAAAACATCAGGGGGTAAATGTATGAACATGCGGGTTCTTCAACACCCGCGTGTTCAACGTGCTCGGCGATTAAATTTCAAGCGGCGCTGCATTGTAAAGGGAAACTTGAAGAACCCGCATGTTCATACATTTACCCCCAGCTCTTAATGTAAGGACAAGAGAATGTTTCTGTTGAAGGTGGTGATGTGTCCAAGAAAAGGAATATAGCTAACATTCCATACACCATCCGCAGTGGCAAGAACAGGTTCAAACCATGACCAGTTACTGCTGGTACACATGCTAGAATGCCCATTGCTAAAATGAGTGCTCAACACAGTCATGCATATTCTTTAACCTCCCATGCACCACTTTTTCGCTCAGAGTGTCAGTCTGTCACCTCCAACACAGCTACATCAATGCATGAAAAGAACACTGAGGTTGAAGAACAACTTGCATACTCATAGAATCCTGAGGCAAGTCTAAGGGTATCCATGAGTGCTATGTGTGAGTCTGACGTTTCAGATTCTGACACTATAATTATAGAGCACCACCTTCCCAAATTTCTCTACCATTTGGAAATGTGAGGATGAGTAGTGTTGATGATGATATACACCGAAATCGAGGATGCTACTTTGGAACTTGCAAATATGCAAGAGGATGAGGGGTTTAATTATTGATCTGAAAAAGAATGTGCTGTGCTTGAACAAGATAATGAGGAAGATGATGGTTATTGTGTTAAACTAAGGCAGCCACCAGTGGTACCACCACATGCCCATGATAAGTGCATTGTCATGCCAGAGCATAAGACCAAAATAAGCACCTCTTGTTTTTGGAATTATTTTTATCCTGACCCAGAGAACATTTGTTTGTGGTCTTTCTCTCGCCATTTTTTTTCTTGGTGCAGCCCACCTTTGTCTGTCTGCTTGTCTAAATGTCTACTGATATCGCTGTCCATAGTTGAGGTCATATGTACATGCTACCAAAATCCATCTCAATTCCGTTTCTCTCGAAAAACAATTTCTCAGCTGTACTAGGAGGTTAAATAAAAATGAATTCCGTCCCTAGAAAATGTCATTTTACTAAATGTCCACTTAACTATGGATATGTGGGCAAGCGGTACTGGTCAAACCAAAGACTACTGTCACGTTACCAGAGAGACTTCAACTGGATCCTGATAGTTCAGCCGAGATTGACGTTACTTCAGCGAGGGGCGCGGAGTCTAACAAGTGAAAGGTGTTCACCAGAGATTCCCGCAAGGGAATATGGGCTTTTGCGGCTTCCACTTGCAGGTCGCGGTCCCCTGGAGAAGTTCTCAGCGAACACAACAGACGGAGCGTAGAATCAGGTAGAAGTAGTGCTGTCACTTGATAGCGGTGTTTAGCCAGGAAGTTTGGCAGCGTTGCCACTTGGGAGAGGAAATATAGCTGGGATGTTCAGCGAAGTAGTCACTAGGGAGCTGGTTAGCAGGAAAAGATAGTGTCGCCACTTGGAAGTGCTTTCACCGGAATGCTAGCAGCGTAGTCACCTGGAGGTGAGTTCCCCGGAGAGACGTAGATAGGAAGCTGAAGGAATAGCAAAAACACAGGAGCTGTTTCCAATCTTAAAGTCAGGGACTGACTTAAAGAACCAGCATTGAGTTCTGGTCAGAGGAAGTAGATATAGTGCAGTTCCAATTGGACAACCAATAGAGGGCAGTGAGAAGACATAAAACAGTTAGACGGTTCTGCGCATGCGCAGAACCACTGAGCGCTGAACGGAAGAAGGGGAGAGACAGCGCTGGAGAGCTGCAGCAGCGTGGACCAGGTAAGTGAAAGAAAACAGCGGGTCTTGGTGGGGATGGCCTCCGTAGTTAGTGGGTACACCCGCCGGCTCCTGGGGAGGCAGCGGGAGTCCGGCGTGTGACAGTACCTCCCCCTTTAGAGGTGGGCACCGAACACCTAGGACCTGGTTTCTTCGGAAATTTGGAATGAAATTTTTTCAGCAGAAGAGGAGCACGGATGTCTGCAGCCCGTACCCAGGAGCGCTCTTCGGGGCCGTACCCCTTCCAATCCACTAAATACTTGATTGTTCCTCTAGAATTTTTGGAATCCAGAATATGGCTGATCTCGAATTCATCAGTTTGTTGGAGAGAAAGGGGAGTGGTAGATGTGACAGGAACCGTGAATCGATTAATGATGAGTGGTCTCAATAAGGAAATATGAAAGGCATTGGCAATACGTAGAGTGGGTGGTAGCCGTAACTTAAAACACACGGGACTGATTACTTGAATGATCCTATAAGGACCAATGTAGCGAGGAGCAAGTTTCATGCAGGGCACTTTAAGACGAATGTTCTTTGTAGATAACCACACCTTGTCGCCAACCTTCAAAAGAGGAATAGCTCTGCGTTTTTTATCTGCTGCCAGCTTGTAGCGAGTAGAGGATTTCTGAAGGGCCTTTCGAACTCGAGACCAGATGGATAGAAAGTCCTGTCGAAGAGTGTTAACTGCTGGAACTTGGGTGGGAGGGAGGGCTGAAAATTCTGGCATACGAGGATGGCCTCCAAATACCACGGAGAACGGAGTGGTTGATGTGGATTCGTGAAAGGAATTGTTATGAAAAAATTCTGCCCAGGGTAGCAAATCCACCCAGTTACTCTGGTTGGCTGAAGAAAATATCCTGAGAAACGTCTCCAGATCCTGATTGACCCTTTCTGTCTGGCCATTGGTCTGGGGATGATATGCGGAGGAGAATTTCAGACGGATACCCAGAAGATGACAAAGGGACCTCCAGAATTTTGAGACAAATTGTACCCCACGATCCGAAACAATTTCAGCGGGGCTGCCATGTAGTCGGAAGATTTCCTTAATGAAATGTTGAGCTAGACATGCTGAGGATGGAAGGCCGATGAGTGGAACGAAGTGTGCCATTTTCGAGAAACGGTCCACAATAACCCAGATGGTATTAAATTTATTAGCTGGAGGTAGGTCAGTGATGAAATCCATGCTAAGATGGGTCCATGGCTTGGTAGGTAGTGGAAGAGGTTGAAGTAACCCTTGTGGAACCTGGCGAGGAATTTTGTTTTGGGCACAGGTAGGGCAGGCAGCCACGAAATCTTTGACTTCGGAGTGGAATTTGGGCCACCAGTACTGTCGAGAGAGTAGTTCAGATGTTTTACGGGAGCCAAGATGACCTGTAAATCGTGAAGAATGACACCAGTGAAGAAGGCTCTTCCGTAGATGAGGAGGAACAAATGTTTTTCCCTGGGGGGGAATGGGGTTTGAGGAAGTTGAGAATAATTTAATGCATTTGGAGTCCAGGATGGGACGTTCCAGCAAGGTGTCCGATCCCAAATTTTCTGGGAAAGCCCGGGATAATGCATCCGCTTTCTTATTTTTGATACCGGGTTTGAAGGTGACCCGCAGATCAAAGCGGGTAAAGAAGAGGGACCAGCGGGCTTGACGTGGATTCAGGCATTGGGCTGACTGGAGATAGAGTAGATTCTTATGATCCGTGAAGATCGTAACTGGGTGACGAGCCCCCTCTAGAAGATAACGCCACTCAGTTAGAGCCAACTTCATGGCCAGGAGTTCTTTATCCCCAATGGCGTAATTACTCTCTGCTGGCAGGAACTTGCGGGAGAAGAATGCGCAGGGATGGAACTTGCCTTGAATAGTTTTTTGCGAAAGAACTGCTCCCACACCGGTGGAAGATGCATCCACCTCTAGGAAAAAAGGAAGAGAGACATCGGGTTGCTGGAGGATAGGTGCCGATGAAAAGGCTCTTTTGAGAAATTGGAACGCTTCCAATGCTTCTGCGGTCCAATTTTGCGGGTTTGCCCCTTTTTGGGTGAGAGCTGTCAGAGGTGCCACCACAGATGAGTAACCAGCAATAAAGCGCCTGTAATAATTGGAGAAACCCAAAAAACGTTGAATGGATTTGAGTGTAGTTGGTTGGGGCCAGTTGATTATAGCATGAACTTTTCCCGGGTCCATTTGTAGACCGGATCCAGAAACCAAATAGCCCAGGAAAGGCAACTTAGGGACCTCAAATATGCATTTCTCCAATTTGCAGAACAAATGGTTGGTACGTAATCTGGAAAGAACTTCAGCCACATGTAAACGATGAGTGGGAAGGTCTTTGGAGAAAATTAAAATGTCATCCAGATATACTACTACATTGGAATATAGCAGATCGCGAAAGATTTCATTCACAAACCCCTGGAAAACGGCTGGGGCGTTACATAAGCCAAACGGCATCACTAGATATTCGTAATGGCCGTCCCGTGTATTAAAAGCCGTCTTCCACTCATCCCCAGAGCGAATCCGGATCAGGTTGTAAGCTCCGCGTAGATCGAGTTTAGTGAAGATTCTCGCACCTTTAATGCGATCGAAGAGTTCGGTGATTAATGGAATGGGATAGCGGTTTTTAATAGTGATGGAGTTCAGGCCTCTGTAGTCGATACACGGACGGAGAGCTCCATCTTTTTTTTTCACAAAGAAAAACCCGGCCCCGGCGGGTGAGGAGGAAGGTCTGATGAAACCACGTTGCAGATTTTCCTTGATGTAGAGTGTAGTAGCCTCTGTCTTGGGCAGTGAGAGCGGATAGACTCGACCTCGTGGAGGAGTTTTCCCCGGAATGAGATCGATGGGGCAATCCCAAGCTCGATGGGGTGGTAGACGTTCAGAGGAGGCTTTAGAGAAGACATCCAAAAAGGAAGAATACTGGTGCGGTAACATAACTGTGGTGGGTTCTGAAGGAATCTGTGTGAAGCCGAGAGGTTTGACTGGTGTTAGGCATTGGCGAGAGCAGGCAGGGCCCCACGCAATGATTTGTGATGAAGGCCAATCCAGATGGGGTGAATGTAGATGAAGCCATGGTAGACCTAGAATGATTGGACTGATGGTTAGTGGGAGAACGAGAAAGGAAATCTTTTCCCAGTGGAGAGCCCCAACTTGCATGGAGATGGGTTTTGTTCATTTAAGAATACTACCATTAGGGAGACGGGAACCGTCAATGCCCGTAGTAGCCAAGGGCTTTTTCAGCGGAACAGTGGACAGCGCTAGTCTAGTAACTAGAGATTGTGACATAAAGTTCCCGGCTGCTCCAGAATCCAACAAGGCCTTGGACGACTGGGGCCCTGAAAGCAAATGTAAGGTGACAGGGAAAGAACATGTTAGATCTGGAAAAGAAGTTGGAGAGGAAGTAAGAGTCCCTAGACTGACCTCTCCAGTGCATGCTAGGGTTTGTCGTTTCCCGAACGCCGGGTACATGAAGCCAGGAGGTGACCAGAATCTCCACAATATAGGCATAGTTTATTCTTCATTCTTCTCTCTCTTTCATCCGGAGATAAACGGGAGCGCCCCAGTTAAATAGGCTCATCCGTAGATGTGGGTGGTTGAAAACGAGGAGCTAGACGAAAGGTAGACCGTCTAGGAAGGTCTTTCTCGGACGATCTTTCCCGAAGCCGAAGATCTACCCGGTTGCAGAGAGAAATTAGGGCATCTAAGGTGGGTGGCAATTCTTGAGAAGAGAGGGCATCCTTGATTTTATCTGACAGCCCTTGCCAGAAGGCCGCAACCAGAGCCTCATCGTTCCACTGGAGCTCGGAAGCTAGGGTCTGAAACTCAATAACGTATTGAGCCACAGAACGGGAATTTTGACGTAGTCTTAGGATGCTAGTAGCAGCGGACGTCACTCGTCCCGGTTCATCAAAAATCCTCCTGAAAGCCGAAGTGAAGGCGGAAACATCATTGAGGAGATTGTCATTACGTTCCCAAAGAGGCGAGGCCCATGCCAGGGCTTTTCCGGATAGGAGGGAGACCATATAAGCGACTTTTGACCTGGGAGTAGGAAAATTCTGAGGTAATAACTCAAATTGGATGGAGCACTGATTTAAAAAGCCTCGGCAAGAGTTAGGATCACCATCAAATTTGGAGGGTGTAGGCAAACGCAGAGAGGAAGCGGCTGCAGCAGGGACTTCGGCTGCTTGTGGTTGAGCAGCCGGCTGAGGCGGGGTCTCCTGTAAGGCGTCTAAACGGGAAGCCAGAGTTTGCAAACCTTGCAGAAGTTGCATCTGAACTGCATCCTGACGCTCCACTCTTCCAACCAGGTGTTGAAGCATGTCCTTGGCGGAAGGTTCTCTATCAGGATCTGACATGGCTGGTTCTTAGTGTCACGTTACCAGAGAGACTTCAACTGGATCCTGATAGTTCAGCCGAGATTGACGTTACTTCAGCGAGGGGCGCGGAGTCTAACAAGTGAAAGGTGTTCACCAGAGATTCCCGCAAGGGAATATGGGCTTTTGCGGCTTCCACTTGCAGGTCGCGGTCCCCTGGAGAAGTTCTCAGCGAACACAACAGACGGAGCGTAGAATCAGGTAGAAGTAGTGCTGTCACTTGATAGCGGTGTTTAGCCAGGAAGTTTGGCAGCGTTGCCACTTGGGAGAGGAAATATAGCTGGGATGTTCAGCGAAGTAGTCACTAGGGAGCTGGTTAGCAGGAAAAGATAGTGTCGCCACTTGGAAGTGCTTTCACCGGAATGCTAGCAGCGTAGTCACCTGGAGGTGAGTTCCCCGGAGAGACGTAGCTAGGAAGCTGAAGGAATAGCAAAAACACAGGAGCTGTTTCCAATCTTAAAGTCAGGGACTGACTGAAAGAACCAGCATTGAGTTCTGGTCAGAGGAAGTAGATATAGTGCAGTTCCAATTGGACAGCCAATAGAGGGCAGTGAGAAGACATAAAACAGTTAGACGGTTCTGCGCATGCGCAGAACCACTGAGCGCTGAACGGAAGAAGGGGAGAGACAGCGCTGGAGAGCTGCAGCAGCGTGGACCAGGTAAGTGAAAGAAAACAGCGGGTCTTGGTGGGGATGGCCTCCGTAGTTAGTGGGTACACCCGCCGGCTCCCGGGGAGGCAGCGGGAGTCCGGCGTGTGACAACTACATGGCCATAACAGCCCACTAGATAGATATATCGGCAGCAGCAGTGCAGGTAGCTTCATAATATCCTCCTCTTCCTTTCAGCATACTTGTGCTAGCATACAATGCCAGGTCATTCACAGGCACGCTGCTCTTTGTATCACTGATTTCACAAAGAAACATACCGCTGTCAATCTGTGGGAAAAACTCAGGAATGTTATAGTAAAATGGCCCACCATGCTTAGGTTTCCTCATTGCCGATAGCAGAGCAACATTTTGTGTGCATTACGACTGGGTGACTTTCAACACATACCATGATCTGCACACACAATAAACTTGGTAGTGCAGAATTTCTTAACAAATGAGAGGTCGGTACAGGAGATGCAGTCTGTGGGCCATAAAATTTCAGGGCATATTCATCACTCAGTGACCACATGTTGATCATTGCAGCAGCTTCCAAAAATATGGCCTGTCATCCCACCAACTGAAGCAAGAGGTAGTAATGAGGTAGAATTCCACAATTTATGCACATGAATGTGCCATTTTGTTTTATATAGAGATTGTGGGCCTATATCATTAACGAGAGTCAAAAATAGGAGTAAATTTGACAGACCATGTTACAATGCAAGGGGTGCAAATTAGTTTATTATTTTGCACATAAAGAAAATACTAGCTTTTTTGTCATGTAGCACAAAAATACTTTATTACTTTTATACTGATATGTAAAGTTGATTTAGAACATGCCCTACTCCAGCTACAAATTTATCCCCACATTTTAAATTTACCTGCCCCTCAATACAACATGGTTTTACCAAGTTGCAAAGTTATTTTTTCTTTTCTCTCCTTAATGACTCAGGCACTGTATTTTTTATTAAACTGCCATGTATTTCTGCTGCTGCTTTGTCACTAATTTTAGCCAGCCAGCCAATAAAGTCACACATTGACTTTATTGATCTGATTCGCTACCAAGGCAAATTTGTCCATTAAATCCACGGGACTTGCACTTATTGGTTGGTCCACCTAGAGACTGGAAATCTGAATATTAGGCTTTATCCTACCTTTTATATTGAAGTACTTGACGTGCTTTTCAGCATCGTCTCTATTAGATTATTACTTATGTATCACATATGCCGAAATTGGAACTGACCTAAGGACTGTACATTGTTTGTCTGTTGTTCCTAGCCATGTTATTTGTTCACTGCTTAATGCTGATGTGTTATTTTGTTCACCAATTATGGTTGAATGTCTCTACTAAGGGTAGCAACCCTTGTTTTGTTTTATACAAGAATTGATATATGCTCTATTTCAGCATTTTTACTGTCATAACTGTGTTATTAAATACCTGCCTGCTATTTGGACTATTATGTACTGATATGCGCCAAGGAATTACCTTTATTTACATGTTTCTTTGTAATGTCCAGAGGTCCGTATTTCTCTGTAACATGCATAGTGGTGTGTGTCTCTGTAACATGGAAAGTTTCAAATATCTCTATAACATTCAGAGTGACATGCGTCTCTGTAACAGTGCGTGTCTCTGTAACATGCAGGGTGGTCTATATTTCCATAGCAAAGAGAGTGAAGTGCATCTGTAATATGTAGAGTAGTGTTTATCACTAGAACAAGTAAAACAGTGTATGTTTCTATACCAATTACAGTGGTCTGTATATCCATAATTGTTATGAGCTAATCGTGATGGTTCACTGTGATTCTTCCACTAACAGCCGAGATGCTTTCCCATTGGCTGCTGCTCTGCTGTGCCGAGGCCGACTGCCAAGCAGCCAGTATGCATCTTCCAGCTGCTCTGTTGGTAAGGTGACTCACTCTTTGCATTCCTGCAGCAGGGCTCATTTCTGCAGGGGCCTCTGATTGGTCATCAGTGCTTTAACGGAGGGCTTAGCCTTCTTATTGGTGATAGCATCTGTGACCTGTCTTTTGTGTAGCCTGCCTGTTTTGTTCAACACACTACCTATTCATTACATGTTGCCTGACCTTTTTCCTGTCTCTAGATATTCTTTGTCTGTTACCCACCTTAGATCTTTAAATTTGTTTCTGGACATCTGTGTTCTCTGCCTGCCCTGACCTTCGGCTAGTCTCCAGTTATTGCTGCTCACTGCCTTCCCTTGACCATTTGCTTCTCTCTGGTTTGTATACCACCTGATGTATTACTACTTCCAGTCTCTAGAAACCTGTGATGCCTGGTTTCTTTTTTTTTTTGTAAAAAAAATATTTTTATTGCGTCTATGGTAGCAATACATCCTTATTCAATCAATCAGAAATAAAAAATAAATACAAAAATCATAAAACATATCCAAATGGGCAATGGAACATGAGTAAGAGTATGTGGAGAGAAAAAGTGTCTTTGACCAATTACTGAGGAGGAGGCAGTGATATTGGAGGATTACTGTCACATAAAAATATGGTAGAGCTTCTCCTTAAAAAGGGAGAATACAAGGGGGGTGCTTGGGCCTAGTCCTGGAGTATGCTCTTTCTGGCAGCAGCCAAGATTGTCAGTAACAACTTTCTGCATCCTTTTCCTATCTTGTACTCCGTAGGGAAAATCCTAAAGATTACCCATTCTGGAGATAGGGGAAAAAATTCATCAAATGAGTGAATGAGAGCCTCCAGATCTGGGTCCAGAGCGGATTGAATGGAGGACAATCCCAGAGGCAATGGGTCAGATCTGCTTGAGAAAAGCTGCACTTTGGACAATGATGTGAGTCTGATAGTCCAAATCGAAGCGGCGGGAAGGAGACAAATATGTCCTGTGATAAATGTTCATAGTCGAGGTGTCTAATGCTTTCAGAAGGATTGTTGGCATTAGATTGTGAAATTCTTGTGGTAGATCTGTCATAATCAAAGTGATGTTGAAGTAGTGGATTTATGTTTTGGAACATTCTGGGATAACACAAGTTCCAGTGGGTTGTCCCAGTCATGTGGAGAAAATTTGCATAGGACAGTGCTAATATAATAATGATAAACATCCAGATGGAAAGCGCTATATTGTATCCCACGGACCAACAAAACAAAAGGCAATCATACAAATGCAAAAAAACAAATAAACAATATCAATAAAAAATGTCCAAAACCATCTGTGTTCAATTTCTTGCAACTGATTCCTTCAATGCCAGATATAAAATATTGATCATTCATAGGACAGAAATAGTAATGACAATTTCCACCCGTCCTTCCTCTCAATAAAATTGTAAGAAATAAATTCCTACCAGAAGAAGTGGATTGCTGGTCATGTAGCAAGATCTTTCGTTGCTCTCCTCTATTCACTCCTCAGTTCGATATCGTGCTGATTCTTAATCTCCCTCTGATCATGTCCCAATCAGAGATAGAAAAAATACACATCTAGCGTGATATTGTTTTAAAGGAGCGATAGTAGAGATTCTTAAAATCAGCCTAGACTGATTTTAAGAATCTCTACTATCTGCCGATTTTATAAAGTATCACTGCATTTCACTATGTGCGTTTTAAGACTGGCTATAAGGTAATAGTATTTTTATATACTTTTTTGCCAAGAGATTCATTATTTATTGCTGGATTTTATATACCCATTTCTGATATATGTCCTATGGGACAGAATAAAAATCGCTCCTTTAAAACAATATCATGCTAGATGTGTATTTTTTCTATCTCTGATTGGGACATGATCGGAGATTAAGAATCAGCACAATATCGAACTGAGGAGTGAATAGAGGAGAGCAACGAAAGAACTTGCTACATGACCAGCAATCCACTTCTTCTGGTAGGAATTTATTTCTTACAATTTTATATTATCAATATTTTATATCCGACAAGAAATTGAACACAGATGGTTTTGGACATTTTTTATTGATATTGTTTATTTGTTTTTTGCATTTGTATGATTGCCTTTTGTTTTGTTGGTCCGTGGGATACAATATAGCGCTTTCCATCTGGATGTTTATCATTATTGCATATCACATTCAAAAGGTTGTTTCATCCAAGATATTCGGCAGCTTCATTGACCATTGAGCGCTGATAGTTTTTTTCTGCTATTTATTAGTGCTAATATAATGTTGGCTATAAAATAAGGCCAGGTGGCTTGGGCATAACTCATAGGCTTGCTTTGGTCTATCAGTGATTTGATCTTATTGACACCTAATCTTTCCCATTCTGTGAATGGATAGGCCACCATGCAGCCCTGAAAGTCTGGGATACGAAATAAGGGGAGGTGAGTTGAAGCATGAGGGATTAGATAGAACTTAGAACATAGCTGTCAGGTACTTCCTGATCACGAAGGGGGAGAAACTCCAATAGCCCAATGTCTGGTTGAAAATTTGCATCAAGTGCAGTAAAGGTGTAAATATCAGTATTATGTAGCCAAACCCTGAGGTGGTGCAATGGGGCAGCTTGATTATAACAAGTGACATTTGGAAGATTAAGACCCCTTATGCTCTAGTTTACTGTAATTTTACCAGGTCTGTATAAGGCTTCTTTGATTTGCAAATAAAGCGGTGGAATGCCAAGTCTATTCTAGCTGAGTAAAGTGCGTGAGTAATAAGGGTAGCACTTGGAGGGGATACAAGATTTTAGGTAATGTGATCATTTTAATTAGATTTAATCTTCCTCCATAGGAGAGACATAGACGACCCCAGCTCCGCAGCTCCTGTTCAGCAGCTGTTTTCACCTCAGAAATATTAAGAACATACAATGAATGAATATTCTTCGGAAGCTGGATGCCCAGGTATGGTATGGCTGAACTTGCTAATTGAGAGCTATATCCGTCGCCCAGGAGGGGCTGGTGAATATATCACCCGTAAGTATAGTGCCAATGATTTGTCAAGTTGACGGTGAATCCACACAGAACCAAACTCTGTGATTCGGTCCAAAAGGGGCCACAGAGAGTTCTCCGTATTGAATATGTATAATAATATTTTATCAGCAAAGGCAGTCAGTTTAAATTCCCTTCCACCAATCCTAATCCCTTTCAGAAGCTCTGCAGAACCCTGAGCATTGGATCCAACACTAGATTAAAAATAAATGAGGAGAGGGGCACCCCTGAGTCAAACTTCTAGACATCATCAAGGGCAATCCTGTGGTTTCATTGACCAATAAGGATGTAGATGGGGATGTGTAAAAAAAATCAATGAGAACTCTAAAATCGGAGTGAAAGGGTCTGTAAAAGAGAAAACCTCATGAAGGTAGGACCAGGAGACTGAAACAAATGCCTTCTCAGCATCTAACTTAGAAACATGTGTGACATAGGAGGAGAGGTAGAGTACACTACCACTGAGATGGATGAGTGAATACCTTTAACTGAATGACGGCCTGTGAAACATCCTAGCTGATGTTCAGTCAACAGATGGAGAGTATAAATTGGAGCCTGTCAGCCATAATTTTGGCCAGCACCTTGTAATCTAATTTGAGGAGGGTGATCAGGCGATAGGATCCTTCTAATTGACGATCCTTTCCCGGTTTGGAGTGAAGAAATGTGTTTTCGACATTGAAGGATCGGTATAGCAAGCGTTCCCTAAGAAGCTTGCAGAACAATTCTGAAAGGATAGCGTGACCGGATGGGCTTACTGCGCCACCTGGTCTGTAGGGGGAAGGAGGAATGGAGGGCTGGGTAGCGGGCAGAGCATTGACACAGAGACACTGGTTTCAGCACAGGACAGCCAGGGAACGTATTAGAGTCTAAGTTCTTATATTTTGGTCACAGGATACAGCAGGTAATAGTCACAGGCAGAATCTTCAAGCAGTGATGGGGAATTTCTCAACAGTACTGACAAGGACAGTGACATACACTTGTTTAAGGTACTAGTGATTTTCCAGAAGTACAGATGGAATATGATACATTACATTACATGGTCAAACAGAACTTCCTTTTATACAGATCCTGACCAGGGCCGGATTAACCCAAGGTCTAACTGGGCTATAGCCCAGGGGCCTCGGGCATCCAGGGGGCCCTTCAAAGTCCTCAGCAGCATTATTGATCAGTCCAGGGCGATCAATGCTGCTGAGCACTGTCACTGTAGTCCTCCGTCCCCGGCGCTCAGTAATCTGCTTACTGAGGAGATCTCGCGAGTGAACTCTCGCGAGATCTCCTCAGTAAGGATCTTGCAGCGCGCCGGGGACGGAGGACTACAGTGACAGGTAAGCGCTTGGGGGGGGCCCTCACGGGGTATGGGGGGGCAGCAGGTGGCTCACATTGGGGGCCTCACGGGGGAATGGAGGCGCCCTTAGCCCAGGGGCCTTCATTCCCTTAATCCGGCCCTGATCCTGTCACATATATTGTCAGGGGATAACCCAGCCCACCGATCCGGCCAGGCCCCAAAACGTTTAATATCACAACAGATGATAGAACATCAGGATGTGAAGTTTTAACTCCACATCTCTAGATGTAGAGTTAAATTCACATAAATCTGTGATTTCCTAAAACTTGCTGTTAGCATTATTCATGCACTTTGCCTATCTTTTTAACAAGGAAGAACACAGGCAACTATCCCCTTCCTGGGCTTTCAGGCTTAAAAGACCTGTTGGTTACTGAGATGAAAAGGTCTAATTCACATGAGGGGGGTCCTTTCTTCAGACAGCTGCAAAAACACATTTACTTCACACACATACCTATTGCATCAGGAATCAGTTCATTTATAATACACACAGATAACAGAGTATGAAAATCAGTACATTTGCAATTATATAAATTAGCGCACTGTGCTAATAATTTGAATATATTTATAAATGATCCAGACACAGATAGGTACCAATTCCCCCGCAAACTCTTGTAATATTCAGTGGTAAAGTCGTCTGGGCCCGGGCCTTTGTTATGCTTTAGGGTTGTTATTGCGTAGTTTATCTCTTAATGTTTAATGTCACCCGAAACGGATTCCTGTTGGTCTGGTGTCAAAGGTGGCAATTTTGCTTCTGCCAGGAATCTAGACATTGTCTGGCAGTCAGTCAGGAAAGTTTCCCCTTTTACAATTTGGTGTAATAAGCCTGGAACAGTACGAGAATCCCTTCCAAGTCGGTAAGAAAGCTAGAGGAATCTGTTGACTTAAGGGCTATAATATGACCTCGTCATTTCTGGAGTCTTGTCATATTTGCTAAGAGCCGGCCAGCCTTCCCCCCATCTAAAAGATGCTAAACTATAGGGATGTGGGGGCTGCCTATACTAAACTATAGGGATGGTGGGGGCTGCCTATACTAAACTATAGAAGGGGGGGTTGCCTAACTAAACTATGGGGCTGCCTACACTAAACCATAGGGATGGGGGGCTGCCTATACTTAACTATAGGAAGGGGGGCTGCTGCCTGTATTAAACTATAAGGAGCAGCCTATACTGATTTATAGGGAGAGAGGATGCCTATACTAAAGTTTAGGGAGGGGGGTTCCAATACTAAACTATCGGGAGGAGAATGGAGCTTGCCTATACTAAACTATAGGGAGGGGACTGCCTATACTAAACTATAGGGAGGGGGGCTGCCTATACTAAACTATAGGGAGGGAAGGGGGCTGCCTATGCTAAAATATAAGGGGACTGCCTATGTTAAACTATAGGGAAGGGGGCTGCCTATACTAAACTATAGGGAGGGGGGGCTGCCTATACTGAACTATAGGGAGGGGGCTGCCTACACTAAACTATATGGAGGGGGGTTGCCTTTACTGAACTATAGCAAGGGGGGCTGTCTATACTAAATTATAGGGAGGGAGTGCCTATATTAAGCTATAGAGAGGGAGGCTGCCTATACTGATATATAGGAATAAGGACTGCCTATACTAAACTATATTGAGGAGGGATGCCTATACTGAACTATCGGGAGGGTTAGGGGGCTACCTATACTAATCTATGTAGGCAGCCCCCTCCCTATACTAATCTATAGGGAGGGTGCTGCCTATACTAAACTATAGGCTGCCTATACTAAACTCTACTTATACTAAACTAGAGAAAGGGTGGCTGCCTAGTCTAATCAATAGGTGGGTTATTTATACTAAACTATAGGATGGGGGCTGCACAGGGAAAACTATGGGGGGCGCACAGAGAAAACTATAGGGAGGGGGCTGCATAGAGAATTTTATAGGGAGAGGGTCTGCACAGAGAAAACTATAGTTGAGGGCTGGTATAATGTGTGAGGGAATGTGGGGGTTATCTTATTAGTACGTAGGTGAAAGGTAGGCTATTAATTTAGTGCTGGAGTTTAGTTAGGGGCTAATTATTGAATGGATGCTATTTTATTTGTGGGGTGATAGTGGGGAAAGTTAATTTACTGGTGGGACAATTTAACTTATTGGTGGGGCTTATTAAATTAAGATGGAATGACGGGACCTTTAATTTAATTCTGATATGCTTTTTGTCTATAATTGAATGTGGGGCTGAGTTTGGGGAAAAAGGCTATTTATTAAATGTGAATATTAATTATTTAATGCCGGGGATGGTCATGGAAAATGGTTATATTAAAAGTAAATTATATTACTTTATTCCTGGGGCTGTTGGTAGGGAGGTTAATAGGTCTATTAATGAAATGGGAATACTATTAATTTAATGTTGGGTTTGTTTGGAGGGAAATTGATACATTTATCAACTGTAAGTACTATTACTTTAATGTTGCTGTTGGAGAGAGGCCTAATTATTAAATGTGGGTGCGGTATATTGAATGCTGCGGATGATTGGAGGTTTCTAAATTTCATGTACCCATTTTTTTTCCAATAGGGTCTCCAAGGTTCCAGACTAGCAACAACTGGTCTAAAGAAACTAGCAGCCACAAGTGTTGAAAATGATTAGACAGATAGGAGAGAGCAGGACTGTCTGCCAACTGTCCTAAATCTGGTGGGGCAATCCCGAATTTGGGTGACTGTCTTGCTTAATCAGGATTTGGTCTGACTACATGGACAGTTGGAAGGTAAGTCCTGATTCACACTGTACTGCCTGTGAAGCAGAACTATAAGCACCTAGCAGTAGTGCACTCAGTTTTGCCTGTGTACTTGTCTAAAATTTGTCTAAAGTAATAACCCCCTGCTTAAGTGCACCAGGCCCCCCAACACCCCCTTTGCAGTGCTACATGGTATTAGGTGGGCCCCAGTCATTAGTTTCCCCGGTGGGCCCTTCATGCCCCAGTCCAACACTGTACGCAATTTTAGGACCCCCTCACGTCTTTTGAGGTATCTTTCCAATGGTCAATGCTGTCATCGAGAAACTCCGCCCATTTACCTCTCATGTATTGCTGGAAATGCTCAGAGCTGTAGCGATGTGAAAGAAACCTACAGTGTCAGATTTGTTTTGCCTGTATACAGCAATTGGAAAGAGATCGATACAATGGTGTGGTCCAATATGACTATATCAGCTATGTCTGCTCTGTGGATTTGCGGCATTAAGAATTTGCAACAAACACATAATCTATTTCTGAAAAAGAGCCATAGACGCTAGAGGAAAAGGAATCATTTCTATCAGTACGATTGAGCAAATGCCACGAGTCAGCCACACCACGTCTAGCAGCCAGCTGGGCGTTATGTCCAAGCCCTGAAGATTTGACATTGGGTGGAACATGTGGCCTATTCAGTTTCAGGTTCACCACCAAGTCACCTTCTAGGATAAGATTGGGTTGCATGACCAGCTGGATGAGGGACTAGAAAAAAGGTGACTGAGCAGTGTTTGAAGCATAGATGTTATGAAATGTGAACTTAGTATCATTAATTTGTATATGTGTCTGCAAATAGCATATTTCAGGTTCAGCTACCGAGCCCAGAATGGTATTTTGGAGGTGACAGGCAATGACTAAAGCAACCACTCTTGTCTTTGAACTGTGAAAAGCCGTGAAGCAGTCCCCTATTCAGCCAGCGTACAAGGCCGGGTCGTACACTTCTTTCCATTGAGTTTACTGCAAGAAGACCATATCTTTATGGGAGCGTTTAAGATGGGCAATAACTTTCTTATTGTTCAGAGAGTTTAGCTAGTGCAGGAGGGCGATTCAAATGAGTGGACTGCATGGCTAGCCTATCCTCAGTAGTGGGTGTAATATGTGGTGAGCAACCTGGGGGAGAGAACCAGGGTATTATCGTAATCGGCCATCCATGATTAATTGAAAGGTGGGATAGTGAGTATATGTGGACATAACTGTCATATGTAGTTGTGGATATTAAAAAAAAATAATTGGAAAAAGACATAAAATAAATGTTGCATTACAAATATCAAACCTCAAACCATTTTCTAACATCTTTCTAACCGAATGTAATAACCATAGGTCTCTAGAACTAAAACCAGAGATCATATAATAAACAAATACATACATTAGGGGGTATATTTACTAAACTGCGGGTTTTAAAAAGTGGAGATGTTGCCTATAGCAACCAATCAGATTCTAGCTGTCATTTTGTAGAGTGAACTAAACAAATGGGAGCTAGAATCTGATTGGTTGCTATAGGCAACATCTCCACTTTTTCAAACCCGCAGTTTAGTAAATCTAGCCCTAGGTGTCAAAAGTAAAAGTAAAGATTAAGGCTAGGTACACACTGGCCCGATGATTGCAAGAAAAACCTCCAATCAGCCTACATCCGACCGTGTGGTCAGATATTGTGTGAGTGTGTGTAGTGACACAATGATCTGAAGTCGTCCCAAAGTGCTGATCATCATTTCATTTGGTTGGTCGTACTTTTTAATATTTTCCGACCAACCACCAACCGGTCATGTAGTGTGTATGCACTCATGGTCACAATCTCCATAGAGTTTACAGAGTTATGTTCTTTTCAGCCAATACTAGCAATGAATGTCCTGGTGAATAAATTGTAGAGAGTGCTGTAGAAGGAATAATTAATTTGTTAGTTCTGAAACAGAATATTTTGTTTCAGAGATACAGAAACTAACAAAATTTGTTTAGACATGTGGATAGCTATAACAAGTTGGTTTTAATCAGTGTGACAATAGTGAATGAATGAATGAATGAATGAATGAATATTGTGCTGTCATTCTCTGAAGACTAGAGGACCAGTTTTTAGGTACCACAGTGTAAAAAAAGTCATATTGAATTTAAAAACAGGTAACGTCTCGCTCACACATTAACCATTGGTGCTTGTGAATTGTGAATTTTTAGGGGAGCGGAGAGGATGGTTTGACGCTGTCATCTATAATAAAAAAAATACATTGGGCCTGATTCATTAAGGATCTTAACTTAAGAAATTTCTTATTTAAGTCTCCTGGACAAAACCATGTTACAATGCAAGGGGTGCAAATTAGTATTCTGTTTTGCACATAAATTAAATACTGTTTTTTCATGTAGCACACAAATACTTGATAGCTTATTTGTACACTGAAATTTAAAGTTGATATTTGTGTGCTACATGAAAAAACAGTCAGTATTTAACTTATGTGCAAAACAGAATACTAATTTGCACCCCTTGCATTGTAACATGGTTTTGTCCAGAAGACTTAAATAAGAAGTTTCTTAAGTTAAGATCCTTAATGAATCAGGCACATTGTCATACATTTGTATTGCATTACTCAACCTTCTATTTTCTATCTACATACAGTACTTTTTTGTACTATACTTTTTTTTTTTTTACTTTTTGTTACTATACAATTATCTATTTCATGACAAAACACATTAGTACATACATATTAGTACATAAATACATACATACATAAATACATACATATACATACATATTTTAATTAGTGATTATTGTGTTTATTAATTTTATTAATTGTTTTTTTTTGTTTTTTTACATGCTTTTTGTAAAACAAGTGACCTTTTCCATGTTATACATTACAGAGAAGCATCATTTTTCTTTTTTTTACATTACTACATGATTTCAATAGTTTTCTTATGTTTTTAATTTTTTGCACAGCCATGAGAGGTGCGAGACAAAGTTGTCGATTTGACAGTTTACCGTGCGGCGTTAAAAAAAAATAGAATAGCTTTTAACGCTTCTCCCTCCCTATACTTTGAATGGATCATCTAATTTTTCGCGATGGGACCGACTTCGCTAACAAAACGGTGCATTGAAAATAGATTTGAATAATGGGTAAAGTTAACGCGTTACAATCACTTAAAAACACTTACCGCCGTGTTAAAAAAATTACTGCTGAGATTTGAATTTCCCCCGATGTCTGAAGGTGTCGTTTAGCATCAGCCAGATCATAAAAATTATATGTTCGGCCATTCTCAATTAGTCTAAGCTTGGTTGGATATTAGAGAGCAAAATGCCTTTTATTGTTCATCAGATACGTACAGACCGGTGAGAATTCTTTATGTTTCTACGTTAGCATGACCAAATAATCTTGGAAGATCAATATTCAGTTCTTTTACCACTAAGTGTTTTGTGCATCTGAAGGCTAGTAAAAATGTTTCTTTATTCCTAAAGTGTAGAAACCTCACTAGAACAGGACGGGTTACACTTTCTGCCAGGGTCCTTACGATGAGCACTGTCAATTTGAGAGTTTTCAAGCTCATCATGAAGGTTCAAGGCCACAATCTGAGAGGCGCCATCCCTCTTCTGTGCCTGTCCACGTTCTTGCTGCGTCTGGTTGGCAAGCAACCAGACGCGATACTTCTGTCTCCCTGAACTGTCCTCTGCGCATGGCGTCCCTTTGCTAGGCAATAAAATGCTACTAGGAGCTCTGTCGGCGTCCGCCACCAGCGCTAATCATAAGGAGCACACCATCATTTAAAGCTGCCTCTGGTACCAGTATAGTGCCAGAGTATTAGGTCCCCCAACTCCAGCATTCCTTTTGTTTATGCTATCTGCTTTCCAGTGTATGACCTTGGTTGTTCCCTGACTCTTCTTCTGATTGCTACCCTGATTGCAGCTAACTTGGTATTCACTTACTGCCTGTTCCTGACTATTCCTTTGGATATCTTTTTTGTCTAAACGTTACTGACCTAGCTGGTTTATAGACAACTGTTCTGGATATTCCTGTACACTGCTATTGTCTGAATGTTACTGACTTTACTTGTTGTGACAATACCTGTGGAATCCCTGTGTTCCACTACTGTCTGAACTTCTTACCAGCTAGATTACCATCCTCTGTTCTCTGTATCTCACTGGTAGCTCAGTAGAAGGACCATGACCTATGCGTCTCTCGCAGCAAAAGCCAAACCACCTTGAGGGGTTCCTGGAGAAGACCGAAGGTGCATTAGACTCCAAACCTCCTACTAGAGTCATGCCAGCAGGTACATTTTAGTTTTCAGATCTGTGACAGTATACTCTGGCCATGTGTACCAATATAACAAGGGAACCTTCTGCTCACAATTTGCTTTTCCATCATGCCCGGCAGCTAGAACAACAAGAGTCTTACCAAACACGACTCTTACAGTGTGTTTAAGGAGTTATCACTTGTTTGGACGCCCTACAGAACTCTCTGGCAGTCACCTCCTTGGTGGTAACTACACCTCCTGCACTTCCTAGTGTATCTTCTGCCACCATCTCTTCTCCTTCACTCCAAATTCCTCCTCCTCAGAAGTTTGATGGAGATCTGATTAAATGCTGGGGTTTAAAATCAGTGCACTATTCAATTTGAGTGAATTCCAAGCGCATTTTCTTCAAAACGTACCAAGGTGGCTTTCATGATTTCACTTCTCAGGGGTCAAGTTCTTGCATGGTCTTCGCCGCTCTGGGAGCGCAATGATCCTATCATCGGGAGTTCATCTTCTTTCATTGAAGCATTTTGAAAGATCTTTGGCGAACCTAGCCGAGTTTCTTTGGCGGCCTATAGTCTTCTAATTCTCCGCCATTGTAAACTTAAGGTTGGCCAGTATGCTGTGCAGTTCCGCACGCTGGCTTCAGAATTAAAATGGAACAACAAAAGTTTAGTGTCATCTTTCTGTAAAGGCTTCGCAGATCGTATAAAAGATGAACTATGCTTGTGTATAAGGATTGACCTGCATTTCCAAGAGCCCACTCAGAAGAAGTATTCCTCCCGATGTTTTGTCCCTTGTCTGGCTCCTCAGTTTCAGAATCCGGTAACATTTCTTGAGGAACCTATGCAGATTAGTCGTTCTCGTTTGTGTCCAGAAAAACATGAGAAATGGTTCAAAGAATGGCTATGCCTCTATTATTGAAATCTAGGTCATCTATTCAACTCATGTCTCCCACTTATTCGGTAAGAGGGAGGTCGCTCTATGAGACTCTGTACCAGCTCCCTATTCCATTAGTAATTATAAGTTTCTGACTGTTGTACTGGACTCTCCAAAAGGGCCCCATCTGACCTGGCTTTTGTGGATTCTGGCTCCTCCAGAAGTTTCATATTGGCTTCTCTCATTTCACAGCTCCACCTTTCACTATGTATCTTGTCTCTGCCATTTTCTCTCACCGCAGTAGATGGTAACCTCCTATGTTACCTCTCCCACTGGCCGGTGCAGGTTTCTTCTTCGTAAAGAAGAAAGACAGGTCACTCCTTCCTTTTATCGACTATCGCGCCCTTAATTATATATCCATCAAAAATCATTACCCCCTGCCTCTCATCTCCAATCTGTTTGATAGGATCAGCGGATCCCGGATTTTTACCAAGCTTGATCTACGGGGAGCATAAAATCTGATTCATATTTGTGAATTAGATGAGCTGAAGACTGCCTTCAAACACTCAAGATGGGCTTTTTGAATATCTTATGATGCCTTTTGGCCTTTGCAATGCCCTGCGGTTTTCCAATATTTTCTGAATTAGTTTTTCCAAGACTTGTTATATACCTCATTGGTTGTCTACCTTGACGATGTCTTGGTATTCTCTCAGAATCTTACCTTTCCTCACATTCATGCCAAGGAGGTATTGATCCGCCTGCGCAAACACCACTTGTATTGCAAGCCCAAAAAAATTATTTTTAAAGTTCCACAGGTTCTGTTGCTTGGTTTTCTTTTTTCTGGAGATGAGTTACAAATGGATCCAGCTAAGGTTTCGGCAATCTCTGACTGGCCCCATCCTCAAGGTCTCAAGGCCATCCAAAGATTTGTCTGCCTTGACAATTACTATTGGCAGTTTATTAAAGAATTTTCAACCATCATTGCTCCCATCACAGCCCTTACCCCGAGGTCTGATGATCCTAAATCCAGGCACCCCAAAGCCATATCAGCCTTCCATACTTTAAAAAAGGTCTTCTCCTCTGCTTCTGTGCTAGCTCAACCAGATCAACAACGACCATTTTTCCTGAAAGTTTATGCCTCTTCAGTAGGCGCTGGAGCTGTACTCATATAGATTTCATACACTGTGTGATTCTCTCCTAGTGAGAGTAACAATGGATATGGGGACAAGGAACTATTAGCCATCAAATCTTCCTTTGCAGAATGATGTAATCTCTGAAAGATGCATTACATCCGGTAATTGTCTTCATCGATCACAGGAATCACAGGAATCAAATTTTTTGTTTGTGAAGCCCATTGCTTTAATCCTCCACAGGCTTGCTGGGCATCTTTCTTCTCATGATTTTACCTGATTCTTACCTATTGTCCTGGGTCCCAGACCAGTCAGATGGACGCCTCGTCTCGCTCCTTTGATAATTCCGACCTCCTGTCGCCTTCTGAGCTTCAGCCCATCATTAACCCTTCTAACTAGGGCTAGGGTTTGACCCCTCCTCTCAGATGTTCTTTCCTAGAACCTTATCTAAGACCTAAGGCTTTACATTGGTCTCATTCCACCCCAGATCGCTGGTCATGCTGGTGTTAAGAAAACTACCTCTCTGCTGTGCAATCGATTCTGGTGGCCCACCATCCTCTCGGATATCCATAACAGTTCAAGAAGTCCACCTGCTGGTCTCCTCTCCTTGCTGATTCCTGATTCACCATGGGTGAGCATCTCAATGGACTTCATCACGGATCTTCCTTGTAGTGTCGGTTTTGATGCTATTTGGGTCATTATTGACAGATTTTCTAAAATGGACCATTTTGTACCATTGTGTGTTTACTTTCCACAGACCAGCTTGAACGTACCCTTATCAGAAAGATTTTCAGACTCCATGGATGTTCTTTGGAGTTTATCTCTGATCGCGGGGTTCAGTTCATTTCCCGTTTCTGGGGACCTGGGGATGGATTTAAAGTTTTCTTCCAGTTAACCCCGAAACAAATGGGCAGACAGAGAGTGTAAATCTAGACCTTGAGATCGTTCTTCGGTGTTTCTCCTTTGAAAATCAAACCAACTGGTATCATCTCCTTCCTTGGGATGAATTTTTACACAACTACCATGAGAATCAATCCAACGCATTCTCTTTATTTTTTACTGTTTTTGGACCCACCCTAATCTCCCAGACCCTTTTCTGTCTCCTGGTTCCTACTACAGACTGTTTTTTTTGAGACTTATCCCGCATTTGGTCTTGTGCTAAAGACAATATACTAGAATCCTCTCAATGCTACAAACATTTTTCGGATCGCTGCCAGAGGCTTACACCAGTTCTGAGTGTTGGGAATAAGGTGTGGTTATCAACTCAGAACCTGAGGCTCAAGGCACCATCTATGAAATTGGCCCCTCGCTTCATTGGATCTTTCACTCATATCGTGAATTCTGTTACTTAGAAACTCAATTTGCCTCCCTCCCTTAGAAGTCACTGTGAGGATACCGGGTTTAACGTAACCTTCTGGGCCGCACAGCTGGCCTACCCGGTACCTATCCAAGGTTCAACATCACCCAGGCAAATATCCGAAAATAACACAAATAAGTTTATTTAACAAAATGGTAGCACAAAACAGCAACAACAGATGTAAATAATAATAACTTGCAACAAATATAACTACACTACAGTCTGGCACAGACAACATACAGGGTATAATGAAAACACCTCACCCATATCCTTGTTACATTCAGGGACTGCTGCTTCTCTCCTTTAGGACTACCAGCAAACGTAGTGGCCTTAGGTCACTGTCACTCCGCTTTCAGCGGGCACACAGCTCCCCAAGACCTGGAGAGGTAAATCAGGGTACGGCAGTACTCAAGGGACCGATTGTCCCTTTCCTGTCAGGGGCAGAGCTTAATACAGCTCAATGCCAGCCTGACCTCAGCTATCACTCTTAAGTGAATGCCAATTTGCTGTCTTCTCTAACAGTTTTTTAAACCCAGAAATGTCCTCATCAGCAATTCCAGTACCAGCCTGATTGGTCCTTTCCTTTCTTTACCTTTTCACAGGTAAACATACCGCCCAGGAGATCACAGATGAATCATTCCTGATTTAATTAGGAACAGATATTGTTATGTGGCAATACAGGAAATTTTTTTTAACCGAGATCAGTATCCAGACACCTTTACATTTAAATACACAATGCAGTCTTCTGCCATTAAACATAGAGCTCTGTCTCTGGGCATTTTCTTATGCTAGCACAGACAGCACAGCTAAAGGAAGACAGAAAACCCCCTGGTGTTATGTCCATTCACACAGGACTGGTGGACAATAACCCTTTTGCCTACACTGAAACAATAGCCTAGTCTGCATGCTAAGTATACAGACTGGCAGTTACTTCAAAACAGAATATACACAAGCTTAAATATGACTGACAAATATTGGGAAACCAGAGGGCTAGAAAAGTATATGTTTGATAGTCCACAGTTACCTCACAGACACATTACCTTTCATATGTCCCTGTTAAGAACATTGGTTCTCAATGAATTCTCTCAGCTTCCTCCACGCCCGGCTCCTATTCAGTCTTCTTTTGAAAAAAGAGTATGAAATCAGCGACAATCACACGTTCCTGTATCTGTTATGGTCCTAAACAAATCTTGGTCCACTGGAAGGACTTCGGTCCTGAGGAAAGATCCTGCGTAAACCAGCAGGATCTTCATCCCCCTCAATTACTCAAAAATTTTACAAACAACATTCTGTTGTTCCTTTGAACAAAATAAGGGGGTTGTACTGTCGGGTGCCATCCCACTTCTGTGCCAGAACGGCAGAGCAACCAGACGCAATCTTTTCGTCTCTCTGGACAGGTCCTCTACACATGCGCGTCCCTTTGCTAGGCAACGGGACACTACTAGGATCTCCGGTGTTGTCCACTGATGCTGCCCTGCTGGCACTTATCATTTGGAGCACCTCCCTATTTAAGCTACCTCTGGCACCAGCATGTCATTGCTTTTTACAACTGTGCAGTGTATAAATTGTTCACCTCTTTCTTTGGAAACCAGAGCCTTCTCATAGAAGCTTATGTTAGTGATAACAATTGCATGCATATGCATACAAAACTTTATCTTGTTATATTAAAGAGAATAATACTTATGTGCTTTGGAACCACAGAGATTGCATCAGAGATATTTTATTGCAAATGATAGATACGGAAACAGTAACAAACTAAAGATCTGAAGCTGCCACGATAGTGCTATCTAGGTGAACTTTCTCATATAGAAAAAAAGGGGAGGGGGAAGGTGGAAAAGTAACGCGCTACATCTTTGTGTGGAGTGAGAAGTTGCAGAATGAGTAAGCAGTAGTGATAACAGACGAAAGAATGAGTTTGTCTATATTGCCGTTACAAAGCCTGCAGGCTGAATAGAGAGCCTCTAGTGATAATACAAACTTAGTACAGGAAGCAGAAGAAATATAAGCAACAGCAATATATGAATACAAATTATTACAATTATTAGGGAGATTATCTTGCCATGAATGGAGCAAATATGAGCCAGGTAACAATGTCTTATATAGATATCCAGAGAGAAGCAGTCAGTCAGGAGCAGAAAACCAGGGTATTGGCGTAAGTCAGCACGACCGTTGTCAAATGAAGAATTGGACTTGCAACCAGAGTTGTGAAATCTTAAAGCTCAACTAATTGTGCCCATTGTAATATGTCGTCAGGCAATCAATTAGATGTTGGTTGCAGGTGACCAATGTACTGTAAAGTCAATTCTCGTGTCTGAGACCACCAGGACAGTATGGTAAAGAGGGTGGGGGGGAGACGTACACAAAACATGTGTCCTGCTAAATGTTAAGGTGAGGGTTCTCCAACAGTGCAGATAGCCAGGCCAATGGAGGTCTAAGGGGTTGTCACTGAGGGGTAACTGGGGAGTAGTAGAGTAGTAGCGGTGGATAGGAAGGAAAAAGTTACATACAACTACTCACCGCACCCAAAGGTTAGTGAAATAGGTTTAGAGAAGGATCCAGGAGCATGTCCGGTGACTGTCAGGTAAAACTGCAGCATCTCTCTCGGGTCTGAAGAATGTCGGGTATCATGATAAGTCCAGCATGGAGGAAATAGGTGCCTGCGAACAAATTTTCATGAATGCTTACATGCATGCAATGTAAGCATGGTAAGTATAGTATGACTTTATCCTGCCAGTCCATCTGTAGTGAATTTTTTTTTTTTTTGGTGCTGGTGATGTGCCCATTTATATTCCGAGTTCCTGTTAAGTACAAAGCATGGAACAAAATAAGTGGAGTAGTATGGGGATGGGGGTCAGCACATGGACAGTTAAGCCCCAAAGGTGCTTCAACGCATATGTGCAAACTACGGCAGTGGTGCGCTGGAGACGCCAGCGCTGGCCCTGGTAATAAGCAAATTGTTTGCATGTCTATAAAATGTATCTTAGTGTGTATGTCTCTGTAACAAGTAAAGTACTGTGTTTCTCTGTATCTTTGTAACAAGCAGAATGGTGAGTGATGTGTGTTTGTAATATGTACAGCAGTGTGTATCTCTATATCAAAAAGATTGAAATAAGTCTCTGTACCACATTACCAGCCAAAGAGGAAGGGAGTGCATTCATGTCACTCATTCAGTGTTTTAGCCCCCCAACCCCAAAAAAGCGTTGGTGCTCTAGGTGACTGCTTTAGTTATCCTACTGGTGGTGACGAGCCTGGGTGTTTTTTAGTACCAGTAAAGTGCTATATGTCTACATAACTTATAGAATGATGTATGTTTCTATAGCAAGTAAAGTGGCCTGTGTCTCTGTAACAAGTATACTGGCAGCAAAATAAGCTACCAGAACAGATATCAATCATGTCAAAGAATTTTTAAGATATTGTAGATATTGTAATCATGAAATGTTAAAATGATAGTTACTTATTGCTAGTTATACCATGTTTAGAAAAGACAGAGTATAAAAGAGGGAGGTGGAGGTGCTTATAGTTAAAAGCAATTTTAATATAGGGCATGATAGGACTGAGAGTGTCAGGGGATAAGCCCCTCTAGCTACTCCCTGATTAGATATCTTATAATTTATTCCAATAGTCATACAGTATATCACCTCTATTTTGTCAGAAAATGGCACCTGAACCCCTTTATCGATCACAAACCGCCATCTGCGCACTTGTGACTAGGAAGCTTACTGTAAGGCTTTAAGGGAATACACAGGATTCCAACCCAAACCTCACACTTACCTCTTCCTCTAAGACTACAGATTCTGCTGGTACCTTCCCAACACAGACGCACGCTTCACACCACTTAGCAATTGCCACAAGTTAGGAATAAGGCCTGTAGCAAGTCTATGACTTAATCACCCAATTGCGAACACTTGGTGCTCTGGTAGCTAAACAGTTAACCCTTTACACACTGGTTTCTAAAGAGTTAATCCAGCCAAGCAATCTGTCTCTTTGAACAGGCAATGAATTAGTTTTAGAGCAATAAGGACAGAACTAATAAATTGTTAGATTTAATATACAAAACGTACAATGCTTACAGAGAATTAAAAAAACAGTTAGAGAAAGATCTGCCATACAAGTAAAAAATTGCAAACAGTTATAAAAAAAATGGGATGAAAGTACAGAGCATAACTTATTTATCATAATCTGTATGCCTGGGGGTAGGCAGAAAAGATGGACAGTCCTACAATTAGACTGATCCCCAAGAAACTGACAACTTGTCCCTTCTCATCACAGGTTTATTAAGCAAAATGAAATGGGACATTATTCACAGGGACATGTTAATGCTAATAGGGGGCAGGAATGTCCCTGGTGTTACTACAGTTTTCTCACAGATATTCCCAAAGTTTTGACCTTTGGGTAATTCTTCACAGATATATCCCAGATACATAACTCCCCCTTCAATAAACCAGTCATAATCTCGCACATTGAAATACCAAACATAATGGAGTTATGACAATGTGACATACCTTTTCCAAAGATATGTGATTATAGCTGTTCCCGGATACCGCCAGTACCTGTCATTCACAACCCTGGTGTGATTTCTGCTCCTCAATATGTAGTGGCACCCAGATTTCCCAAAATATGAACTATGAAGACATATTCCGTTGAAGCCCATATTTCTGTATACCTGGGTAGGCATTCAAATGTGGCCTTTGTCTCCAAGATTCTCACCTAGGCATATGGCTCTCTCTTTTACATCTAGTGGTTCTTTGTGTTTACACTACCTATTGAAAGGAAGTCAATTAGGAAGTGGAATACATGATCAAAAACAGTGGATGTCTGTGATCTGCATATCTTAAGCAGGTTTCATCACAAAAAGGTTTGCTCAACCTAATTACCTCCTACTGGACTAATTGATCAAATGTTTTAAAACATTTGGTGAAACATTTATCTGAGTTGAAAATCAGGTTCACTTTTATGTATTAATGTAATATTGTATTTGGGCTCTGACATTTAATATTCTATGTCATCATATCAGATTTATGCTCTCATCCTGACAGAGAGTATTAGTTTTTTTTGCAAATCGTAACGATTTATAGACCACGAGAACAAGATGAAAAATTGGATAGATTATTAATAGAGGAAATCACTGAGATGTAGATGTCAATGAAAGATGAAGTCATAATTACGGAATGTGCTTATGCCTTGTGTTGACAGGAATCTGCCAGTTGCTAATTAAGCCAGGTGTAGTAACATTCTAGATTGCTAGCGGAATGCAAGCAATTAGTTAGGGAACCAACAAGATAGTGTATATTTAGTTCTGATAAAGTCAATGATGTCCATTTGTATATGCGCAAATATGTATCTGCACACTAGTGTTTTGAGTTACATGCACCTTAAGATACGTAGAATCTTAATCTAGTGCATAGATGCATTAGGAGCAAACTTGGAACACAAACACTCAAATTGTATAGGTAAAGAATTTACTCTTGGTAATGAATAAAGCTATGTGTAACTCAAAATAAGACACATCTCAAAGAGACATGCTTAACTTGTACCTGCATGCGCTTACTATACTGCACTAGCATTTGAACGCCCCTAAAAGCTTCTCGAAGCACAAGGGGTCATAATTGTGAAATATGTGCAGCTGAACATACTGGTACAAGCTGTAGGCATGTGTAGTGCAAATTTTTTTATTGGGCATGCCAAATTTCAAGGTGTAAGTGCACTTGCATTCTTCTCTAAGGGGCATATGTATCAAGGCTAACTGGGTCATGCATTTGCATACTTTTCATACTGGTCTGGTGAATCGGTAAGTTAACCATTACTGTTCCAGACCAATATCGCCAAGAAGCTATCGTTCAGCTGCTCTGGCGATATTTTATTGATAAGTTCGGCGACAGTTGATTTTTAAGCAGAGATGAAAAAAAACAAAAACTTTAAAACATTATCCACATAGTATCAACTGTATTTAAAATACAGGCAGTAGTTAAACCGAATCACATTGAAACAAAAATCTTGCATTTATAAAGATTAACTTTAGTGAAATTAGAAATCATTTATGTGACTATCTGACAGGGTGGAAATTGATAGGTCAGTCTATTTGCATTACTTAATTGATATTTTCATTTGGACTTTGGCAGAAAATAAATTCACATTCAGTTTTTAAAGAGGAAAACAACAGATGTTTGTGTTTAACTGTATTGAATTTGTATTTTTAATTACTTTTGTTTGCATTTAATTACATATTATATGGCAAATGCAACTTTTGTATTTATCATTAATTGTCAAGACGCTGTTTTCTGTTGTGTATGTGACACTTCCTTACATTATTTTATTGTGCACAAATAGGGTAATGTGACTTTAGCATTTACTACTAAGACTGTCAAGCAGCATATTTACGCTTTCTCTTGTATCATGGGGCATAAGAATATACATTTGTTACTTTTGAACTAAACCTAATAAACATGCTAGTGATGTACAGCTGGATACATCTTCAGATGCGTCCGTTTGAACCTATGCATGTAAAAGTGCTTTTTCGTGTGTGTGGTGTTTTTTGCCTATGGCCAGGGTATTAATGTGTCTGGCTGTACTTAGGACTTTTAAGTCAATGACGTAGGGGCAGACGAAGGGCTTGTAATCTCTGGGGTACAGCAAGGATTAATCTTGAGTTTTGTTTTTCTTTAATGTATTTATTTATTAGAATTAGAATACAGAAATACTGTGATGTAATGTCAAAGACATAAAATTGGCACTTTTAAGTTAGAGTTGCTGGTGATATGGAGGTAAGTAAGCAGTGTACTTAAGTAGTGGCTAAAGCATTATTAGCGTGGAAGTAGCAAGTTATATTGCCATGTTGCAGGTCATTGGTAAGACCTCACGTCAAGTATTGTGTACAGATTTGGAGACCATGGTCCTGATTCATTAACAAATGCAAAATGAACGCAATGTGCATTTTTTTTAAAAGCGTACGGGCAGTGGATATATGCACGTCCGCATTCATCAAGGAGCGGACGTGAAGATACATCTGTTTATATATGTGTCTAGGTCTGCTCTGCTGTAATAGAGTCACTAAAGAACACACAAAAGAAAGATAAAAACTCTTCAATTAATATCACTTACTAATAATATAGTAATGAATGGCAAAACATTGAAAAATTAAAAAAGGTGGTTTTTCCCCCTCTATGAAATACAATTAGGCTACTAGAATGTAATTAATGTCTAGTGTACATAAATACATTTTTTTCAATTTCTACTATTTGCAAACACATGTTCTACCATGCATACTCAGCCATCATCACTAGCAATCGACACTTAGATAAAATATAGTAAAAAGAAATTGTAGAATAAGAGGACACACTTTGCAATTGGAGAGAGGAAGACTGAAGGGTAACATAAGGAAATACTTTTTACAGAAAAGGTTATAGATGCATGGAATAATCTTCCCATTAGTTGTGGAGGGGACTCACACAGTAAAGGAGTTTAAGAATGCTATTGTTAAGACTTAGAAAATAAATAAACATGAAAAAACACAAACAAACACAGACAAAAAGGGCAAACTAGATAGACCTGTATGTTCTTTTCTGCCATTAAATTTGATGTTTCCATGTAAGGATCTCTGTGGAAAGTAAATAATGTATGTCTCTGTAACAAGTGGATTAGTGTGTGTCTTGGTACCAAGTAAAGTGGTATATGCCTCTGTGGCAAGCAGACTGGTTTGGCTTGCTGAATGGAAGGCTACATTTTATAAGTTGTCACCTGTCTTGCACTCATTGCCAGTGATAATATAGCACGCTAGCTTCCTGGTTCCTTTATCTGTGTCCTGTGGGTAGGGCTAGATTAAGGGCTACATAAGTAATAAGTTATAACTCATAACTAGGGGGTCTGCCAGAGAGTGTCTTTCTCTGTTCCCAGGCAGTCACTAGTGGTAAGGCAAGTGACACTGTGTATAATAAAAAAATATATTAAATAATGATTCCTCCTGGCCTGGGCCTATTTCTGTATGGAGGCCTCGGGCTGCAGCCTCATCAGGCCCATTATTTATCCTGCCTTGCCTGTGTGCTTCTGATCTTGCATTAAGCAGTTCCTGGCTTGGCATTCAGCAGTCTCCTGGCTCCTGATACTTGGCTTTGAAACTTATTGTCTCTCTTCCTGATACCTGGC
Source organism: Mixophyes australis (assembly GCA_036250195.1). Classification (NCBI taxonomy): domain Eukaryota; kingdom Metazoa; phylum Chordata; class Amphibia; order Anura; family Limnodynastidae; genus Mixophyes; species Mixophyes australis. Next base: position 54,183,954 of record JAVHZZ010000008.1, on the reverse strand, counting down.
TTTGCAATCTATAATTTGCTGGCTCCTGATATCTGACTTTCCATCTGCACACTATTCATATAGCCCTACACAATTTTCCCGGTCACGGACTGTGATAATTATCCTTGCTCATGGGATATTTGCAGTAAAGACTGTGTTACATTCCTGCATTGCCACAAATACCCATGGGGATGCTACTGTACCTTCTTCAGCTCCTACCTGTAAGGCACTATATTAGACTCTGCTATTATATGAACCTGACACTTGTAGTACCTCTGTACCAAAAAAGGGGCCACTGTTGTACTTAGACTATTCTCCTAGATGCAGGAGATAGGATAGATACACACTGCAGAAATGTTCTCCCATTGCATTATCTAAAACCATTTTACCAATGATTGATAAAAAAAAGTCTCAATTTGTATGACGATTCACTCTATGCATTATTTACAAAATTTGCCTTCAGATCTCTGCTCTTCTTCTGTCATAACCATCGGCTGAAAAGATCATGCCTCTGTAAACTCTCTGGAGGTCCTGATTGTGAGTGCATACACACTGCAGAATTAGAATGACATTGTTTCATTGCTGAACAAGATTTACAAATGAGTTTGGAAATCTTGATCAACAATTTCATGTGCTTTGGAACGGTAAACGTTGATCGTTCCAGGGTACACACTACTTTTATTGGGCCAATCAGTCGTTTATCGTCCAATTGACCAGATAATCGGCTGCAAACACTGCAGTGTGTACCTAACATTAAGGTCATTACTTCTGGATGCTTATCTCCTCTATCTGGTCTTTAAAAGACTGCCTCTCCCAGTAGTCTTGGCCGGTTCATCTATTATTTTAGCTGCTGCTGGTTCTCTTGAATACTTCTGTGTTTTGATCCTGACTGACATCCTGGTATAGACTCCTGTTTGCCTTTCTACTTTTATCCTGCCTTCTCCCTGGCATCATTGTGGACCCTGGGCTGCACGGTGGCTTAGTGGTTAGCACTTCTTCATCACAGCACGGGGGTCATGAGTTCAATTCCCAACCATTGCCTTATCTGTGTGGAGTTTGTATGTTCTCCCAGTGTTTGTGTGGGTTTCCTCCGGGTGCTCCGGTTTCCTCCCACACGCTAAAAACATACTAGTAGGTTAATTGACTTCTATCAAATTGACCCTAGTCTGTCTGTGTGTGTGTTAGGGAGATTAGACTGTAAGCTCCATTGGGGCAGAGACTGTTCTCTTTACAGCACTGCAAAATTAGTGGCACTACATAAATGAATAAATAAATGAGGATGATGATGATGAAGCCTTATGTATTTTTTCTGCAGACTGTCACACTTCTGCTATTCCAGTCTCCTTGCTTCTTAGCATACCTGGGCCTCCATTTATTCCTGCTGCAGACTGATACACCTCTGCAGATCCAGTCTCCTTGTTTCCAAGCATACCTGTATTCCTACTGCAGACTGTTAGACCTATGCTGATCCGGTCATTTTGCTTCCAATCATACCTGGACTTCTGTGTATTTGTTCTTACAAGCTGGCTTGTAAAGGCAAGTTTGTCTTTACAAGGCAGCGCTGCTTAAAATTCTAGCTGCTCGGCGAGTTGAAAAAATCGGAGTATAATACATTTATCCCCTGGTTCTTCATGTGCTTCTGTCACAGGCCATTATACCTCTTTTTTCCAGTCCCCTTGCTTCTTTGCATACCTGGACCTCCGTTTACCTCTGGCTGCAGACTGTTACACCTCTGCTGATCTGTCATTTTGCTTCCAATCATGCCTGGACCTGTGTGTATTTGGTCTGCATACCATTACATCCCTGCTGATGCAGTCTCCATGCTCCCAAGCCCACCTGGTCCACCATGTGTTTCTGTCACAGGCCATTATACATCTGTTTTTCCAGTCTTCTTGCTTCTTAGCATACCTGGACCTCCGTGTACTCCTGGATGCAGACTGTTATACCTCCGCTGATCCAGTCTCCTGGCTGTCAACTTACCATGCCGACTACTCATCCTCAGCTATCCAGCTCCTGTACCTACAGACCGTTGTACCACCTGGTATTATGCTACAGATTCTCCAGCTTGTCAGGACCTCCATGTTACCTGTACCCGCAATCTACTTCTGCTTAACCTGGACATTAAGTTTTTTTCTGTCTGTTGATCACTCCACCTGCCTGAATACCGTACTCCTTAGCGCTGTCAATCTTGACATATGATGCCCAGTACCTGTGTTTATCTGCTGTTTTCATTTTCTTCATCTCAGTCCAATCTGTATGTTACGTGCCTACTAAACCACTTTGCTTCATTCTTCATTACTCTCCATGATATTCTTGCTAGAATTCTGACAATTATGCTCCTGCATAAGCACAAAAATGGCTATATGCTTACATTTCCTCAGATCCTATGTTGCCACCACCTGTATAGTCTCTGCCTGAGTTCTGAGTCTTCTCAATCCCAATTGTGGTACTATACTTGTCTGAGTCTCTGAGTTCTTGGAGGTACTGAGTCTCTTGTTGTGGTTTCAGGTCCCCCCTGTTCCAATGTCCAGGTTCCAGTCAATGAGATCCAGTAATTTATTCCGGTACGGAGTCCAGTCCAGCATTCCTCCTCCTAACATCCAGTATATAGGATTAGATCAAGCTCAAAGAGCAAGACGTTCATCCAGCCTCCCAGTTTCCTCTACACTCCAGCCGCAGCTAGTCCCAAGGGTCCCGGGATGGATCCCAGAAACCCTTTTGCTGAGACATGTTGGTTATGCTTTTGATGTTGCTATAGTTGTTCAGCGGTGTTAATGTGGATGTTAAGCCACAACGCTTATGCAAATTAAACAGGTTTCTGTTTATTTAAAGATGATAACAACAGATGAATGTAGTTACTCACAGTTGCATGTAGTACAGCAGTATTCAGCAGTAACAACAGTTGCAGCAATCAGGCAATACAGATTATATACAGCACACACTTGTATGTAGATATGCTGGTGGTGATGCACTCTTATGTAGATATACAGATGCAGGCAGGTTTGCTAATACTGCACAGCCATGCAGTTTATGTTGTGATGTGGCAGACTCCTCTATTATATTCAGTCACTCTTTGAGGGCTTTTGGGAACTTATATATTTGGTGGCACACAGCTCTTACCGTTGCTACTGTCCCCTTTACTATCTAGAAAGTAAGTGCTGCACGAAAATCCAAACTTCTGGTTTCAGAGGTCTCGGCATGCACATTAGCGCAAATCGGACATTGGAGTCCTGCCCCACTTCCTGTTTTCTCCTAGACCACTGGGGAATGCAGGTAACCATGGCAAGAAATAAGGTGATGGACAAAGCGCTCCTTAATACTATTAATAGTTCACTGTACCAAGTAGAGTAGTGTGTCTCTCTATAACAAGCAGAGTAATGTGCATAGTGTTTCCATTGTCTGGTTTTCTTATGCTCTGATTAACAAGGACCAGCTCGAATTTCAGGAGTGTTGATTAGCATTTTGTCAGTTACAGCTCTCTCTATAGGCTGTTCATCCTACTAGTCACACAAAAAGCCGACAATAAGAGAGTTCAGGCGATCAGAGGTGAGAAGGGAAAAAAGAGCTGTGATGTAGGATGGGAGCTGTCCCGGTGCTAACATAATGCTGTATGAGGCCTGACTTTGAAGCCGAGTAAGGATATTTGCATACAGTGCACTTTTTTATGCTCTCTCCCATAAGAACAGATGGTGTAGAAAAACTAAAATATTTATGCTTACATAATGCAACAGCATCCTTCTCTCTGACCTGCCCTCCCATTTCAGAAATAGGTAGGAATTGCTATGTTACCGGAAGTCCCCAGAAGTCATCATATGGTGGAGAAGCTAAGAAATATAAAGGGTTGTGCAAAAGTGGGATCAAAAGCTCTGCAAGCACAGCCATAAATAAATCCAAATCTAAAATTGCTACTCATGCTCTTATGGGGCATATTTCTTTAAGGTATATGACACAAACTGTTGACCTCCGAAGTACAGTGGAATCACTGAATCATGCTGCAATATCCCCCCCCCCCATTGTATTTCAATGGTAGCATGGCAGGGTTAAATGTGAATGACCCAATTGACTGCACCATTTGTCTAAGTAAAATGCGCTTACATTGTATCTGGATCCAAACCCAAACTGCTTTAGGGACTATGAGAAGCACTTTCTTATATATTTAGTGGAACTTTATAAGGGTAAGATTTTACTGGTCACAGTCTGGCCAATTTACACAGGGTTTTCCATACTGATGTAACATATACTTGGACAAGTAGCTGAAATTGTCAGTCAGACATTTAGGGGTTGATACAGTATGAGTATTACTCCAGTTTGTAGTATCTTGCATGAAATTGTATGTAAGTGGGTATACACATATGCGGCTATAAATATTTGTGTGATACCTCCACTTACACCTTCTTCTGCCTAGATAGGTCCAATAAAAGTTTCTAATGTAGGCCGAGTAGAGTAGGAGAATAATAACGCAATTGCGAACAGATGAAGCCTGGGACAAAGAAGAATATGCGCCTGAAAAAGCCAATTTTTTTGATGGTAAGTGACAGGTGCAAATAGAGGACGATAATGTCCCCACCACTAGCAATCCCCTTGTGATTGGCTGTTTGTGAATGATCCACTATTTATTTGCCCCTCTGGCATATACTATACTTTTGTGTATGTGTTTATGCCAAAAAAAAATTGCACATGAGATGGGGAGTTGTCTACTGTACTAGAAAGGTTTCACATTTTTATTATGCCTAATCGTGTATGTGTATGTTGCAAATAAAACACATGGTTAAAAACATGGGCATGTGGGACGTAAGTATGTGTGACGTTTGCCTGGTGTAAACCAAGTGCTTGTACTATTGTTGCCACTATGCAAATGGTCGGAATTATGGCTTGGTTAATGAATGCAAATTGCATTTGCGATTTGAGACACATTTGCTAACTTTGCATTAGCCCCTTAATCAACACTACAGGCCTTATTCATTAGGGAGTGCAAAGCAAATTTAATGTGCAGGTTTTTTTAAAATGCATTTAAATCGGGTGTACGCGGGTCCGAATTCAACAACGAGAAGATCTAAAGAAACGTTTCTTAATGAATACTAAGTCACTTAAGTGACGTAAAAAACTGCCGAACGTAGCTGTGTAATTTTCTTTGCCCCCCTAGGTGTGCAATTCCTTCCTTACACACAAGTTTTATTATCCCCTCAAGATCATCCTTTTTCTTTGCTTTCTATTTGTGGTCACTAGTGTTTATGATTGGGTGCACCCTTCCCATATGTGGATAGTTATTATTATCCCAGCCTTATTAGCGCTATCATTAGAGTGGAAGTGAAATGGACTACCTAGTGCGGTCTTTTTTCTTTTAGTTTCTTTTAGTTCTATTATTATCATAATTATCATAATTTCATACTAAACCTGCTTATTAACCATTTTTATGATGTTGTATGTATACTGTATGCATGATATTACCTGGTATGAAAATGCATACATGATGAATGTGGTATAATGGTTGTGCTGCTATATACTGTGTAATTATAATGGCCGTGAGGAAAGGAAATGATTATCACTAGGACAAACTGTATCTTGTTTCTCACAGTAAAAGGGCATGGGTTACTATACTTTTATCACTGATCCCCTTTTCACAGACTTCATTATGTAAGAATATGTGTTGTAGTTAATGCGCAGTCAAAAGGGACAAATGTATTTCATATATTCAGTTATGTTCCAAATGTCCCTTAATTATGGTACAAATGTACCTTAGTTCACATTTTCTAATAAAAGGATACATGAGGACCTGGATGGAGAGCAATTAATTTAAACGCCAGGCTTGTAATCTTACCATGATACTTATCTTTAAGAGTTAAGCTTTCTCAGGATGTTTGAAGAGGCAAATGGGATCCATGGGATAGGGTGTAGAAAGTCTTCATAAGAGTTAAAGACAGGAAGTATCTCTCTGTTTCTTCTGGTTAACCTATAACAGATAAAACAGAACCTTTTTTAAAATATTTATGTACCCTCTGGTTTCCTTTTCCTTGCAACCTCCTTACAATCCTTCTTACGCTGCTCTTCTATAGTTTGTCCCTCTCCCTCCTCCACTTCTATTTTCTACCCCCCTGTTCCAGCTTTCTTCCCTTGCTCCCTCAACAATTTCCCTACCTCTTCTCTCCCCACGTCCCCTTTTTCAGTTCCCTTCTGGGCACATTACGTGCCCAGAATCCCATGGCCCCATCGCTCAGCTCCCCTTCTCGCATGGCTGCGCGACGACAGTCCACCGCTCATTCCCCTGCTCTTACCTGACCTCACCACCTCCGATAGGCATGGCCGCATGCAAACTCGGGCAGTGGCAACAGAGGGATTTCAGATCCCTTGTGCTATCCGGCTCTCTTGCCCACCAGTTTTTAGCAGTGATGGGAGCCAGACGGCTCCTGCAGCCTTTTTTCCCCAATGTGCAGGAGTTTAACTTCCGGTAATCCACATCACCATTGGCTATATGACAGACAACACACAGCCATTCCCCCCTCCTCTATTCACCTATTCCCCACTATCATTTTGTGGCGCTCTTCATTTCCATCCCATAGTGCCTCCCTTACGCTACCGTGCCCTCACTCACCCCCCAGGACAAAATTCCTTCCACTGCCCCCGTAGAGCTCCTTCACCAGCCTACCTTTATACTTCCCGCCTCCTCCTAGCCTAAGTTAATCCTGGTTTTCAGGCCCCTACTCCTGCCCTCCCACCAGTGGTATTACGAACCCTCCCATTTCTCATCTTCCTCACTTTATCCATTCTCCCGGCTGCCTTTCTCCCCAATATGTCCTGCATTTGGAGTCATTCTACCACCCAGGACAACCCTTATTAAAGCCAGCCAGGTTTCTCAACACCCGCATGCCCTTTCCCACCTCAACAACAGGTGAGTCCTTGACACAAGGGCCATGTGCCTCTTACACTATGGCCCACTAAAATTTTTCCCTCTCCCAACTTAACAACAGTAGGTGACCCCGACGCATATTAGCCATCCCCTTAACTGGTTTTATTGTTTCTTTGCCTCTACTTATCTGGGTGGGGTACGTTACTGCAATGCTTTTAATAGCGACACTGAGTATATAGACATATATAATCCGATTGCCATAAAAGTGAGCTGCTTGAAATGCTGACTTACATTAATAGAGGCACAGAACACCTCCGAAAACACTACCTTGCGAACTGCTATAAATTCCAAACTGTCTGCATGCCAGCACTTCCGTTTTACAACACAAAACAGAGAGACATTCAGCTTTGTGAATTTAATCAAGAAAGAGTTGCCAGGGTGGGCTAGGGCCCGCCCCGCTGCCTTTGACACCAGACGACTCATCAACCTGACAATGTTGCGTAAATTGATAGCTACAGCACTAGAAATGGCAGTTACGTAATACATGGCCCTGCTGTTTTGAACAGCATTTTCTACAGCATGATTTGGGGATTGCCGGGTGGGAGAGCTAGTTGTAGCATCTAGGTTTTCAAATTACTCCGGTTTATTGGTAAACAATGCTATTCTGCAACATGCATCCCTGCCTGCTGTGCAAGCTGCATAAATCCAAAATGGACCAGTTTGGAAGGGAGCATGTATAGTGGCACTGGCCAGGGCTTCGGCCTCTTGTGGGTCAGGTATGGTTACTCCATCCTGATGGTACACCCTTCACCAAATGCCAATCTAATTTCTTATTTAAAAAATATGTTTCAGAGCTAGGATTGAGCCAGGCTGATTACTGAATGCATTCATTCAGGTTGGGTGCGGCCATGTCTGCCACAGAAGAAGGGTCCTCCGCCTTAGAGAACATCAAGAAGTTGGGCGGTGGGAAATCCTCCACCCATAAGAAATATATTAGACCCACCAAATTGTGAATCCTCCATTTCCCATGGATAACCCAGGATTTGTTCGCTCGTCACTTTTAGAAGTGATGGTATGAAGGGATTTCCTTAATTTTTGCCTCAGATGTAGGATCTTCAATTTTTTTTATGTTGTTTACCTTCATATGTGTTGCCATAGCTTCTTTTTTCCACTCCTTCACCGTGCACAGCATTACAGGCTGGTAAAGTCCACTGGCTTGCAGGACTGCATTTCAACTTGGTTTAGATGATTAGTATAGTTGTTTATATTGCTCTTGGATTTATGTATATACTGTAATGCATATTTATGTGATTGACCTTGGGATGTTGTCTGGTTTAGAGATTTTTCCCTGAAGCCCTTTCAAGTTTGGATGGTTGGCCTCTTTTTCATCTTCGCCTTCGGCCACTCTTTCGACTTCGCCTTTTGTCTTCGACTTCAGCTTTGGCCCAAGATACGTCCGCATGTAATGCACCAGTGAACATCCAGTGGTTTGGTAGGAAAGGGATTGCAGAAATAATACTTTTCCCATCCACCAACAGAAGCTTCCATCTTGTCATTTCTATTTCTGTTGACAACATGATTATAAAACACACCCTGCAAGCTCACTGCCAAGGTGTGATCCTCAATAGCATAGTAGGGTCTTAATGTGATATCTTTTATAATGCCGAAAAAAATTTCCCTTTAAAATGGAACTTTCATTGAAGATAATGGTTTCCTAATAGGAACATCATGAGCAGATTTTTATAGGAAAAAGGAGAAAATATAATTTAGTATACTAAAATAAAAAAAAGTTTTATTACACCAGATAAAAACAGTTTACAAAATTAAGTGAAACAAATTGAAACTGAAGAGTACAGGTGCTCCTACCAGACATTTAAAGACATAGTCACGGAGTTTGCGGATCTATGATGTCTGGGGTACTATTGGACCAGACTTCATGGCAAGATGTTATATTGAAGGTTGGGTGTTCAAATACCTGTTCTTTAAAATCATTGTCCAAGGAATAGCAAACCAACATCTTTCATACATTTAAAAATGTGTATATTATCATTTCTGCTTTGCCACCTGTTTTTTAAGTCTTCAAATTAAGTAAAAGTACTGGTTAGCTTTCTGTTATTAGTCTCTAAGCTCTAGGGATAAGACATTTCTATCTATTTGTATGTCTGCACAAGTCTTTGGTATATTTCAACTTTTCACACAGGGGGCGGGACTTTAACCTGTGTGACCACCAGGCCCGGCGCTCCCATTAAGCAAGGTTAGGCACTTGCCTAGGGCGCCGGGCTCTGGAGGGCGTCTGGAGGGCGCCACAAGAATGTAAATTACTTTAAAACTGTGCGGCGACCGCTGACCATACCTGTCACGACCGCCGCACAGCATTCAGATGCACGGGGGAGGGGGGAAAGGCTATTGCTCACCACCGCCTCCTCTCTGCTCTGTCTCCTCCCCTCCACTCACTAGTGTCAGGGGGGCGGCGGTGGTGTGACAAGGTAAGGAAAGACGGGGTGAGGGGGGAGGACGGTGCCAATTTTTGCAGGGGGGGGCGCCGATTTTTGCGGGGGGGTGCCGATTTTTTTAAAATGACTAGGGCGCCATGGACCCTAGCACCGGCCCTGGTGACCACCAAGGCATTCTAGAGGGACAGAAGATGGTCCCCTAGCTGTGTTAGACCTTATTTCCATGGAGGTCATGGTATTGACCTGCATAAATGATTAGTTGGCGCAGGGGGTGGGCAAGCTTGACACTAAAGATAGCTCCCCCCAACCACACCAATATGCCCAGAGGTAAATTTCTGTCACTCACCGGACCGTGAGTGCCTCTTCCCGGACATTTAGGAACCGTGGCCGTCCGCCATCCTGAGGGTCTGCGCATGCGCAGCCCTTTCCTATACTTCAGTGTATGTCCCTTTAACTCAATTGGCAGATCAGGCAACACTCCCTATATTAAGCACCTGTGGTCAACACCACGTTGCCTGATCTTGGAGTCTCATTCCCCATGAGTCTCTGAAGGTGTTCCTGTATTCCTCGTGTATTCAGCGCTGCTGATTCCTGTGGTTTCCAAACCACTTCTATCTCTGTGGTTTCCAAACCACTTCTACTACTGTGGTTCCCATACCACTTCTACCATCAACTGTATCATCGTGACTGTTTGCTGATTCCTATCCGCTGCCTCCGTGCACTACAGTCTTCTAAACCACTTCACCGCTATTATACATCGTTGTGACTGTTTGCTGATTCCTATCCGCTGCCTCCGTGCACTACAGTCTTCTAAACCACTTCAACGCTATTATATATCATTGTGACTGTTTGCTGATTCCTATCCGCTGCCTCCGTGCACTCCAGCCTTTACTTCACATCCACTCACCTGTTCATCATCAAGTTCCTGAGCTGATTCCTATCCGCTGCCTCCGTGCACTACAGTCTCCAGCTTGCAACTCTCCTGTGTTCATCATTGTGACTGTTAGCTGATTCCTCTCCGCTGCCTCCGTGCACTACAGTCTCCAGCTTGCAACTCGCCTGTGTTCATCATCGTGACTGTTAGCTGATTCCTATCCGCTGCCTCCGTGCACTACAGTCTCCAGCTTGCAACTCGCCTGTGTTCATCATCGTGACTGTTAGCTGATTCCTATCCGCTGCCCCTGTGCATTGCCGCTTCATCTCAGCTCTCCTGTGTTTCCAGTCTACTGCTCACATTGCCATCCGCTACACTTCTGGATCTACAGCTCCTGGTCTACTCTGCCATCCCGTGTTCCATCACTGTGGGTCCTGTTGGTTGCCCCTGGTTACCTCCGTGGGCCGCAGAGTCCTGCTGCTGCTGTCAGCGCTATCGTCCATCTCCTGCTGATCCGCTCTCCACGCCTTCACGTGTCCCGCTGGTCTCTACCCTCCTGTCAGCATTGGATTCGTATCTCAACAACTACTCCTCTGCTGGATCATCTCCATTCTCCTGGGTCCTCTATGAGTCCAGTTCCACGTGTTACTGATTCCTGTGGATTCGTGTCCCTGTTGGTCTACTTACCTGTGCGCTGCACCTACTAGACCGCTGCCTCATCCATCCAGGGACTTCTCATCCAGTCGGCCTCCTGCCGCTCAGGTATCGCTGCACTCCTATCTGACTGCCTGCTTCTGAACCACGGTATGCATACTTCTCATTGACTGTGCTGGTGTATTGCATATCTTGCTGGACTGTGTTTGGTTCTCTCTGGAGTCTGCTATCCGCTGAGTCTTTTGCCATCATTGACTGTGTTATCTTGTGCTGGACTACTTCAAGAGACTTTCTAGATTTGCAGGACTGCTCAGTCATTTATATATATATATTGTGCATATTACTGTGGATCGTGTATAAGGTGCCTGTGTATATCCTGTGTTGCAGTCTCTCCCCGTGCACCTCCTCACATATATATTCAGTGGTACAACTTGCTGATGTCAGACCACTGATCCCTGTTTCTGGTATCACCTGTTCCATTATTCTCTCACATAGCAGTGGTACAACTTGCTACCGCAGACCACTGACTACCCGGATACCTCCACTTGGATTCCATTCCTTCACTCAGACAGCGGTACAACTTGCTATCCGCAGACCGCTGACTCTCATCACCTCCTTGTTTCTGTTGGACATTCCTCCTCACTATAGCAGTGGTACAACTTGCTATCGCAGACCACTGACTACCTTCACGTGCCCTTGTCCATACAGTTCCTTGTGTATTATTACCTCCATATTACCAGTGCTGCTAGTCATAGACTTTCCTGAGCATCTCATCATCCATCATTTCATGTTCCGTGATCACCCAGCTACCAGAGTACCCTATTACCATCTACATTGCTCTGGTAAGCCTACCATCTGGTGATCCCTGGGTAAAGACTCCTAGTGCCCGTGACAATTTCCAATCACAATGACAGAACCATAAAGGCACCCAACAACAATAGCTGTTTTTAAAACAAGATAGACAATTAACATTTTAGCACTTGCCAATCTGAATTCAAATAAATCTTCTAAATTATTGGCACTTATCCTGCAACCTAGCCAGCCTATTTTAGAGTTTGACTATGGTCTTCAAGATTACTGAATATTTCCAGATATCACTTAGGGGTATATTTACTAAGCTGCAGGTTTGAAAAAGTGGAGATGTTGCCTATGGCAACCAATCAGATTCTAGCAACCATTTTGTAGAACACACTAAATAAATGACAGCTAGAATTTAATTGGTTGTTATAGGCAACATCTCCACATTTTCAAACCCGCTGTTTAGTAAATCTAGACCTTAGAGTTTTTAAAAGGATACCTAGATAAAATTTCACTCAAGACACAGATATGATGGTTGTTAAATTTAACTGTTAAAGTACTTTTGAGTATTTCTTGATAAAAGATGATCCCACATATATACACCAATTTTCATTTAAAAAAAATATATAAAAAATGTTATGAAATCTACTAACATGATGCAAAAACTTGGTTGTTAAAGAGTCAGACATAGAGGTTTATTTTTCTTTTTTTTTCATCCACTATGTTAGCTGACGATGCAGATACAGTTGAAGGAGAACATGGCGGAGGAGACCCGTGATGTGGGAGAGACACAATTGGATGAGGCAGTGGGCACCCTGACAACAGACAATATTTCTAAAATAAAATGTTCCTGTCTAATCTATTACTAGAAAACACCACCCATGACATCAGCACAATTTTAACCCATATCCATCACACTTTCCAACATATTGAAACTACCCTGACCCGTCTCACTGACCTTGCTGAACAAAATTTCACCACCAATCCTCCTGCCCCAATTTTCTCATCCTTTCACTATGGCACATTTCCTCACTCAAGCCAAATTTCTCCTCCCCAGGCTCCTATGCCCCAAGTTTTCTCTCATTATGATGCCCAACTTTACCCTCCTTTTTCTTCCCAACATGACCCTCCTTATCCTCCCCAAGATTACCCTCACTATATGCCCAAAGTTTACGCTGTAGCCAAACTGCCCTCTATTGCCCCACTGCCCTCTGTTGCCCCCCTGCTCTCTTTTGCCCCACTTCCCTGTGCTGCCCTACTGACCTCTGTTGCCCCACCGCCCTCTGATGCCCCACTGCCCATTGGCATCTCCAGCCCAACTGCCCTTTGTTACCTCACCACCCTCTGTTGCCCCACATGCCTCTGTTGTCCCACTGCCCTCTGCTCCTTTCCCAGTGTTGCAATCCACATCATGGATAACCAGAAGTCATGTCAAGTGAGCACCACTCAATGTTGGCCAAGGGGGCAAGCGAGCCTGTAAAAAAATATAGCCAACTTGGCTTTTTGCATTTGCACGTGTGGTTTTGTTTTTAATTTTTTGTTGTTTGCTTGCACTAATACACAATATTGTTAAAAAAATGTGTCCTTCTGTTTTTGTCAACTTACTTTAAGCATTACATTTGCATCAAAGGCTAAGGTGGTAGTTACATGTAAAGTATGATGAAATCACATATTCTTTATAAATGGAGAGATGCATGACATATAGACTGGACATTGATTGAGTGGAAATGCTTACTATTAGAATAAATAGTAGTATTTTCACCTGACTGAACCAGGGCTACATGTGTAGCATCTAAAACATGTTGAAACCTTGCTATGGTTTCAAAAGCTTTATGGGCACAAATTACTCCTCATCAAGTAGTGGATGGATGAAGTGCCGGATGTGCAACATGAAAGCCCCTAGCACAACCTTTAGCAATGACTGAAGGTGGCTTGGGACATTCCTGCTGCACCACCCACTGTGGTCTTTAAAGATCCAGATGCACAGATGTGCAATATAGCCAAGAGTTTGATCAGCGGCGGTATTGTTGGTGGAATGTTGCGCAAAGGCTATAGGTCACTCTGCATAATGCGCAGCATAGTGAGGCTACCACCTTATGTCCATGAGACATGAGATGGTAGGCAATAAAAATGGACCACCTCAGCATCAGATATTCCAAAGAAACCTAATGACACACTCCCTGGGCCGGTGACAGAGTACAAGCTGCTGGTTTCATAGCAGACAACACCTGTCATCCTTCAGATTCTGGTCCTCCACCATGGCCATGTCTGGCTATATGTGAGAAAGATGGATTGAGAAAAACAAAATCAATTACCTAAAGCCTTGCAGATTTTGTTGTCTCTTTGTACATGAAACATTGTATACATACTTACAACTAGCAAGGATTATTAAGGCTCATCCTCAAATATCTGTAAAATAGTGAAAAAATATATAAAAGTAAGCATGGCATGAATTTAGGAAACTTGAATATTTTATTAAATTATTAAAAAAATAATATATAAAAATAAAAATTACAAATGTATGCTTCTACTTATGCATACATAGTAGTCAACATAGGCAAGACTTTAAAAAGCTTTTAAAGCACACAAATAATGCAAATTTATGCAAATATGTAGCAACTATACAGCATGCACATAACATTTTAAAACAGACTAGCTATGGTAATGTGTGACATTGCTAGGTTAAAAATGTATGAAGATTATTTAAAAATCACAGATAATTTCCAAATTCGCACAAGTAAACATTGCTTCTAAAATATAAAATAATGCACCTACCTCTTTTCTATAAAACAATAGCTGGTTGACAAAATGGCAACATAGTATTCTCCCTCTGTGGTTCTTATATAGTGTTGTTTAACAAGATGAGTGTGTGCAAGTGTGCAGGGATGCAGGTGAATAGTTATTCTCCCATTAAATGATGAGGTTGTGAATGCTGAGTTTGGTCATCACTATCATTCATGAGTTAACCATGACCCCGAACAGGTGCAAATTTTAAGTCTGAAATCAAACGTGTCTGCAGGGTAACATCTTTACTGTACATTGACTTTGTGCATCCACTCCTTCCCTACCCTTTTCTGCCTCTGACATCTTAAGCTGTCGTAATTGTCCTTTGCATTCAAAGGTGAATTGGAAATTTCTGCATTCTGTGGTGTATGCCCCGGTTTTTCGCATGCGCAGATTAAGTGTGGAGCTGGAAAGACTTTCAAGACTCTGTAATGCCCCAGCAGAATATCAGGACCTGATAAACAAAATTCTCCAGGATTTCTTGAACAAGTTTGTGGTTGTCTACCTGGATGAAATCCTGATCTACGCCAGATCTCTAGCACTGCATTGTACTCATGTCATATAGGTCCTTCTCAAGCTCTGTGAACATCACCTGTTCACCAAACTCGAGAAGTACGATTCAGAGATTTGTGGATTTCTACAATTATTACAAGAGTCTCATTCACTCCTTCTTGGTTCTGGTGACCCCCACTACTGCCCTCACCCGTAAAGAGGCTGATACCTTCAATTGGCCACCAAAGGCAATTAAACCTTTCAGACCCCCGAAGCAAGCCTTCATTTTGGCACCTGTTCTTCGTCATCCTGATTCAGACTTGCCAATGCTTCTGATGTTGGTGCCAGTGCCATGCTTTCTTAGAAGACTCATGTGTTTCACCCCTGTGCCTTCTTTTCCTGTAAGTTCTCACCAGCTGAGGCCAACTATGATGTCGGAAGCTGGAAGCTTATGACAATTAAGTGGGCCATCGAAGAGTAAATGCCCCATCTCGAGGTTGCTGACCATGTAATTACCGCTTTACCGATCATAAAAACCTGCTGTAATTGAAACCGCCAAGAGACTTAATTCCAGACAAGCTAAATGGGCTCTATTTTTCACGCATTTTAAATTTATTATCACCTTGAGGCCTGGGTCAAAGAACACCAAAGCTGATGCTTTGACTCTTAGCTTCCTCCCTCAACATAATTTGGCTGCTGAGCCTCTGCCCATCATCCCTCCTTCATCTGTTTTTACCAATCTGGCTCAAGATCTTGGCTCTCTACCAGGGGCGGATCTAGATAATTGGTGTACCCGGGGTGATTTAGGCCCCGCCCCCTTTCTGACTTCTGAGGCTGCCGGCGACTGCACACTATGTGCAGGTCCGCTCGGCAGTGACAGTGTGCTGCCCCGCTGCTCTAAATGTGTTTCACAGCAGTCGGGCAGCACACTGTCACTGCCGAGCGGACCTGCACATAGTGTGCAGCCGTCGGCAGCAAGCCCCTGCTACGGGGGGGCGATTGCCCCGATCATGTTTCAACATGTTCCTGTTTTTCTACAACATTGGGTACCATCCCAAGGCCAATTCTTTGTCTGCCATCACTTCTACCAATCTCCCTGAGATTTTCCACGTGACTTCTTGCCTCAAAATTATTTGAAAAAAAGTCCACTCTGCCCTACATCATGCCTCCTTTCGGTCCAAAGACTTTGTTGATCACTGCAGAAGATGCTCCTTCAAAGTAGGAAATAAAGTCTGACTTTTTACATGGAATATCAAGCTTTGGCAGCAATGTAGGAAGGTGGGACCTAGGTTCCTTGGCCCTTTTTGTAATCACTAAACCAGTGAATCCCATTGCCTTCAGGCTGGGGCTCCCAAGGTCACTTAGAAAACCCAATATCATCCTCTGCTCTCTTCTGAAATCCATTACTCCTTCCAACAGGTTCAAATCCCTTCAGCTGGATAGACCTCCTTCAGTCAGGGTTGATGGACATCAGGGGGTATATTTACTACACTGCAAGTTTGAAAGTGAGGATGTGGCCTATAGCAACCAATCAGATTCTAGCTGTCATTTATTTAGTACATTCTACAAAATGACAGCTAGAATCTGATTGGCTGCTATAGGCAACATCTCCACTTTTTCAAACCTGCAGTATAATAAATATACCCCCAGGAGTAGTTAGTCGAGATAATTCTAGACTCCAAAAAAGGACAAGGTCAAATACACTTCTTAGTCCATTGGAGTCCAGAGGAGAGGTCATGGATTCCTCAGAAGCATTTGCACGCTGAAAGGCTTAAAAAGGAGTTCTTCAAACAATTTCCGGGGAATCTAGGGTAAAGGTGTTTTTTAACCTGTTGTCACGGGCACTAGGAGTTCTGCCCAGGATTCACCAGTTGACTATGCTTACCAGAGGGGCGGAGTTTGCACAGCGGTCCTCTGGCAGCCGGGTGAATAGTGGAACGTATATATTAGCAGATGGAGAGAGGATGCCAATAGAATTGATGATAGTGACTTGCAGCTATACTGGTAGATGAGTCAGCGACTAGCAGCTATACTGGTAGATGAGTCAGCGACTTGCAGCTATAGTGGAAGGCAGGTTTCAACCACGGAGAGCAGGGTGGACGTGAGCAGGTGAAGGAAGGTAATGGGAGAGTCAGTGGTCTGCGGATAGCAAGTTGTACCACCGCTGTGTAGGGAAGACTTGTCCAAGTGCAGGTAGGTAGTGGGGAAGTCAGTGGTCTGCGTTCAGCAAGTTGTACCACCGCTGTGTAGGGAAGACTTGTCCAGGTGCAGGTAGGTAGTGGAAAGTCAGTGGTCTGCGGATAGCAAGTTGCACCACTGCGAGTAGGTGAGGACTTGTCCAGGTGCGGATAAGTGGAGGAATGAAAAGAGTCAATAACTGTATGAAGACAATGAAAGCACAGAGGAACTGTTCCAAACAGATATGCAGCGTTATAGCTAATAGTCTATGACGGTATGTATACCGCTGCTGAGTAGAGAGGCTTGTACAAAGCGGATATGCAGCGTATCAGCTAATAGTCTATAGCGGGTATGGTAACCGCTGCTGAGTAGAGAAGCTTGTCCTAAGCGGATATGCAAGGTAACAGTTGATAGTCAATAACAAGTAAGCATACCGCTGATAAGTAGAGAAGCATGTTCATAAGGATATGCAGGAGCGCTGAACGGCTGAAGCGGGTATGGGAACCGCAGGTGAGCAGAGCAGGTAATCCAACAGACAGCTGAGGACACGAGCAGGATACAAGAGTCAGTAGCGGGTATGAGAACCGCTGATGAGCGGAGCAGGTAATCCAGTAGACAGCTGAGGGCACGAGCAGGATACAAAAGTCAGTAGTGGGTATGGGATCCACCGATGAGTAGAGCAGGAAACTGAAGACACGAGCAGGACACAGGAGACACCTTCAGAGACTCACAGGGAATGAGACTCAAGATCAGGCAACGATGTAATGAGCACAGGTGCCTTAAATAGGGAGAGGTGCCTGATCCACCAATTAGATTAAAAGCAAAGGTCATAAGAGTTTGTGGATGCTGCGCATGCACAGTCCATCAAGATGGCGGACGGCCGCGGCTCAGGACAGGCGCCGGCAGGAAGGCTAGAGAACCACGCACCAGCGCAGAGGCACTCACGGTCCGGTGAGTGACACCTGTCTTCAAGTGGGAATACTATTGCGAGCCTCTGCACTAGCCGCAATGTCTTGTGTACCTCTTTGACTCTTTGTCCAGGCTGTTGCTCAGGCAGACAGGACGTCATTTCTGGTTCTCACGTCCCAGGCATTTCTTAGGTGACCAGGATGCCTTGTTCGCTTCTGCCACAACTGTTGACAGGAGCCAGGCTTAGCCTCCCTGCTGGTTACAGCATCTTTGTTTTGCAATAGCTATACCTGCTCTTTTTTCTGTGAACTACTACCTCATTACCTGTTTTGATCCATGTCCTGTTCCTGGATTCCGATTGTTTGCTGGTTGCCCTTGACCTCTGGCTTGTATTCCTGGATTATCCTTACCTGCTCCCAGCCCTGAAATTTTGGCCTGTTCAACTACTCTCCCTGCTTGCCTCTGACCCTTGACCTCCGGCCTGGCCCTGGTTATACTGCACTTTGAACTGCCTCTCTCAGCCTAATATCTCTGCGCTACCAGTTTCTGATTATAAGCTTTCACAAACTCTGAGCTTATGTCCTGGGGGATCCAAGTACCTGTGGGTGCATCTAACTGTAAGGGTAAGGTGGCTGCTGTAGGTGAAAATCTCTTCTGCCTTATGACAGTACTGGGAAGCCATAACAAGCTGCTTTCTTCTTTAATACAAGACCCATCACAAGGTAGGTCACACATACAAACATATAATTTATTATGCATTTATGTTTACCTATTTTGAATATTTTGTATATAAAATAATATAACCCAAATTGACCACCTATCCTGATCAACATTTGATTTAGAGTTATATATTGTTAGTTGGGACGGAAGTTAATTTAATTGTACAATGACTTCACTGGACTGTATGTCAACCACACTAATGGTTCACTGTTGGATTTGAGCACCAAACAGACAGATCGTTCAGATTTATGCACACACATGTATGTATGTATGTCACATTCTGCTCCCTGGGTATCTCCACCCGAGCCTCTAACACTGACTATCACTTTAAATTTCTCTTCTTGTACAGGCTGTCAGCCATGGTTGCACCTGTGATTACTTCACCTGTGTGTTAGTCAGTTCTGCCATTGGTCAGCCTCTCTTTATATGGTCCCTCCTTTCACCTTTTCCTTGCTGGTTCTTCAAGTCATACCTGACCTGATTCTATGCTTGCTCTGTATTGCTTTCTGTTCCACAATCCGTGGTAAGCTGTGCTTCATCACTGCTGTGTGTTTGGACTCCATCGATCTCTGCATACCTGTTCCACTGCCTGTGGTAAACGTTATGATCAACACCTGTTACCTACTTGGCCTGCACTGCTGACTATTGCTATCCTGTTCCACAATCCATGGTAAGCTGTGCTTCATCACTGCTGTGTGTTTGGACTCCATCGATTTCTGCATGCCTGTTCCATTGCCTGTGGTAAACGTTATGATCAACACCTGTTACCTATTCGGCCTGCACTGCTGACTATTGCTATCCTGATCCAGAATCCATGGTAAGCTGTGTTTCATCGTGGCTGTGTATATGTCTGGACTTTGCTGATCTCTGTGCATCAATTCTACTACTTGTGGTATTGCTGTGATTATCACTCGCTATCTATGTTATGACATCGTGCTCAACTGCTGGCTAGTGTTGCATCTCAGTGGAGAGCTGGGGGTCATCTTCTGCATTTCAAGATTCTGCAGATTTGCTCATCTTCACTGATCTTCATTGAACTGTGTATTGTGTTCCACTCTTTAGTGGTACTTGTTGTGACTTTGATCATTGTGTATGACGTCTGTACTATTGTTCGCTGCTGACGGCTACTACTCTTGCATATCTTCGTGATCATCATTTACAATTATTCTAGTCTTCATTGAACTCTTGTATTTATGTTTTATAATAAATGGTAATCTTCATTATCACCATTTGATGTCCGAATTGGATCATTCTTCTGCTGTGTACCTGTTCTCTATCTGTCTCACTGGGAGCTTCCCTGGAGGGCCGCGACCTGCACGGTGGAAACCGCAGAAGCCCAAATTCCCTTGCGGGAATCCCTGGTGAACACCTTCCATCTTGTTAGACTCCGCGCCTCCAGGAAAGTTGAGTCAATACCCATTGAGACAGCAGGATCTCACTCAATCATTCGTGAGCTAACCTGACAATGTATATGGCCAAATATGGCAAAGATCTGGATGGTCAGGCCAAGTAGCTTAATAATTATGTTTATAGTCCATCATATCTGGCATTCACAAGCAGGATATAAGACTTCAGAGGATCTGCATAGGTCAGCACAGGTCATTCTGTAAGGATTTTCATGAACTGCAGGAAAGAATGCCTCTCTCTGTGTAATAAGTATTTTTAATGTCCTCTATCTGCTCCATTGATCTTTTTTAGCAAATCATTGATAGGTCATGACATTCTAAAGTAGATTTCAACAAACCCCCAAATAAACCTCCATTACAGATTTCAACTCAGAAATGGATGAGGACAGTTCATGTCAGTCTCCACTTTAGCCAGATCAGTGGCTACTCAACAGATATAATGTGCCTCACAAGTGCGAGCAAACTTGTCAATAGAAAGCTTCAACTCTTCTTTTGTGAAGTGATCAAGTACTTTGACCACATCTCATCATGCTCTTCAAAGATGTTGCCAAAACTTTTCTGTCATCCAAACAGTAATAAAATAGAACTTATTTTACCTGGGTCCCCAGCATGCGCTGACCCCTTCTCTTTGGCCATATTCTAACACTCAGCGTCTTGTTTCAGGGGCATGTAACATCATTTGTTGCAGGAATGGGACATTACTCTTCATTCCTGTACATGCATTTCTCCTGTTTAAGGCACCTGCTGTCAGCACTCCTTCCCCAGGCATGATATTAGTTCCCAGGATTTTCTGTGTGAACTACCTTAATCTGTTACTCTGTTGCTGCACATTTTATACAACACTTGACCTTGGTTAGCGACTTTGATCATTCTGCTCTCTGCAATAATAACTTTGGTTTGTAACCTTGATTATTGTACCTTCTTCAGTCCCTGAATTTTTGTAGTGTGTTTGGCTATTCTGCTTTTTCAGTGCACAGTTAGTACGGGAATCTTTAACGCTGATTTTTGCTTGCGCGCCGGGTTAAAATTACTGTGTTAATGGTAATATTATTAGTGTTATTCCTGGCCGAATTGAATTCCCCCGCTTAGTGTCTTTTCTTTATGACTGGGATAAGTGGCGCTAGAGAACCAACACTTTGGCCACATTTAACAAATAGAGCCCTAATTAAAGAATCTGTGTTATCTTGTGACTAATCTGAGCTTCTTTTAGCTATGTTCATTTCAGTATGTTCAAGGTTATTGCATAAAGTTTTCTGTGCTGAGTGGCATCATTTACTGCAATAAACACGACTCCATCTGTACAGAGTAAATTGTCTATACAACAAACATACATATTGTAGCATGCAAAAATATTATTAGGAGTTATAGTTCACCAGCCATTTAAGTGTCTTAGAATGCTTACCTCTGAGTATATATATCAGTGTCTGAGCAATTCTACTTTCTGAGTATAAATTTCCATGAAGTTTTTTTAGAAGTGTTTTATTTCTTTATTTAGTAGTTGGAGTTTTATGTCACTTTCTGCCTATGGCGAAACTCTGAATGTGTGGGAGAGATGGAGTAATTTATTCTGCCTGTCAGAGCTGACTCTTTCCTTATGTTTGCAGAGTCCATGTCTCATATTCAATTCCATTCTTGTATTCCAACAGTGTTTAACTCATTTGCCACCAGAATTTAATTAGGAGTGCTATTACAGTGTTATCTTTTTCACCAACATGAATCTTTAACATTCATTTATAAGGGTAACACATGTGGGCTGGTATCAATTATATTTTCATTTACATTCAGTTTTATATATAAAACAATATAATTTTAATGAAATACATTTCTGTTAAGACATCTTATAGCTGTAATAAATATGTTTTCTAAATTATTTGTATCAGATCTTGCCTAGAAGTGATAGTATCCTGCTCATTGTTTTTTTTTAGCTACTTAGCTATTTTCAGATGGGTTGATAGATTACTAGACATCAGTCAAAAAAATTATAGTTGTATACAGTGGTCTAAATTTCCACTTCAAAGACTAATTTGGATATGTAAATGCTCCTGATATGTATCATAGATTCTGATATCCATTCCAGTCTCTTAGTCCCTAGGCATAGGCTACAATACTGATCTATGACAGTATGTACTGTACTGTCACTACTGGGAGGGTGGAAACTTACACTATTATTGGTGGCAGCTTTCAGTCATTCTTTCAGCAGTGTACTCTCTGACCATTTGAGGAACAGCAGTAGGACTAATGCCAATGATAGTTTAGGGTATAGCTCTCCTGTTTAAGGAAAAATAAAGATTCCTATTGTTGGCAACATGGTTCTTTATTCTTTATCACAGTGAGTATCCAGGAAAGAGGTTATCAACAGCGATAACCATGTCAACTGTAAGATTCACTGATTTTCATCAGTGAAGCCTTCTACATGTCAAGTATTATGGTGGTAGTTGTATTGCTTTTATACTTGTTCTGTTAATGCTATCTCAGGCAGTAATAAACAGAACAAAAACATTAAAAATGCTATATTCTTAGAATTAAGCATTTTTTAAGACACCACTGTTTTAACTAAAATAAAATAATATATATTAATTTATTTAAAAAATTATATATATGAGTTATATTATATATAAAGTTTTAATATGTGTGTCTTTTTGAAAGCCGAAATCTGGGCTTTCAGTTCCTTTCTGCATGAGCAAGTCAGCAACCTAGCTCCTACATGCACACAAGTACGGATACAAAGAAGTAGTCACAGTTATATGACTATGATATGCTGGAGAAGGAGTGGTAGGTAGAGATGTGCATATCTATAAGTTTCCCATTGTCCCTGCCTGTCCCTCAGTCTGAATATGTTTGTCTATCCCACAGAGATTAAAACAATTCATGCTTCATGTGAAAAGAGAAATGTGTTGCAACTAGCGATGGTCAAACCAGTTTCAAAGCTTGTGCGAGCTTAAAACATTCAACCATGGTTCAAGCAGTCTTGAATCTGTTCAAGCAGTTTTGAATTTATTTACAAGTTTTATGCAGGTTTGATGAACCTAGTTATCATACTTCTCGTTCATCTTTTAAATCAGTCTGTAACAGCAGACTGAATAACTGTGGTGGACAAACTAGTCTAAGAAGACATAACTGCTTCTGCAGCCACTAGTGTCTGCAGTACTCACTACTAAGCCAAGTTGCCAATATATTTAATAAAAAGAACATACACGTACTCAAAAGACCAAGTGGGGTCAAACATAAGATCATTTTAAAAAATCCAAAAAAAGTTTTTCTTTTTTAAAGACTCAGAGTGGAAACACTCTATTAAAAATTAAAACATTTATTTATTTTCAGTTAGTGAATGATAGAGAAGTTAAGCAAGGGACCCTCCACCGAGAGGGCTGGATTAAGGCTTTGGGGGACCCAGGGTCCTTAAGACAGGGGGTCCCTGTAATCTTAAATTAAGGGCACAGTGTCATCAGTCACAAAAAAAGATAGAGAAAAACTATTTTATTGTTACCTTCATATCTCTCCCAATTCCCCCTCCATCTCTCATTGTCATTCCCACCATGTAACTCTCATAGCTACCTTCTAGCTCTTTTTGCAGTCACCTCTCTATAGTTTTCATTGCAGTCCCTTCCCTATAGCTATCATTGCAGCACCCACCCTATAGTTCTCAATGTAGCCCCTTTTCTATAGTTCTCATTGCAGCCCCTTTCCTACAGTTGCTTTTGCAGCCCCTTCCCTATAATTCTTTTTTCTGCTGTTGTCTATATTTTTCATTGCAGCTTCCTCTCTATAGTTCTCATTGCAGCCCCTTCCTTAAAGTTCTTATTGTAGGCCCATCCCTATAGTTCTCATTGCTGCCCTCCCCATATAATTCTCATTGCTGCCCATTCCCTATAGTTCTCATTACAGCCAGCTCCATATAGCTCTCATTTCAGCCCCTCCCTATGGTTCTCATTTCAGCCCCTTCCCTATAGTTCACATAACAGCCCCTTCCCTATATCTCTCATCGCAGCCCCCTCCCTATAGATCTCATTACAGTCAACTCTGTATAGTTCTCACTACAGACCCCTCACTATAGTTCTTCTTGCAGCCCCCTTCCTTTAGTTTTCATTGTAGTCCCTTTCATATAGTTATTTTTACAAACCCATCTATAAAGTTTTTGCTTTTGCTAAAACCATCTCCGTCATGTGGGTGTATTTCCAACTTCCTCTGTACTGTGTTGTGGTCGATTAAAATGATTTTGGGCTTCGGCCTGTAAGTATGCCATGGGCCCCAGATTACATTTTCACTACATGTTAAACATACATTATGTGGCACACCATGCATTGCAAAATATACTTTTGACATATTATCCTGGTCCTGGGTCAGATTATGCCCCACACACTTCTCTTAGTCAAACATTATGTACCTAATCCTCTGCCTTGTCACATTTTCCACCAACCTCCATCTACTTCTTACATTTGCCCCAGCCCAGCATCCCCTGTCCACACATGACCCTCTACCCCGCTGCGACCTTGCACATAGAATCACCATCCTCCCTCCCATTTTCATATAATATATATGACAATGGGAAGAAGGGTGGGGATCATAGGTAACAATGGGAGAGAGAGTAGGAGTCATATGTGAGAATGGGAGGTACGGTGGGGGTCACACGTTACAGTGGGGGTCATATGTGAAAATCGGAGAATATTGTGGGAGTATATGTGACAAAATCGGGAATGACCCATCATAATGAGGACAGATTGCAGAATGTGCTGATTTCTCTTACCTGTTCTTGCATCTTTGAATAACTCATAGAGCTGGTATCTTAAGCTCAGCTTGGAACACAAGGGCCCTGTCTGTTTAGGAAAGGTATAAGTGGTAATCACCATCTGAAAAAAACAAAAAATGATTGAACAGTCTATTTCTGCTTCTCTCCATCAAGCTTGGACTTTAAACCAATAGCAACCACATTTAATAAATAAGCCTCCTTCCCTCCCCTCCAACTAGTCGGTCATTAGATAAATAATTGATCAATAAAACTCACATTTCATATATAGACTTCCCTTCCCACAACCAGATCTTGCATTAAATCAATAGTACCTACATGTAATAGATAAGCCTATTTACCCCTTAACTAGCCTGACAATTACTCAATAGCACCCTTGATTAATAATTAGAACCCCTACCCAACCCCAATATCAAATTAATAGCATTCAAGTGTAATAAAAAGGCCTATTTTCCATCAATGAGCCCCACAATTAAATTATCCACAACATTTAATATTTACTTTGCATTGATATAATAGCCCCTACAATATATTAATAGTCCCACAATAAATAAAAAGACTGCATATTAAATGAATAGACTCCACATAACTTCAACAGCCTCCATCATCATCATCATATCTTATACTATTTATATGAAATCACAGAATTCACAGCACCGCACAAAGCCAGATCGGAACATCTTCCTCCTCACCGGCCATGGGATTGTCCTATTGATCTTCTACCTGACCAAATCCCTCCGCGAGGTCGTGTATATCCTTTATCACTGCCAGAGACCCAAGCAATGTCTGAGTATGTCCAAGAGAATCTTCAACGTGGATTTATTAGGCCTTCGTCTTCTCCTGCTGGGGCCGGTTTCTTTTTTGTTAAAAAGAAGGATGGGTCTCTTCGCCCATGTATTGACTACAGAGGTCTTAACGCTATTACAATTAAGAACCGACACCCCATTCCTCATCACTGAATTGTTCGACCGTATAAAGGGGGCCAAGATTTTCACAAAGCTAGACCTTAGGGGAGCTTATAACCTCATCAGAATTAAAACTGGCGATGAATGGAAAACTGCTTTTAACACTCGTGACGGTCACTACGAATACCTAGTGATGCCCTTCGGTCTATGTAATGCCCCTGCAGTGTTCCAAAGCTTTGTTAACGAGATTTTCAGAGACCTCCTCTATGATTGTGTCGTGGTATATCTGGATGACATCCTGATCTTCTCCCAGGACCTTCACTCTCATCGCCTTCACGTGGCAGAAGTCCTCTCACGACTCCGTAAGAACCAACTTTTTTGCAAGTTAGAGAAATGCTTGTTTGAACAACTTCAAATGTCATTCCTTGGTTACATAGTCTCAGGCACAGGATTAAAGATGGATCCAGAGAAGGTACGAGCTATACTTGAGTGGCCTCTCCCTTTGGGGTTGAAGCCTGTACAACGCTTCCTAGGATTCTCTAATTATTACAGACGTTTTATTAAAGGATATTCCACCATTGTGGCACCCATTGTGTCTCTCACCCGGAAGGGCGCCAACCCCAAATCTTGGCCACCAGAGGCCTTAAAGGCTTTCGATTTCCTCAAAGAAGCATTCTCTGCGGCACCAATTCTTCAACAACCTGATACGTCTCAGCCATTCTTCCTCGAAATTGATGCCTCAAGTGTTGGAGTAGGGGCGGTCCTTTCTCAAAAGTCTCATCTCAATCTTAATCAATTCCATCCTTGTGCGTTTTTCTCCAGGAAGTTTTTGCCAGCAGAGAAGAATTACGCCATTGCCAATAAAGAGTTACTTGCCATTAAAATAGCTTTGGAAGAATGGCGTTATCTTCTAGAAGGAGCTAGATACCCTGTCACAATTTTCACGGATCACAAAAACCTTTTGTATCTACAATCCGCTCAATGCTTAAATCCTAGGCAAGCTAGGTGGTCTCTCTTCTGCTCTCGCTTTGACATTCGAATTACATTTAAACCTGGAGAAAAGAACAAACGTGCAGATGCTCTATCTCGAGCCTTTTCCTCTGATACCGAGACCGAGGAGGTAAAACCTCGTCCTATATTAGATCCCAAGTGTATATTAACATCTACTCTGTCTCCAGCCAGTACACCACCACCAGGGAAGACTTTTGTGCCATCTGATTTACGAAAGAAGCTTCTGACCTGGTCCAACTCTACTCGTTTTGCTGGTCATACTGGGGTACGTAAAACTATGGATTTGGTCTCTCGCAATTATTGGTGGCCAAAACTTCATCGTGATGTTAAAGACTTTGTGAGATCTGTAACCAACATAAGTCATCTTGTCAATCACCTACTGGACAATTAATCCCGCTGCCCATTCCGGACAAACCATGGACCCATCTGAGCATGGACTTTATTACCGACCTACCCCCTAGTAAAAAGCATAATACCATCTGGGTAGTGGAAGATCGGTTTTCAAAAATGGCTCATTTCGTTCCACTTGTTGGACTTCCATCTTCATCTGTCCTTGCCATACACTTCATCAAGGAAATATTCCGGTTGCATGGTTGTCCCACAGAGATCGTCTCTGATCGTGGAGTTCAGTTTGTGTCTAAATTTTGGCGAGCCTTATGTAAAGTTCTTGGTATCCAGTTAAATTTTTCCTCATCCTACCATCCTCAGTCCAATGGACAGACAGAACGTGTAAATCAAAACTTACCTCAGAATGTTCTCTAATGCCAATCAAGATGACTGGGTAGACCTTCTACCTTGGGCAGAATTTGTGCATAACAATGCCCTTCATGAGTCAACTTCTAAATCACCTTTTTCTACTGTGTATGGGACTCATGCATCATTTCCCAGGTTTACCTCCCTCCCACCCACCCAGGTTCCTGCTGTTAATCTCGTTCAACGGAGATTCGTGTCAATCTGGAATCAAGTGAGGAGCTGTCTTAAGAAATCTTCCAAACGTTACAAGTTTGTGGCAGATAGAAAACATCGGACCGCACCTACTTTCAAGATAGGTGATTAAGTATGGCTCTCTACAAAGAATATCCGTCTCAAAACCCCTTGTATGAAGTTTGCTCCTCGCTTTATTGGACCTTATACTATTTCTAAAGTCATTAATCCAGCTTCTGTGAAATTATCGTTACCAGCTGCTCTTCGAGTTTCTAATTCTTTTCATGTCTCTTTGTTGAAACCGCTGGTCATCAACCGCTTTTCGTCTACCCGTACTTCCTCTACAGTACCTAAAGTCCATCTGGATCAAGAATTTGAGGTTAAACAAATACTAGATTCAAGAGTCTGTAAAGGAGGTTTGAAGTATTTAATAGACTGGAAAGGGTTTGGTCCTGAGGAACGTTCCTGGATCGGCGCTGCGGATGTCCATGCTCCAGTTCTGGTTAAGAACTTTCACAAGAAGTTTCCATCGAAGCCAAATCCTAAGTGTGCGGTGCCCACCTTTAAAGGGGGGGGGTACTGTCACACGGCGCTTATTCGGCTTCCATAAACAAAGACTAAGACAATCACCTGTGCCTCATTAGCAGCCTCAAACCCTTAGTCTGATCTGCACATGTGCAGACTGAGCACCTGTCTGTTTCTGGCAAGATTCCTATTGGTCTCAGGTTCTGGTTCTAAACTTGAAAAGGCACCTCCTCCCATTCCTCTGGGCCTGTTCATCAAGTTACCTGGCTGTTTAGGTTCCTACCTATTCTGTGTGCTCTCACCTGGATCGTCAGTGCCTCTGCTGTGTTGCTGTTCAAAGGCTATACTGCTCACCTGGATCGTCAGTACCTCTGCTGTGTTGCTGTTCAAAGGCTATACTGCTCAGACTGCACTTACCTCTGCTGTGTTGCTGTTCAAAGGCTATACTGCTCACCTGGATCGTCAGTACCTCTGCTGTGTTGCTGTTCAAAGGCTATACTGCTCAGACTGCACTTACCTCTGCTGTGTGCTGTTCAAAGGCTATACTGCTCAGACTGCACTTACCTCTGCTGTCTGCTGTTCAAAGGCTATACTGCTCAGACTGCACTTACCTCTGCTGTGTGCTGTTCAAAGGCTATACTGCTCAAACTACATCTCCATGGACTGCACCACGCAAGATCATCTACTCCACATTTGTCTCGGTGGCTCAGTGGTTATTACAGGTCGTATCATCTGAGCTGCTTGCTCTTACCCACTCCACTTTGTTGCTGGACTGTTACTTGTACCTCCTGTATCGTGCTGCCTCATTGTGGTCTCATATACCTGCTGCATTACCATCTCCACTTTGTTGCTGGACTGTTCCTGCTATCGCTGTATTAGAATACACTGATTATACTGATATATTGTATGCACTCATACTGCATTGCTGGTGGTACTGCTCACCCTGTTCCTATGTTCCTTGTGCTTAATTACCAAGACTTTCTGTGATCATTCAAGCATCATTAAATCGCTAATTGTACCTTATCCTGCATCTGTTGTCTATTCGCTGTCTGGGTATAGAACTGACATTACCAGTGTGCCTACTTCACACCAGTTACGATCACTCCCCCAAGAGTCCAGAATACCAAACTGTGACAGAGGAGGTATATGTAGCAAGAGAAGGGTGCTGTTTAGCATGATGTTGATAGCAAACAGAAATGATAGGGGTGGATGGAAAGGAGTGGAAGGGGCAGGTGGAGCATGGGAAGGAAAATGTTTTAGATGGGGCGAGGTTGTCAAGTGTGAAAAGGTGAGTTTTGAGGGAGCACTTGAAATATTTGAGGTTGGGAGAGAGTCTGGTTGGGTGGGGCACAGAGTTTCAAATGTGGGATGCAGCATGGGCAAAGTCCTGAAGGCGGGAGTGTGAAGTAGGGACAGGTGAGGAGGCAAGGCAAAGATCATTGACAGAAGTGGGTGAGTAGGAATGTATATTCTTAACAAGGTCAGAGATCTAGTATGGGGTTTTATAAGTGAGGTTTAGCTAATTTAATTATATTCTGGAGGGAATGGGGAGCCAAATGAGGGCTTTGCAGAGAGGTACAACAGTAGAGAAGATTAATCTCAACACCACGTTCAGGGCAAATTCCAGTGAAGAAAGATGTTTTTTTTAGGCAGGCCAAAGAGGAGAAAATTGCAATAATCAAAGCATCAGATGACAAGAGCATGGATTATGGTATTGATGGCATCCAGTGAGATGAAAGGGTGAATCTTGGCAATGTTGCAAAGTTGGAGGCAATTGGATTGGGTGAGGGACTGGATGCAGGAAATGAAGCTAATGGTGGAGTAAAGGATAAGACCAAGGCAGCACGCGCAGGGGACAGGGGAACACCAACAACCTTAACAGAGATGGGAGGAGAGAATGGGACATTAGGTGGTGGAAAGATTATAAGCTCAGTTTTGGATATGTTCAGCTTGGGGTGGTGTCCAGCCATCCAGTTGGGACACTAGCTCCCATATTACACTTATAAAATCTACACATTACATTAATACCCAGTTATTATGGTTTCTGTGTGATAGGAGATTGGAGCACGGCAAAACAGAGACACAACTTCTAGCTCAGGATAGCAGGATACAAAAACACGATATAAAAAATACACTGAACAACAGGGAACTGAAGAAACAAAGGGCTATATGTAGACAAACTTTGAGTTGAAGTAATGGTAATCAGACAGGACCAAGGACACACGAGGACAGAACACTGGTTGTTAAAACACTGGGACATTGGAAAAGAATACCTGCAGAACACTGGTTAGCAGGATGTCCAAAGCACACCCATAGGATCAAAATAGCTGGTGCATACCAAGCCAAAGTTCATTAATAATCAATGACCAACAAGGTACAGAGTTTGGGGTGGGAATATAAGTTAGTAAACAGGTGATCAATCAAGGGCAGGAGGTACACTCCTGCAGGTGAGGTGTAAATGTCAAAAAGTTCACAAGAGCAGTACCTCTGGTAAAACAAAGATACTGCATTACTAATAAAACATACAAGAGTGTTCTTACACCCATAACAAATTACATAAATACTCCCATCCAAATCACATTAATACACAAGCACCACACTTACTTGCTCAGTTGTTTAGTAGGGTTTCTATGATGTCTGTGGCAGACTCCTCTGTCTGCTTCCCATAGGTCTCTGCACACCTGGGAGGGGGGGACAGAGCATGTGCTGAGGAGTGATGGGGGGGCTAGACTATGTAAAGGTAAGGGAGGTGGAGGAACAGAGAGGGAGAAATCAGGAGAAAGAGGGAGAGTGAAAAGAAGGGAAGAGAAGGAACTGAAGGGGAGGAGAGGCTAGAGTGAGAGACAGATGAAATGAGAGGAGCAGAGGAATTGTAGGAGTAAAGGAAAATGAGGGAATGTATTAGGAGCCACATGGACATCAAGTAAGCTAAGTGGATCAGTCCCCTGACCTGATCAGTCCCTTGAAGTGGGCCTAGGCACAATTCCCTCAGTTGGCAGACAATGAGCATAGCCCACAAGAGCAGGGGCCTGCTGCAAGACCAGACCGGGGCCTTGGGCCACTGCAACCCCAAGCCAGTTATAAAATAAATTAATTAAAAATAGTTTGAAAAACAAAAAAACATCAAATACTTCAGAAGCCCCACCTCTGTCTGTAGTAGCAGTATGTTTCAAATGTCAAATCTGCCAATAGGATTTAGGAAAAAAAAATTATGGGTGTGATGCACATCATTTCTTATACACTATTAGTGTAATATAATGGTGCGTGGATGCTGGGTGTCTTCTTTTTCTGTGCTGAATACTGGGCAGACCAATGAGTTCAGGCTTAGTATCCCTCTGGATCACATAGTCTTAGCTGCATTCCATTGCTTTAATTACCCCCTTTCTACTGTTTCCTTTCAACATCTCCTCCCAGCCTCTATTCTTTCCTTTAATTTTACCCAGCCCCTCTTTATTCATCCCTACTCTTCCTCCTACTGCCACCTGTCCAGCACCATTCATCAATCAGCCGTCTTCTTGTTAGGAACCCCAACAGCCAGCAACACAAAACCTGGAGTCTACTCAGAAGTCTGGTTTTCGCTGGAGCCCCTAGTGGTGGGGACAGACTTGACCACAGACAGCTGAGGGTCGTGAGTTGTGCACTGACTGGGGAGAACCCAGCGATAGCGTAACGGAGTAAATAGCAGAGTGAAATCCAGGCAAGGGTCCAGGTCGGGCAGCAGACAGAATATCCAGTAAACAAAACCGAGGTCATAGGTCACAGGCAAATCAGCAGCGTCAGGGTACAGGCAATAAATCAAGGGGCACAGGCAGGCAAACGTAGTCAAATATTCAGGCAAAGATCGGCAACGGTAACAGTATCCAGGATAAACAGGAACAGAGAGAGGGAGCAGGTCTACAGCACTGTAACAGGAACTATAACCGGCAGGGAGGGCTTGTGCCTTATAAACAGATGAAACCCAATCCGAATCTGTCCTGCACAGCAGGTATATTTAGCCCAGCTGGGCTATAATTATGTATGATGTGCGCTTGCGCCCGGCTGCCCTAGATGACAGGACGTGGCGCTGGAGGCAAAGAGCGTCCCGACCGTTGCCTAGGCAATGGCCGGGACCAGGACTAAATGACGTCCCGGTCGTCATGACGACGGGCGGGACGCCGAGCTGACCCCGGAAGTGAGTCGTGGCGGTGGCCAGAGCCGCCGTGGCTCGTAACACTTCTATTTTTTCCCCTTTATTTCTCATTCTACATTAGAGAAGTTTTACAATGTTGTTATTGCTGTTCTTTTATTGGGCTGACACAGTAACTCAGTGGATGGTACCAAAGATAAACTTTACTCTCCACTGCATTTTCCTAATGTTAATGAAACATTCCAAAATAGTTTTTGTTATAAAAAGTTAAATTGTCAAATTACAGTTAGTTAAAATAAAGTCAATTATAATCTCTGTAGTTTTAACTAGAGATGCTCAGACTCGTTTTTTGAAAACCGAGCCCCCCCAAATTTAGGCAATCGAGTACCGAGCCAGGGCGACTCGGTAGTTTTGTGTGCCCTCGGAACTGAAATCGAGTCAAAATGTCATTGGTGTGTAGTCGGATCTCGCGAGTTCTGAGTTTTATAAGTACAGCCCTCCACGAATATACGACATCATTTCACAAACAGACACAGAAGGGCTAGCAGCGTTCTTGGCAGTCTCCCGTGACATAGCAATGTGCCATTGTTCACACAGAAATAAAAGGGATTTCAATGTCCTTGTCACTCTCCAATCACATCGCTGAGTACCATTGCTCACACAAAAACAGGGGTAGCAGACAGTGTTCTTGTCACTCTCCAGTCTCCAATCACATTGTTGAGTGCCATCGATCTGGACTCTGATCAGTAGCACCAAGCAGCTCCAGTCACCAGTCATGATGATACTAGTCCCTCTACACCATCTGCTAAAGCCTATGCGCGAGTGCATAGTTGTTTTAAGTCACAGAAATGTAAGAAAAAGCTTTTACACTGTCTGTGTGTGTGAGAGAAGGGGAGCCTGCAATACTGTGTGTGTGAGAGATGAGGTGTTGCCATACTGTGTGTGTGTGTGTGTGTGTGTGTGTGTCTAAAAGAGCAAGCCTGCCATACTTTGTGTGTGAGAGAGAGAAGGGGAGGCTGCCATACTATGAGTGTATGTGTGTGTGTGAGAGAGAAAGGGGGGCCTTCCACACTGTCTGTGTGTGAGAGAAGGGGGGACTGTTATACTGTGTGTGTGTGTGTAAGACGGGGGGACCTGCCATACTGTGTGTGTTTGTGTGTGTGTGTGTGTTTTGTGAGAGAGAGAAAGGGGAGCCTGCCATACTGTGTGCGTGTGTGTGTGTGTGTGAGAGAGAATTGGGGCATTTCATACCATGTGTGAGAGAGATGGGGGGCCTGCCATACTGTGTGTGTGTGAGAGAAGGGGGGCTGCCATACTGTGTGTCTGTGACTGAAAGGGGGAGCCTGCCATACTGTGTGTGTGTGAGAGAGAATTGGGGGCTGCCATACTGTGTGTGTGTGTGTGTGTGTGTGTGTGTGTGTAAGGGGTGCTGTCATACTGTGTCTATGTGAGAGGAGGGGGGGCTGCCATACTGTGTGTGTTGTGAGAGAAAGAGGTGGCCTGCCATACTATGTGTGTGAGAGAGAAGGGGAGGACTGCCATACTGTGTGTGTGTGTGTGAGAAATTGGGGGCCTGCCATACAGTTCGTGAGAGAGAAAGTGGGCTTCTATACTCTGTGTGCTTGAGAGAAGGGGGGACTGCTATACTGTGTATGTGCGAGAGATGGGGGAGTCTGCAATACTGTGTGTGTGAAAGAGAAGGAGGGCTGCCATACTGTGTGTGTATGTGAGAGAAGGGGGTGCCTGCCATACTGTTTGTGTGAACGAAGGGGGGACCTGCCATACTATGTGTGTGAGAGAAGGAAGGGGCTGCTATACTGTGTGACGAAAAGGAGGGAGAGCTGTCACAATGTGTGAAGGACAGAAGGGGGTGGTATATTGCTATAATGTGCGAAGGAAGAGAGGGGTATGTTGCTATAATGTGTTAGGGAATGGGGAGTTCATAATATAATGTGTGATATGAGAGAATAGGGGCTGTCTTAATAGTGCAATGGTGGGAGGTATGCTATTAATTTAATGGTGAGGTTTAGGTGATGGCTAATTATTTAATGGGTGCTATTTTATTTGTGGAGTGATGGTGGGGCAATTTTATTTATTGGTGGGCTATTTAATTTAATAGTGGGGCCTATTAAATTTGAATGGGATGACAGGGTCTTTGATCTAATGCTGGTGATGTTAGACGTAAATGCTATTTATTTTTGCTGGGGTTGGTTGAAGGGAAATAGGTCTAGTTATTGAATGTGTGCTATTAATTTAATGTTAGGACATGGTGGAGGGAAATACATCTATTTATCAAATGTGAGTACTATTATTTTAATGTTGGGGCAGGAGGGAGGCCTAATTATTAAACGTCAGTGCTATTGATTTAATGCTGAGGCTGGTTGGCATTTTCTAAATTTCATGTACCCATTATTTTTTTCCATCTAAGGCCTCCAGGATTCCAGGATCCAAAAAAGCAGCAACTGAGACACCAGCAGACACCAGCAGCCACAGGTGGTGAAAGTGACCAGACAGGTAGGAAAGAGCAGGACAGTCTGCCAACTGTCCTGAATCTCGTGAGGCAGTCCCGAACTTGGGTGACTGTCTCGCTTAGTCAGGATTTGGCCCGACTGCAAGGACAGTTGGGAGGTATGTCCTGCTTCACACTGTACTGCTTGTGAAGGCAGAGCTTAGTGCACCTAACAGAAGTGCACACACTATTGCCTGTGTATTTGTCTAAAATTTTAACCCTCCTGTCTTAAGTGCCCCAGGATCCCTAAGCCTTATTCCAGCTCTAGTGATACTCTAGAGGTTTTTGCATTGATTCCATAGCCTGCTTTCTACTTTGCACTGGTCCCATTCTCAGATCACTTTGTTAAACATATGGCCACAATATCATTAATCCTGCCACCTTTGCACTTACTATATCACCAGTAAACCCTTGGAATAGCTCTCCCCTTCACTTTTGCCATTGTATGCCAAAGCTCCCTGTACTGTCATTCAAACCACCCTCAATCACTGGGCACATTTAGAACTAATACACAATTGTTACAAAAGAGGTGTTTTCTTGCAGATGCTTGAAGCATTTCACCTTTGTAGTGATCGCACTGGATAGCCATTTATTATAAGAAGTATTTTTAATGCATTTTTTGAAACACACAGTACACATATTTATATATGATATATAGAGAGATTTGACTGGTAGTTTGCATCTCAGGACGTCAGGGAAAGATGCAACAGTGCGATTAGGTGCTCATATGTTGCTCTGGCAGACTGTTCATATACGATTGTGCCAACATGTTTCGTATTAGTTAAACTTATTAAACAAAAGTCAGATATGTTTCTATGAAGGGAATTTTCAAAGGCTGTGTTGGTAGACAACTAAACAAGTTTGAGCACAGAGGCATAAACCAGTCGCAGATCATGCAAAAATATTCATGTATTTTCATAATACAAGACTGACAGCCTTTTCCCTGCATTGATTTAGATATGACCCACTGTGTATTATCACAACTAGTTTTTCCTAAATGTTATTACAACCAAATTCCTGTATTACTAAATTCCGCTTTCTTTTGTGTTGGCCGCACCTACAGTTGCTTTGGTCCTGTCCACATGAGGCCACTTCAATCCTTTTTTCCAGTGCCACTTTAAGATTCCATTCCTCTCCTAGGTGTCCACATACTTTTAGCCATGTACTGTAGTATTCTTTTTCCTTTTTCCATGTAATTTTTCAGCCCTGATCATCCAGATGGAGGTGGTGAATTATAGGATAGAACTAGAAGTTGCTGAATGCGCTGCTGTGTGCTGGAGAGCATCTCATTTAGAGACCTCTGTCTCCCAGTCTGAGTGTACCTGTCTGTCCCTCTTTCTGATTGTATCTTTGCCTGTTTTTCTTCAGCTGGGAAGCATAGGAGGGGAATGGAAATTCCCTGACTGATGAATGTCAAGATCTAAAAGAGGAGGTGCCCACAGCTGGGACTCACTGAGATCATTGCCTGGAATGTAAACATAAAGGTAAGCAATGAATCACTCCTCTACTCATTCTCTCTTTATCTCTATTTCTCTCCATAAATAGCTACTGTATTGTACTGTAATGTGTCATTCTGAAAGTGACACAGAATTTTGAATGGGGAATTTTGTTTCCCTGTCGGTCACATGAAATTCAGCTGGGAAAATGATGCTCATGCAGAGCAATCATATTTCACATTGAAAGCTATGTTACATTATATGAGCTTAGGAGAGTCTGTGAATGCCAATTGTTTTGGCTGTCAAAAAAGCAATTTTTAGAAATGGTAGTGTAACATTTCCAGAATGCTAGACAGGACATGATTAAGGAGTAAAGCCGCACTAGGCTAATACTCTCGTAGCTCCTCCTCACCTTCCACACCACGCTAATTCCTGGTTGGTAAAAACAAACTTGTCTTAAATTTAAAACTGTCTTCCTTCACCTCCTATTTTCCTTACTTCGCAACTATTCTCTTATATTTTAATATTAATTTCAGTTTATGCCTTTTCTTGTCACAATTTTGTACTCCCAAAAAATGTACTCCCCCATAAAAGCCTTGCGCTCTAGGCTGCAGCATAGACAGCCTGTTAGATAATCAGGACCTGGTATTAGAGTAAAACATGAGAGTATAGGGGAAGTAGAATATAACTCTGGAAATATTTTGCACATTTTTATTTGTGTATATTTACCATTTAGCATCAGCATAGAATGTTTTGTCTCCATGTATGGCCCAGAGAAGTACATTACCTGTTATCATGTTAATTTCCACATTCCAGACACACTTTTTCCTGCCTTCTCACTTCACTTGCTCCAGTTTAGCTACTTAATCCCTCACACACTTCCGGTTCATGATACACCATACACCAAACCTAGAGGACTGATATCTGCCTGCATATTGCCTCATTTAGAGTTTGACGCAAGTCCTTTTGTTCAGCGCAAAAAGCACTTTTAGCCAAAGATCCATCTAAATTTTGCACTCCGACTGAGACGGATCTCCCCATTGCACCTCTCTGCGCTTAGAGAGGTGGAACGGGGAAAGTAGTGGGTGAGACTAGCAATGTAAAGGTGTGTTCACGCTCTTTACATGCTATTTTGAGTTGAAAGCAACCGCTGATAGGTCTTTAGGAGACATACCTTTTGCGGGTGCTTTCAGTTGGTGCAAGAGACCTTAATGTATTAAAGAGCAATGTAAAAAATAACTAAATTTAAAAAAAAAGGTTTGCACCCCCTCCTAAACACCATAACGAACCCCTTTTCTGTTTGGGGGTGGGGGAACAAGTTTTATTTATTTGTTTATTTAATTATCTGCTTTACCGTGCGCTGGCCCATAGGGCTGATAAAGAGGTGTGTTTGTGCAATTTGCACAGTATTCTAAGTTGCACAGATCTAAATATCCGTGCCACTCTAAAAACTGTGTAAATTACAGGATGCAATTTACACTCACAATTTCAGTATAAATTGCGTCAGACTCTAAGGGCCTGAGTCATTAAGGAAGGTAAGTTAAATAAAGGAGTAAGTGTTCTCTTGGACAAACCATGTTAATCAATGCAAGGGGTGCAAATTCGTTTATTATTTGGCACATCAGTTAAATACTGGCTGTTTTTTCTTCTAGCACACAAATACGTAATAGCTTTATTTGTACACTGAAATTTAAAGTTAATCTTGGACATGCCTTAAGCCAACTATAAATCTGTCCCCACATTTTAAATATACCTCCCCCTCCAATGCAACATGGTTTTGCACAGATACAAAGTTACTCCTTTTTATGCTTTACTCCACTTAATGACTCAGGCCCTAAGTGAGTTCCATAGTGTCAATGGCCAATCAGCATCTGGTTATAACTCAGCCTCACTGCCTACGTAGACAACAGATTTTCTTATAGAAATTTCATGAATTAATAATGCAGAATCATTACATAAAAATACAAATTACCTTTTTTACCTTTCGTCCCATCCCCACTGAAATGCTCTTTTATGGCTATACTGAAATGGTACAGAAACTGTTGAGTATTTGAATAAAATAACATACCCTGACTGATTAATTTTTAATAACAATCTTACTTTATATAAGTATAAATGATGCAATACTTTATGGCTATAGAAATTTTCATGCCATCAATGTTAGCATGGAAACTAGAAGCATTGCATGGTGTTAACAATCTTTACCTAATCTATCTTTATCTAAGGTTCACCTCCGCCTTGTCTGATGTTCTGTGTTCTTGATGGTAAATAAATAAGATTATCTCATTAGTTAAGCAGCTAAAAGTGTGGGTCAGTCATTTTAAGATAAAGGTGATGAGTTCTAGAAGCCTTGTTCAAAAATAATGATTAATTATTCATTAGTGTTAAATAAGACCAACTCTCAATAAATAAATGATAGCAAAGCCAATTACATAGCTAAATTACTTTTTCTCGCACCCCTTTATCAGACAAGACAAGACCCTTTTTTTCTGAAATAATATTTTCGCATTTCACTGGCTGCACGTTGTATCTGACACAATGAAAACATCTGACTGTGTTTTTGAATTTGCTCGTAATTAGGTTCTCACAGATGGAAAGCATATTCATCCTTACAGTCCCATGTTGAGAATGTATGTGCAGCTCTCAACCAGCTGCATGAGTCATAGATCTGGCAATTAAACTTGGTTCCCTATCAGAGAAATGATTCTCTCCCTCCTGCGTTACCCACGGCAAGTTGGCATTGAGGTAACTCTTTATATCTAGGTTTAGTTTAAAATATTCTAAGGGATTTAATTATTCTTAAATAAAGACAATAACAAAAATAACTCTTGCATCCTACGTTCTCAATTATCCTTTTGCATAAGCTGTACACTCTTTTTATCTCTTTGCGCAACTATTTAGTTAACTGACCCGAAAAGCTCAGTACTGGCTTACCTGGAATGCCAGTATGAAATTGAAATATATATATATATATATATATATATATATATATATATATATATATATATAAATGCTTGCTACAGATGTATGAGCCAAACACAATGAAGTATGCATGGCATCATGTAAAAAAAATAGCTGCAGTGTGCTGAATTGGCACCACCCATTCATTCCCTTTTTTCCAATAGCTGCACTTAAGGAACTAGTGGAAGACCTGAAGTTGGTCTCTCTAAGATTAGAGGAGTTCCTGCTAAAGTTCAAGTTTTCCTACACCCCTTCAAAGTTTTAAAACATGCTTACAACCCCTTTATTGGGGGGAAGCAAAGAAATGACAAACTTTGGTGACCACTAAATTATACTTCACATAGGGGACTATTTATTAATAGAACCTCTGTTGCTGAGATAAACCTATTTTCTGGCAATACAAAATCAATTATCAACAATTTATCAAAGCAAAATATAACAGCGCCAGCTGAGTGATGCTCCGCAAACACTGGCACAGATCCTTATGGGTTAACTTACTGCTTCACCAGGCCAGTCTCTGCAGATGTGCACATGTATGAGGTGATATTGGAAAAATGTACCCAGCTGTACTGGCTAACTTATCACATTTATTTTGACAAAATGTTCATATTGAAACGGACAAAGAAACATTGTTTATATTGATATTGAAACACTGTATATAACAACATTGGTATATTTTACCTAATAATACTGGGACAACATTCCCACTAAAACAGACAAACTATACACAATAA
This sequence comes from Mixophyes australis, assembly GCA_036250195.1. Taxonomy (NCBI): domain Eukaryota; kingdom Metazoa; phylum Chordata; class Amphibia; order Anura; family Limnodynastidae; genus Mixophyes; species Mixophyes australis. The sequence continues at coordinate 54,143,988 of JAVHZZ010000008.1, read as the reverse complement.
TATTGGAATACTGTTTCCTTTGATGCTTAAGCACTGAACATAATGGAACTGTGAGTAAAGAATGTGTGCAATGTGGTTGGGGGATCTATGTAATTTCAGTGTTGCTACTTGCTAGGAATTGTTTGCAATGTGGGGCAGTTTGTGCAATGTGGAAGGGAATGGAATATGAGCAATGTGCCTGATGAGCAAAGTAGGGGACAGTGCTAAAACTGGTACCCAAAACTGCTTATCGCTACAATAAAAAAAAACATAATATCACCATAATCTATCATTAGATAATTAGTGATTATTGATAATGCTGTCTCATTGATAGTGGTTCTGAATGGCAGGACCTTAATTAGAATACAAACTGTCCAGGGCACAAAGTTGAAGGGGGACACAAGATAAATAAAATTTTATTTTTATTTGGTTACAGTTGAGGCTAGGGGTGCCAATTTTCCTTTTTGACCCAGGTGCTAAAATTTTTAGTTCAACTATCGCAGATTGGTAAGCATTAACTTACCACTTCACTGGTCCACTCTATGTTGATCTGAGCATGTGCAAACCATCTACCCTAAAACATATTACATTTTTTTTTAAAAAACAACCCATCATATGTCCATTTATACATATATACTTTGCCAGTGCCAAATTCTGTGCTCTTCATTTCTCAGAATGTGGACTTTCAATTGTCTTGGCAATACAGATATTTTTGGCAATCAAATCAGCATCAATGTCAGTTGTACACACTTACTTGAGTGGGAAGTCCAACTATTGGCCTATCTGTACAGTCTGTTTTACATATTTTTTACACTTTATAACAATTATATATTACACTAGTCAACACTGATTTTATTGCCAATCATGATAGAGTGATTTGTGGCTAACTTTGTGGTACAGATTCTGGATATGGAATTTGCTAGATTGGCTCTAATTTTTTAGATAATCGGTAAGCAATTAAAAACCCAACAAAAGAAGAAAAAGAGGTGTCTCAAATGGGCACTCGAGGATATATTAAGAAATAATAATAAAAGGTATATGCTTTATTAGAAGCAATTTGTTATACTCCATATCTGTTTCATTTACTCCAATGCCATCCGCTTTAGCTCCTAAAAACACAACTGAGGCTGTGATCAATACTGCCATTAACCAAAGAAAACAAATCACTGCAGTCATGTCTTACATTAACCAAATCCTTCTCCCTCTTCTTCTACGTTCTCGAACAACACTTTTAGTCCAAAGTCCTCTTCTGGTGGAGCGTAGGTGACTGCATACTGTGGGATTCCTGTATTTACCTGCTTACAATGAGAGGCATGCACCCACAAGTGCATTTACTGTAGTATCAGTTGTTAGAAGTACTTGCCATGAACCTTCCCAGTGATCTGAAAGGGAACCAAAATGTAAAATATTTCTCATCATCCCAAAGTTCCCTGGATGGAGTTTATGAGCAGGTCCCACAATAGGCTTTGGCTGACCCTTAGCATGTTTGGAGTGAATCTCTCGCAACTCTCTTGTCATCTGTACAGTTTATTTTATTGTAACATCATGTTGTAGGCCAGTGTTGGCTAACCTGTGTTACTCCAGGTGCTGTGAAACTACAAGTCCCAGCATACTTTGCCAACATATAGCCGCTTTTTGCTGGAAGGGTATGCTGGGACATGTAGTTTCACAACACCTGGAGTGTCACAGGTTAGCCAACACTGTTGTAGGCTAAAGTCTGTTGGAGAGCAAAAAATAAGATTTGCCAGTTTCCCAAAAAGTATCTTATAAATTGAGAGATTCAGAGATTACCTTGTAGTTCTAATGCTATAAAGAACCAAAGGGAGAGCTTGAGGCCACAACATTCCTGTTTATCTCAGAATTTTCCCTAGTCTGTTCTTAATTACCCCATTAATTCTCACTACCTTGCCTGATGCTTGTGGTCTGTAAGATGTGTGTAATTTTGAGTCAATCCAAATCAAACCACACATTGTTTGAAACACTTGTCATGTAAAATTAGTACCTCCATCACTTTAAATTACCTGTGGCAACCCATACCTACACACAAATTCTTGTATGATTATCTTTGCAGTAAATGTGGCAGTGCTGGCAGCAGTGGGCCACACCTCAATTCAACCTGATAACATATTAATGCTCACCAATACAGATTGCAAATATCTACTGTATGGCAGTTGTATATCATTTATTTGAAGTCTCTGAATTGGGCCTGTAGTATGAGGCAAATGCCTTGGTTCAGCTGGTATTGTTTTTCCCACATTTGCTCTTCAGCATGTAATACAAGATCTGCATTTTATTTGTGCTGCCAAAGAAAAGCCTGGGGCATACCAATATTTTGCTATACTTTTGCACATGTTATCTGCTCCTACATGAGTAAGTCCATGTGCAACTTCAGCTAATGCTGGGAGCAAAGTTTTTGGAGCTACAGGTTTTCCTTTTAAGTCTTTCCACAATCTACAGTATATCTGGATCAGACACACATCCTTTAACTTTCTAGCTAGCACGTTCCAATGGAAGGTAACACTTTTGCATTGCAATCTGTTTCTCAAATTTAACAGGTTCAAATGTCATCATCATAAGTTCTACTGTTTCTGTTTATTTAACACTGTTACATGCTGCTTTGTCAGCTATCTTATCACTTGTGCCATTCTATCTGTCTGATTAGTATGTGCCTGGCACTTTATAACAGCAATTTGGTTGGGCAGCTGTATAGCTTCATTTAGTGCCTGAACCTGTTTTACATTTGCTATTTGTGTACCAGATTCAGTTAGATAACCCCTTTGTTTCCATATGTCACCAAAATCATGCACTACACCAATGGCATACCTTGAGCCTATGTATATATTCACAGTTTTATTTTCAGGCTGCTGTCAAAGTTACTAATTCTGCTACTTGTGCTGAGTGTGGAGGGCCCAATGGACCTGCTTCAACAATATTAGATAGACATGATTGCATAACATGTGTACAGTCCGTCATGCTCTGATAGTCTGTGGCAACTCCCATCAGTAAATAGGGTTAATTCAGCATGTGGTATGGGAGTGCTGAGTTTTTCTGCAGGTACAGAAACATGTTATGCAATCTTGTTCTGAGTGCAATGCATCGTAAGTATGTGTGCTTTCACTTTTTATATCCTCCCCTCTGTGAGACTGAGTCTCATATGAAAGTAAGGGTGGTGGATTAAGACTGTTGCAGCGGCGAATGAAAATGTTTGGTGGAGTAATGAATGCAATTTCCCAGCGAGTGAATTTGGTAGCAGAAGCATGTCTGGTCTGCGCTGAGGTGAGTAATGTATCAACAGCATGTGGGATTCAGAAATCAAGTGTATGTTATAACACTATGGAGTATATTTACTAAGATGAGGGTTTGAAAAAGTGGAGATGTTGCCTATTGCAACCAATCAGATTCTAGCTATCATTTTGTAGAATGCACTAAATAAATGACAGCTAGAATCTGATTGGTTGCTATAGGCAACATATCCACTTTTTCAAACCCGCAGTTTAGTAAATCTAGCCCTTTGTCTTGTGTTCTGTCAATCAGCAGTGCAGCTGCAGCTACAACATGATGATAATGCTTGTGCAACTGTGTCTAATTGGGCACTATATTAACCAACTGGTCTATGGTGCATGCCAAGTTCTTGTTTTAAAACACCCAATGCTGTTTTTTCTGATTTAGTACAGAAAAGTTGGAAGGGTTTGTTGTAGTCTGGTATACCCAGTGCAGCAATGTTTTTAAGTCCTGGAATGTTTGCATTATTTCTTCAGTGTGTTCTACCTTGCCTAGGCTATGTTGTGAAATTAGGTGTTTTAGTGGTAGAGTCACTGCTGAGAATCCCGGACACTCAATTTCAGTAACAGCCTGCAAGGCCAAGGAATGCTCTCACTTGTTTCTGGTTTTATGGTAGGGAATGTTTTAAAAGCAACTATATTCTTTCAGGTGTAAGGTGTCTATAACCTGATGTGAGACAGCATTCCAAATAATGAACCCTGTCTAAACAAAGTTGTATTTTTGTTCTGGATACAATGTTTCCTGTATGTGCAAGGTAAATGAGTAAAGATGTTGTATCAGCATGTGATGCTTGCAATGAAGGTGAACACAGTAATAAATTATCAAAATACTGAATTATAACTGAACTGCATGTAGGTTGAAATACAGCCAAACTTTAATGCAAACAATTGGAAAATATTGATGCAAAATCAATAAAGCCCATGCGAAGGCGTGTCCAGGTGTATTGCACACTTTTGTACGTAAAAGCAAACAAATACATTGATTCTGTATTGATGTATTGGGTATTGAAAATAATACAATGCACAAATTAATGACATAAAAATGTGTTGTGACAGCAGGTATTATTTGCATTACAAATGTTGTCGGGTTTGGCACAACAGGGAATTGCGATTTTACAACTTTATTTAATGCCTGTTACGGCCAGCGGCTATTATCATAAACTTGCTGAACTAGGAATAGAGGTCTTCGCCTTTAGCAGCCACCTTTCCCGTAGAGCTTGTCATGATCACAGGTACTGAGATACCCCCAGGTATACACTCTAGCATAGTGTAGGTTTATGAGTGATCTCGCAGCAAGGAAAATTGGAGGAAGAGACTGAATTGAAGAGGGTAGTCATAAGCAGGCTGAGGTCAGGGGTCTGTAGCAAACAGCATGGTCAGAAAACAGGCAAGGGGTCAGGGCCGGCAGCAAGCAGGTATTTCCAAGTAACAAGCCAGAGCAATCAGCAAACGAAGTCCAGATCAAGCCAAGGGGTCAACAATGGAAAAGCAATCATGAGTCAGAGACTTAAACAGCAGCAGGCCAGCAAACACAGAAGTGAGCACTATAACCGGAAGAGAGGCTAAGTCATCCCTGCCTTATATACATAGGGGAGCCAATCATCATGCAGGAAGCACAGCAGGAAGAGTCAGCCGCAGGGCTCCTTTAATTTACTGAGGATAGTTGCACACATGCCCGGCTGCATCTTATGCTGGGACGCTGCGTTTCGAGCACAGAACTCACCATTGTTTTGACAACAGCCAGAAAGAAAGAGAAAATGACGTCCCAGTTGCCATGGAGACGGCCGAGATGCGGACAAGAGTAGGCAGTGAGTCACGGCGGCTTTGTGCACTGCCACAGCTTGTAACAATGTGCTTAAGTCTTAAACTAAGCGTGAGGTTTTATTGCTTTTTGGAACTGGAAAATAGGAGTGTTGACTGAACTCCTGCATTTAATTAAAACACCTTGTTTGAGTAATGACTGTATGATGGTAATTTCCCATTTCTGCCTCAGGCTTCAAGGAATACTGAGGGATTCTAGGCGGGTATTTTCCTGATTGTAACTCTATTAGGATTGGTAAGGTGTTGTGCATGTGTCCTATATCTTCACCCTCCTGTGACCAGGCACTTCTTTTAACATCTCAGTTACAAAATCAAATGATCATGCTCTTGTTCATGCAGTTTTGGTACATCTAGGTAACTCCGTCCGAAGTACAATAAATTATACAATTCATTTTACACAAGTCTGTACCCAATAAATTCATTGGTGTGCTAACAGAATGAAAGAATGTTGTACTCAGTGGACATATTGCAAAATTTTGGTCAGTGGACATAGGTAAAGTTAATACTCCTACTGCCTCCACTGTGTTACTAGTGTGAGGAAATGAGCAGTTGTCCTGTAAATCTGATCTGGCCGCCCTGGTATCAAATAACAATGGTTAGGATTTTTTCCCTACCTGAGCCCTAACAATTGGTTTGTTTTGTGACTGTGGTTGAGAGGTACCCACGGCACAGATGCAAATGTAAACTCCAACTTATGTGTGTGAGATGAATTGCCAAGTCTGGTTTGGCTATCCAGACTGGGGTTGGTTTTGGGTATGTCTCTGGGGTGATTAATAAACACCTCTATTGACCATTCCTTGTTGTCTATATCTAGGGTGTTCTCTGGAATTTCTAGCTATGTGTCCATACTTGCCACAATTAAAACAAGTAGGGCCATTGAGAGTTGGTTGGGGAATGCTCTTTGTGTTAATGTGTGGTGCCTGATAAGACTGTATCTGTAGAGTCATTCATTTATATTTTGTTTTGACTTTTCTAGTTTGAACATTCCTTTCAAGTTCTACAGCTGCCTCAGCTATAACATTGTAATTCTGTCCTCTCCATTGTTGGTACTTCTAGGTTTCTCTGTTTTTAATTGATTCCAGCAAACCGTCCATAAACAGCCCAACCATTAACCGTCTATGTGCCTCATTGTTAAACTTCCTGATGCCTGTATATTGTACCACACTATTTTCTGGCTTCCTTTTGTATTCTCTGACAGCTTGATTTGGTTTTAGTTTTGTCTGGAATAGTTTAGACCAATCGATCTTTGGAGGAACAACTGCTCTGATCTGTGGTTGATACCTGGTTACAGCGGCAGTTTGCTCATCTGCGGTCAGTGCATTATTTTGTTTTAATTGTGCATCATTGACAACCTGATTTGCTCGTACTAATCCATTAAGAAGTACCCTTTTGATTAGTTGGCTCCAATCTAAGGGTGTGGCTTCATGAACATCTACAAACCTACATGAATCTTCAACATTTATTTTAGGGTCAAGGAAATCCGTTACTAATTACTTAATTCACCTCTGCTCCAGAGGACATATACTAGAACTTGCCTATCTTCTGCTGGTTGTGCTCTCATAGTGTGAGTTTGTATTATTCCTGATGCCTGATCCTTTGTATCCACACCTATTCATCCTTAACAGATGTGATGTGCGCCCATTGTCTAGTGATAACTAGGATATCTTCATACTTCAGCTATCTTTGGGATCATTACATTCTGAAGGTCAATTGTTGTGTTGTTGTCAAAGTCACATAATTGGATGCAGTCATTCTAAATTAATAAAGTTTTGATTGTAATAGCTTCATGTGCAATTGCAATCAGTACGCTACGTCATTCCAGGGTTAATTACGCAATCACACGTAGAAACAGAGCAAATACATTTAAACTCACTTCTACATTTGTAAATAGTTCACATTTAATAAAGTTCCAACTCAGATTATTTTATTATTAAGAATTAGAGATTGTTTACACAAAGATAAACCTACATTAAAATGTTTTTATAGTTCAGGTCCTAAGAAATGTATGGTGTTTGGTCTTATATTAATCTAGATTTCATCACCAGAAATCCAAAGAAGCGATTGCACATAGCGGTCACTAGTTTTGATTAGTATAAGATTAATTCTCAAAAGTACTCTGTTAATGAGTTGGATTAAACCGGTTTTTCTGCGGGAAAACACCTATTCAGCTGTTGGAGTTAGTTGCCCCACCTTTGAAAAGGCATCATTTGAACCTATGACCTATGATCTGCATTGTACTGGACTGACTTGACCCCTGGACTAATGAAAACAGATCTTAGTGTTAACTTTGTATACATTATGACATCATTACTGTTTTGTTTTTTCAAATCAAACTCCATATAAACAAGCACTGACCCAGCAACAGTCTCTCTCATCAAGCAGACTTCAGGATTGATGGGCTGTTACTGGATTTCAGTGAGGTACGTAATGTATCGGTTATACTTTCTTACACTTTATTTTATTTTGTTATATACTTTTGCTATATTTTTCTATTAAATCTCTTGTGCGTTGGAACCACATTAATCGCATTGGACAATCTTTATTGGTGATGATAGAAATGGACATAACACTCTCTATTGCTACTTGTTTTGATTGCAGCTGCGATCCCCCCCTTCACCAACGAGAGCCTCCACTTACTATTGGTGCATCTACTTGCACATTATTTGCTGGCTGATTAAGTAATGTTAAAGTGGCTGCCATATTGGAATCAAACCACATTTCTTCTTTAACATTATCTGTATTATTTTCACTAATATTCTTATTTTTAGTGATTACGGGGTAAATTGGTACATATGGTTGTGGTGGTGGCGTGCTAGGAGCAGAAGGTGGTCTTGCAGGCATGGCAGATTGGCTTTCAGGAGATATTTTTGTGTCTCTTTTCTATTTTCTTATGTAATTTTAATTGTTCATACCATTTGTCCAAACATTTCAAATGTTTTATACGTTTCTCTGAGCCATTCATTTTAATAAACAATGTTTTAAATTGTCTAATACATTTACATCAAATGATCCATTTGCTGGAAACGGATCAATTTGTCCCTAAAGTTAGCTTATATCATGTTGTACAGTTCTGTAATGAGTCATTTGCATTAGAGAGGGAGATGAATGGAACACCGCTTTCAACACACAGTCTGGCCACTACGAATATCTGGTCTTGCCATTTGGCCTCTGCAATGCACCAGCTCTTTTCCAAGACCTGATTAACAACATCTTTTGGAAGTTCCTTTACTCCCGGTCCCAGGAGCAACATCGCCTCAACTACAGAGAAATATTCTTTTAGCTCTGCAAGAATCATTTATTTGCCAAACTCAATAAGTGTGAGTTTGAGGTCAATCAGGTTAGTTTCCTTGGGTATGTAATTTCTCCTAGAGGCTTTTCCATGGATCCTAACAAACCATCCTGAACTGGGTGCTTCCCACTAACTTGAAGGCCATTCAAAGGTTCTTGGACTTTGCTAATTATTGCAAAAGATTTATCCATTCCTTTTCAGTCCCAGTGGCTCCAATCATTGCCCTAACCCAGAAAGGAGCTGGCACCAGCAAAAGGACAACTCAAGCAGTAGCATTCTTTGAATCTTTGAAACAAGCATTCATTTCTGTTCCTGTTCTTAGACATCCAATTCCTGGTTTACCTTTTGTGGTCGAAGTTGATGCCTCTGATGTTGGTACAGCTGCTGTTCATTCCCAGAAGGATCCCTGCAACTACAGATTGCACTCTTGTGCTCTTCTTTCTTGGAAATTCTCACCTGTTGAATCCGAGTATGATGCTGGCAATGGGAACTACTGGCTATTGAATGGGACAGTGGAGACACTGTCTTGAGGATGCTTCTCATGATATTACTGTTCTCACCAATCAGAAGAACCTGCTGTATATTGAGTACGCCAAGAGAATCAACTCTAGACAAGCACGATGGACTCTATTATTTACTCGATTCAGGTTTATCATCACTTTCACACCTGGATCAAAGGACATGAAAGTTGACTCCCTGTCATAGTTACCTCTCTGATCACAACCCTGCCACAGAACCGTTATCTATTGTTCCTGCTTCATCCATCCTTACTGGACTGGTCCAAGATCTGGGTTTAACACTCTGGTGATTGTAGAACCTGGAACCTTCTGAGATCCCTGATTACAGATTGTTTGTTCCAGACCATCACAGGAAAGCAATCTTCTCAGAATCTTAGTAGGATCTCTAGACTGATTTATTGGGCCTTTTGTTTATTGGGCCTAGATTTATTGGGCCTTTTGCTATTGTTAAACAGGTCAATTTTCTTGCCTTTAGGCTGAGGCTCCCTTGATCTTTAAGGATTTCCAACAGCTTCCATTGCTCCCTTCTCAAACCTGTTATCTCTTCCAGAAAATTCAGACCTCATCATCCATTTAGGCCTCATCTAATCAGTGTTCATGAATGTCAGGAGTTCATTGTGGAGAAGGTTCTAGATTCCAAGAGAGTCCAAGGTCAGGCTCATTTCTTGGCCCATTGGAAGGGTTATGGCCCAGAGAAATGGTTCTGCATGCTTGCATGCTGACAGACTCTTTAAGGAACTCTTTAAGCAATTTTTAGAGAAACGTGGTTGTAGGAGTTCCTTAACTCCTCCTCAAGAGAGGGTACTGTCACGAGCCACCGCGCTAGCTATGACGGCTCAGGTAAACTCAGACCTCGTTTGCATCCTGGCTTTTGCTTTGGCAGCCCGGACGCCATTTCCGGGTGCCGCATCCCAGCCCTTTCCAGAGCAACCGGGTCACCATCCTAACTGCCACTGTGTCCTAGCAATTAGTTCACAGATGGGGCGCACGGCCATGATTAATTATGTGCCTTTGGGTGCCTAAAAGCGATGTGTGCCTTCTACCCTGATTTGTCCTTTAAGTATTTAAGACAGGGAGGGCTTAGTCTCGATACCGGTTATAGCATTTATGCCCTTACATTTGCTGACCAGCTCTCTGTTCCTTTGGATACTCTGCCTGCCTTGATTGATACCTGTTGTGACCCTTGGCTTGTTTACTGGACCCTGTTTGTTTGCTGACTGCCCCTGACCTTTAGCTCTGGGGGTAAATGTATCATACTCCGGTTTCTTCAAGTCGCCGGAAATCTGCGAGATGACAGCTAAAATTTAAAGCGGCGCTGCCTTGTACAAGGAAACTTCCGGCGACTTGAAGAAACTGGAGTATGATACATTTACCCCCTGATCTTGGATTATCCCGGCTTTCTACCAGCCCGAACATTTTGATTGTTTATGACTCTTCTGCTTGCTCCTTAACCTCGACCTTTGGCCTGGCTCTTGCTATTCTTATGCTGTGTTGCATGATTCCCTGTCTCCTACATCAAGAAGTGCATAGTACTAGTCTTTGAAGTTTTAAGTATGGGTGCAGGCCACCTTTGTCTATCATCGACATTTATTTATATAGTGAGAGCAAATTACATAGCGCTTTACACTTGGGTATTTACTTGTCTAAATATCTACTCACGCCTCTGTCCATCTAATGACATCTTATTGTTTCTGCCTCTTCGCTCTTCATGTTGCATGCTGTCTAATGTTTCAAATTTAGTATGTGCGTAGTGTTTCAACATTTCTATCCCTTGCACCTTACACTCCATCCATAATTTTTTTTGCTGTTTAATTTAGCTAATTAATTAATTTCTTATACTCACACAGCTCATACACTGCACCCTAACCTACAAGTTCCATTGTTTGATTCACGAGGGCAGCGCTACAGCCCACATCTACCGTAATCACAGCATAAACAACCACTTAAATAAAACAAGGTATTTGAAAGCTCTGCTCTTGGCTAACAATGAATGCTCTGCCAATTGGGAAGTGCATAGTACTAGTCTTTGACATTTTTAATATGCGTGCAGGCCATCTTTTTCTATCATCACCAACATTTATTTATATAACAATATCAAATTAGGTAGCACTATACAATTGGTTATCTACTTGTCTGAATTTCTAATGCCTCTGTCCATCTAATGACATCTGATTTTTACTGCCATTCCACTCTCCATGATGAATGCTGTATAATATTCTAAATTTAGTGTGTATATAGTGTATCAACAATTTTATCTCTTGCACTTTGCACTAATTTTTTTAATTGTTTTATTTTTCTAATGGACTAAGTTGGTGGCATGGTAGATGACATTTTTTTTGCAGCTGCTGAATGTCGAAAACGCCCAGAAAAAACACTCACACACAAACACCATTTTGTTCCCACTTAATACAGATGTACAGATGTCCCTGCCCCACACAAAATTACTTTAACCAGAAAAACTTAAAATTTTAAAAAGAAATAGATCACTTTTTTTGGGGGGGGAGGTTTGCTGCTGCCAGTTATACAGCTAAATCACTAATTTTTTTCTCATCTATGTATACTAGTTAGTTCAGAATGATATCTAACTCAGTCTAAATACTAGTACTATTATATATGCATTAATATCAACAAGTAGCCACTACTCAGTCTAAACTCACTTACAGATTGAAATTGAAACAAATTAATCACCATAATATTGTGACTGATCCCTACAGAGCTGCTTTGCAGTAATTACAACTATTCTGTTATTTTCTATGTCCCTCTTTCACCCTGAATGCTATTTTCAGAGCAGAGCACTGCAGCTAACATCCTTCCTTCACGCTGCCTGTTTTAAAATAGCACATGAGAAAATAAGGAAGGGCTATATATATATAAGATATAAACTTTGGCGAGTATTGCATCAATTTTTTCCCGGAAATTACATTTTGCCTCATTTTGAGTAATGACTTAGTTTCACTCAGAACTTTACAGATCTTGGATCTGTCGGATTTCTCCAAATCCGAACCGCACATATCTAAAGTAAATATTAGAGAGAACCATTGGAGCAAAAGAATCCCACTTATTTTGATAGGTGAAGCTTACGTGTAGTTATACTAACTCTATCCTATATAATAATGATCAATGTAATGGAATTGTTAAAATCAATTTCTAAATCAAATGGCTAATATGTAGAAAAGTTATGGGGACCCCACACACAGAGCAGTAACTATAGAGTGATTATCTTTATCACAAAAACAGGATCGTAAGTAAAAAATGAAAATCTTTATATCCCATCTATGCTCGTTTGACATAAGCCTTAGCAAAAAATGGCTGATTGCAGTATAGCAAAGGATCTATAATTAACAAACTTTAAACCATGTTAAGCTGTCATTTTTGACCTGAGATTTATATCCATTGCTCATGACATTCCACTAGCCAGTAATTGTCTCATTATCATGGGAGTTGACCCGAAAGAATATTACCTGTTGATGCTAATGAAGACGCATTACTGATTAGACCACCATATCACTATAAAGAGACTTTTTCTCAGAAGTACAACACACTATCCCTGATGAAGCCTAGGTTGTCCAGACAAATCACATTGGATATCTTACACAGATCTATTTATAGTACTTCACCTGTGATCACTCTATAAAAGACACCATCTTGACTTCTTACTACAACACATTTGTTAGTGTGATTCTTTTACTCTTATAAAAAACATGTTAATGAAAGCATTTGATCAATTGAAGCTATTTTTTCCTTTTATCCAGCACTCTGCCTTGACCTACATAACTATCTACATGAAGATATCAGACAAGTTCTATGGCCTTAGCATGAGCTCCCATTCAGTAACAACTGAACAGTGTTCCTGGTGTGGATTACATGCTACATGCAGGAAGCATAGAGACCGTGGCTCCCAGAGAAATTCACCTCAGGTAAGATCGGTCCTGGTCGGGTGGACCTAAGCAATGTAAGTTACTTACACTTGAGCTGCAAAAGACCTAATTAGATTACAAGGTCTGGTGAGGTATCCATTAAAATACCAAGTTAAGGTGGTACTGTGCTTGTTACAGGATATGGAATACTTGGGATAATTGAGAATGCACAATGAGTTATAACTCCAGGCAGCATATAACTATCCACCCAAACAACACAAGAGAAAGTGCAGTTCTCTTCTCTCTATAGAATGAAATAATAAGTGTTGCATCATCAACAATAAATTATTATTGCCCCTTTATCAATGAAATAGTGTTGCCACATAATATAATTATATATTATTGTTCCCTACTTAATACAATGATAAAATGATATTTCCCCTTTAACATAATAATAAATTACTACTGATCTCATAAGATAGTTAGAAATTAATATTGCCCCATGAGAAACTTACAACTTACTATTTCCCCTAATAATTAATGATTGCCCTCATAATTAATATATCTATTGTGCTCCTCTTATGTTGTGAATAGCAAGATAGTGCAAACCATGTGTTTCAATTCTCAAACTGCCACACATTCTAATATCTTCAGGGTCAATTATGTGAATACAATAATTACTATATTCCTAGGGTCCCAAATTTTAATGAAAACATTTTTCTAATGACTAACTGAAAACAAAATTAATATAAGAGCTATTTGTTAAAACTGCATTTGCATTTAAAACAGTTTCAAACTTCTTGTTAACTTTTCCCTTTGACTTATAATGAAAACTTGTTTTTTGTATAACCTTTGAACCATATCAGATTTATTTTACAAAATTCTTAAAAGGCACATCAGGGACCCATGCAGAAATCTTTCTGTAGGTTTACTACCAGTCACACTAAATGTGCCAACGTGTAGATATAACAATAAATATATATTTGTAGAGTATGTATATAAATATAATATGAGAACATTAGTGAAAAGCAAAATATAAATGCCCAAGTCAACATTCTGCACTCAACCCTGCTGACTTATACTTACTGTTTCAGTGTAATTACCAATACAAAAACACTGTAGAGTGATAATGGCACATTTTATGCACTGATTCTGCTAGGAATTCTACATATTTGTTCAAAGCCAAGGTGCCACCTGTGGCTATATGTTACTATTGGTATCCCTCCTCCACTCCCTGCACCGCAGCCCAGAGGGGCTGAATAAATATGTAGTGACCGATTCAATTCGGCGGCGTTAATCTAGGAATAACGCAGCCGGCGCACTATTACCGTTACTACGGCAAAAGTGCAGAATATTACCATAGTACGGTAATTTTAACACAAATTTTTGCTCGGGGCCGCAAGCAACAATCCGGGGTAAAATTACCGTACTAAAGGTAATAGTACTAGCGCCGCATTATTGCTAGACTAACGTTGCCGAACTGAATCGGCCCCATAGAATAGTTAAACACAATTTCATTGTTTATGTCTATGTAACCTAACCTTTTACTGGCAATCAACCACTTTGAATGGCTGTCTGTCCCCAGGAGGTGAAGCAGGTGGGGCTGCATGGTGATTGGTCAGTGAATGAGAAAAATATATAATGCCTTCTTCTGTAGCAGTGAATCAGGATATTAGTAAGAGCTAAAAAAAAAATATCCTTTTGTACATCTTCTTCGGTATCTGAGTAAGAAGCATCATGACAGAGAGTAAAAACAAGCAATAAATCATGTATACTCTTCACCATCTGACCCTCAGATTCTGCTGCCTGAAGCCTGGTGCTCAACTAATTTTATAGAAGAGTGTCCCTCAAGAGAAATAAAACAATGTTAAAAAAACCTATATGGTACTGTTATTGACACTGGTACTGTAGCAGCTGTAAGAAGCAGGCTTCGCCCTCTTAAAAGATATTAGACAATCAAAACACAATGATGTGGCACCTATACAGGCCAGTAAAATTTAACTGAATTGAACACTATAAGGTGCAATATAATAACAGAAAATAAAATGTAACAGAAAAGAAAAAAATAACCTGTATCCATAGATCTGGAACAACAATTAATTAACACATACAAACAGTAAATTGACAATAAGTACTCAGTTTCTAAAATTTTTATATATAAAAAAAATCAAACTCTACAAAACGGGTCAATAGTTGTAAGTTAGAGCTCCAATTGCAATACGTGATCATAGCAAACGATAAAGTTTATGTAATGTTAACACCACTTAAAAAATTTCCCATCAACATGTTATTTTGAAAAGAAATGATTTAAGCAAATGCTGTGAATATCATTAGCTCCTTTTAATCTGTCTACAAATTTTTAAACTGCAATCAGTAGATCCGTACTAGCACTCTCTGTGAGGCATGTATGGGACCAGTAACTGAACATGTTCACTGACCCCCCTGTTTTGGTTTTGGATTAACTTTTTGTTTTGGTTTTGGCAAAACCGCCTTCACGTGTTTTGGTTTTGGTTTGGAACCCTATTTTTTTTCTAAAATCAAATAATTTGGCTCTTTTTTTGTTCCTCCATTATTTTTTAACCTCAATAACATTAATTTCCAGTCATTTCCAGTCATTTTTTGTCAAGTGACAAGAACACTGCTACCCCTGTTTCTGTGTGAGCAATGGCGCTGGATCTCCTGGGGAGGGAGGTATTTATGGAATCCCAAACCCGCGAGATCCGACAACGCAACAATGACGTTTTGCCACGATTCAGATCTGAGGATGCGCGAAAATACCGAGCCGGCTCACGAGCTGACTCGGATTCCCTAAGTTCGGGTGGGCTCGGTTTTCAGAAAACCGAATCAAGCATCTCTACCAGTAACTGACAGGGAATGCTGGTCCTTCTAGTACCAGTTTGGAGGCTCTTGGGGTACCTCCTGGTAATATGTAACCCATTATAGGGACTATATATATATATATATATATATATATATATATAGCTATCTATTCTTTATATACATTGATATATATATATATATATATATATAAAGCAGCAGATAGATTAAAACGTGGCGCTCAAACACAGAATATGTGAGTAGAAATTAATAAATATCCAATATAGGAAAACACTTTCTTCATAAGATAAGGCAGCCTCCCTCCTAGATTACGGATGGTACTCCGATAATGAATAAATCAATATATACACAGATAGGAGGATGAAATGGCGCCAATATAGGTAGTGTTAGCTGGTAACAATCACCCAGACAGTCAATAATTGCTGATATGCAGAGTATGAATCTTAGCAAGCTGGTACAGTCATTATTCAACAGCTTCCAGATACTCCAACTATATACCGAAATGCAGACAGAGAGAGACAAAAGATGTAGTTGCAAAGGCACCCGTGATGTATAGTAAATAATAGGTGGCAGCGTACCAAGTAGATATAAATAAACAGCTTATCTGTGTCAGAATAATCTGAACGTAGTCTCCAAACAGCCAAGTGAGTCAGGAACCGATGTGTAAACTGCTTGTGAAGATATATTATATCTGGATCATCAACCACAGCAAATTCACTGCTTGCAAACTCCACTCAGCCAAAAGTTACCCCAAACTCTTCCAAATGGCAATATGGCACCAGCACTCCGCAAGAACTACTGACACCATATCAGGCTTCTCAAACAAACTTCTTTGTTTGAGAAGCCTGATATGGTGTCAGTAGTTCTTGCGGAGTGCTGGTGCCATATTGCCATTTGGAAGAGTTTGGGGTAACTTTTGGCTGAGTGGAGTTTGCAAGCAGTGAATTTGCTGTGGTTGATGATCCAGATATAATATATCTTCACAAGCAGTTTACACATTGGTTCCTGACTCACTTGGCTGTTTGGAGACTACGTTCAGATTATTCTGACACAGATAAGCTGTTTATTTATATCTACTTGGTACGCTGCCACCTATTATTTACTATACATCACGGGTGCCTTTGCAACTACATCTTTTGTCTCTCTCTGTCTGCATTTCGGTATATAGTTGGAGTATCTGGAAGCTGTTGAATAATGACTGTACCAGCTTGCTAAGATTCATACTCTGCATATCAGCAATTATTGACTGTCTGGGTGATTGTTACCAGCTAACACTACCTATATTGGCGCCATTTCATCCTCCTATCTGTGTATATATTGATATATATATATGTGTATATATTGATATATATATATATATATATATATATATATATATATATATATATATATATATTGATATATATATAGATAGATATATATATAGATAGATATATATATATAGATAGATATATATATAGATAGATATATATATATATATATATATATATATATATAGATATATATATATATAGATATATATATATATATATATATATATATATATATATATATATATATAGATATATATATAGATATATAGATATAGATATATAGATATATATATATATATATATATATATAGCAGTTTAGGCGCAAATGTTCCACCCACAATACTTGACTTTTCTGTATGCATAAATAGGGTCACTGTTAATGATTATAGGATATATTTATACAATCAAATGGTTCAATACGGAACACATGCCCCACCCACAAAAACAGTATCTAAAATGGATGTTTATAGTACATTGAACAATCTGCAGCAACGGAGTACTTGTATGCTAATCTACACTCTCAGTGTTTTTTCTCTCCAATCCCATGTCAAAATCAACAAGGGCAAAAGTAAGTGTTACTACTATTACATATATGTAACCCCCTGTCACTGTGTGGTGCAAAAGTTTCACATTGCATCTCTATTTCAAACCCTGGCTAGCTGATGGGCATGGGTGTAAATGACCAGGGTATCCCAGTAGATGCAGGTGTTTCTTTGTAAGCAGTGGGACACAGGGGATGTCCCTTTAACGTGCAGTACAGTAAAAGTCTGAATAATTTGGGCACCAGACCATCTTTATCACAAACTGAACTCTTTATTTACACTCCTCTTCCTCCAGCACGATAATCATAATGGTTGCAGCAATACAGAAATATATACAGCTCCTTACTCTCTCCAACACAGTTCTTAACGAGCAATATGGGTCTGGTTACAAGTATCTCTCCTTACTCCTCCTGCACACATCTTACACTGCTGGTGTTATCACAGTAGATACCAGGTTCTCCTGGTCACAGTAGTTCCACAACTACTCACAGTTCAGCCTCTGTCTGTTTCCAGTATGCTCATACAGGAATCACACTGTAGCTTTCAGTTTTGCAAGCAGGGGTAGAATGCCTTGGGCTATAACACCCTCCTCTAGTGTTCTCTCTGCCCATATCCTGGTTTCCTACAACTTCCTACAACCCTCTCTCCAGGGGTCTCTGCTCTTACATCCCTTAGTGAATGCATGCTGCCACTTTCAGCAATTCCCCTGTCTCTCCAGGGGTCTCTACTCTTACATGCCTTAGTATCTGCATGTTTCCACTTACAGCAATCCCTCCCCCTTCTCTCCAGGGCTCTCTGCTCTGGGGACTCTCTCCCTATTCAGGGCACATATACCCTGCCCTGGCGCAGTCACCATGCTCGTGCTCCCAGACAATGCCCGGGGAGCCTGGGAGGTCCCTAGCTTCTCACATCACCTCTTCTCTCTCTCTCTCCCAGTCTCCTCCTTATCTTTTTTTCCCCCTTTTTTATAGCCCAACCTCCTTCTTACTCTGTCTCTAGCAGAATGGACAGGGTTGTCCCCATAACAGCCAGTCTGAATCACTGCTCTTTCCGCAAACACCTAACTTGCCACCAGGGGGCGTTACATATACTAAAATTATTTTTTTATTTACTTAGATACCTAGGGGCAATATACAAAAGATAACTTACTACTTACATATCAGAATACATATCTTTAGACTTAGTGAGGATACTAACTTAGGCAATATTTTATTAAAATAACAATCTTACAAAGTATGTGACACAGTAGTGTCTCACAACCACAACGGTTTTACTTGTAATTATGTAATATTTAACTCACTACTTAACAACTTTATCAATTTTATTCTTTCACTCTTTCTATTTGATGACACATTTTATTTGCCGGTAAATCGAATGCATAGCATTCGATTTAGCAGCTATAGCATTCATCTCCAAATTTAATCGATCCTCATGAAACTACAATTATTGTGATGAAAAATGACCCCATTCTAAAACAAGATCCCTCTTTACCGATTCCCCAGGAAACTAGAGTTGCTTTCAAAAAGAATCGTTGGCTCCTAGTTTTTTAAAATCCAATAATAAGTTGGTCAACCAAATACTACCAGTAGGATAGAGTGTTTCCTAATCTACACACAGAATGCAACAAAGCCATCAATATTACCACCCCTTCATATATCTTGAATTCCATCTCAAAATACCCTCCCTCTCTTCCTCCTAGATCTACCTCTGACCTGCACGTCACCTAATAGTAACTAACTATTACTCCTGCCTACAAGACTTATGTGCCACTACCCACTTATGGAATTTTCTGTCATGCCAGATCAGACTCTTCACAGCCTCTAAATCTTTAAACACTCTCTGAAATTCCATATCTTTATTAGAGCTTATCCTACTTCCACCTTTATTAACCACAGGAAATATACCCTCACATCTGTCCTAATCTTCACTCTGAGACACACTCAATCCATTTGTTTCAGCTCTGCCCTGCTAGAATGTAAACATTTATTTTGTCTACTATGTATTCCTGTTTTATGTAAGTCCTGTTTACCCCACTGTCCAGAGCATTTTGGTGCCTTCAAATAAGCAAAAACAACAACAATATTAATAATAAAAATAATAATAATATGGAAATCCTTTATTTCTGCAACAGATCACATAAGCACTATGTTATGAATCCAAGATGTATATTTACTAAACTGCGGGTTTGAAAAAGTGGAGATATTGCCTATAGCAACCAATCAGATTCTAGCTGTCATTTTGTAGAATGTACTAAATAAATCATAACTATAATCTGATTGGTTGCTATAGACAACATCTCCACTTTTTCAAACCTGCCGTTTAGCAAATCACGCCCCAGGAGCTGTGACTAACTTTGACGTTTGTAATGAATGCTTTATAGTTTAATGGACAAAATAGACAAAATTAGCATAATTTGTAGAATGGTGTTGTATGTTATCAAAGTAACCTGATATTAGAGTAGCGTAAAATCCTTTATATGGTCATTTGCTAATGGTTAGATTTGTCCTCTTTTTTATATAGTTGTTGAAGTTCCCCATGTACAGCATGGTTTAAGTTTGTTCCTATATTGTCTCAACCACCTGCAATAAAGGGAATACATTTTCTTTTACCCACCTCTCACACTATGAATTTATTCTTTGTGTGCAACAGTAAGAATTGGTTTAAGATAAAAGACTGATGCGATCACAGGAGATTGGGGAAAAACACATCAAAGCAAAATCAATGATCTAGGAGGACTATTAATATTACAACATCCAGCAACTCCAACTGTGAAGCACAGTTTCTGAGTCAGAAAGCAACAGGAAACACAGAAAATAGACATATTCTGTACCTGGGACCTGCGGGAGGGGAAAGGAAGCAGGAATAGACTGTGAACATAGTATTTGTTTGTCCAATATTTTCAATATGATCCATTCAATTAAGTCAGTTAGTTCCATGAAAATGCATATTTGGTAGAAATTATCAGCACTGCACAATGGTGTGTGTTATTTTGTATATTCATTTGTTGGCACTATTCAGTATGTACTTAATACCCTATGCAGCTAACACTAAGGATGTCCAATTGACACCTGCGTATAGAGTTTGTAAATAAAAGAAATGTATGGATTGTGGTGATTTCCATATCTATAAGGGCCGATATTGGATAAGTTACTTAGGTATTGACAATTACATACCAAATAAGAACAACAGCGTGGGTACTACCAGTTCACATGGTTTGAACAATTCATCAGCATCATCAGCTATTTATAAAGCGCCACTAATTCCGCAAATTTAATTAAATCAAATGTGCTAGCATATTTGTTTTGCCTTTTGGCATTATTATTAATATATTTTAGTTAGAAAGTGCTGACATATTACACAGTGCTGTATACTGAGGGGATCATGGCATATACAAATTACATATAATGTCATGAAACAGAAGTTAAGATTGCAATGTCCATATGAGCCTACACTCTAAGAGTTGTGGTGAACACTATATACAAAAGGTAGCATCATAGCAATTGTAATTGCCATTGGGCAAGACCGTGTGGCTACTTTAAGGCAGCAGCATTATCAACAGTCATCGGAGAACGGCATTTCTGTACAGCAATCAGTGGTGCTTCACAGTTGGAGCAAGGAAAGTTGAAGGTGATACAAAACATGACAGCTGCTGATAGCATTAGTGTCCCTCACCATTTTTTTTTTTTTTTAAATGATCACCCGTCCCCTGCTGGTTCTAGAGAAGTTTTTTAGTTTTGAACTGCATTGGCCCTCTTGTAGTTATCCTCCAGCTTGGAGTAGCTGTGTGTCTGATGTTCTTCTTTACTGTCATGCTCACTGCTGGAAACAGAACAAGGACACTCATTCCAGGGCCATCTTAACAACATTATGGGCCCCCGGGCAAAGCAGTGCACTGGGGCCCCTAACTACACAACCACTCACAGGAATAAAAATGTAAATTATCAATAAAATTAAGCTAATTTTTACTGATACCTGCAGCAAAATCAGTGTTTAAACATTAAAAAAACATGCTGTACTACAGAGATTAATCCACATAATTTTTTTTTATTATAAACAAAATTATTATAAACTATGAATTTTTATTAATCAAGTGTTCAACGCAAACAAAATTATTATAAACTATGAATTATTATTAATCAAGTGTTCAACACAAACAAAATTATTCTGCTATTTGTCCCCCTTCATCATGCTTCTGGTCTCCCCCTGTATCAGACTCTGTGCCCTTCATTATTCTCCTGTTTATCCCCCTTCACTAACCTTTCTATCGCCTTTTTCTCTTCTCTTTTCTTCTTTTTTGTTTTCTTTCTCCCTCACTTGTTTGTCCATCACTACGCGGCTCTAGTGACGCGCTCCTCACTAAAAATGCCGGGCAGAATGACGTCAAGCCCGACAATCAGTGCGAGCGCAGCACGGAGGAGGGGAACAGGGAGGGAGCCGGATCGACCCTATGCCCATGGGGCCCCCGGACAATTGCCCAGCGTGCCCAATGGGAAAGACAGCCATGACTCATTCCCCATGTTCTGTGGCTGCTGCTGTCACCAAGGAGGCTGTGGAGATCGCCAAATAAGGAAGAGAGTTGGCAACAGTAATGATAGTTAAAGTCACTTTATCCAGCAGCTGAACTGAGATGTTATTCAGTAGATCTTTTACAGAACATTGTCCTTGGTGTGATGACACACCGCCATACAATTTACTACTGCCTTCACAACTTTTGAGGATTTTATAGTGGTTGGAAGATGATTATGTGGAAGGTTAAGAACAGAGCTAATTGAAAGTGCAGCCATCATTATCTGCCCTTCTCATGCAGCACCAACTTATTGGATTCAGTCGATATTGAAGGCCCTACAACATTGAGAATTCACTTGGTTACTTGCATTAATAAGAATAGGAAATTGTGATTTTGAAGAGAAAATATATTCCAAAAACATCTTGTATGATTTTCTTTCAGTCAATACATTTCACATAAAATTAACCATGGGATTTAGAGATAGTTGCTCATGGCTCACAGGTTGTAAGCAACTGATTGACAAACAATAACTCGAATGTGAAAAAGGTTGTCTCTGCATAAGGTCATTCCAGCTTCGTACACTTTCCTAAGCCCATCCCTTTATCTGCACTTAAATACAACTAATTACTATTGTATATTGTTGCTTATTTAAGCTAAAAAATATCTAGTACATATAATACTTTGACTCAGCTATGGGCAGATACTGATTAAGACCATATGGAGTCCAGACAAGATGATTGTGTGCCCCCCCCCCCCTTCACCCACTCCTTTAGTCAAAGAAAGATACACATAAAAACTGGTTAGAGTAATCCAGGACCCTCAGCGCCTATCGGGTCCTAGGCAGGAGCCTAGGTTGACTAATGGGTAATCTGACTCAAAATACTAAAACTACTTTACTTTATGCCCTAGTTTGACACTGGAGCAACATATTGTGTAGCTGTGATTTATAATGGTACAAGGTATGAACGAGAAGCTCAATTTTAATGATTCTGATTATGATTACTATAGCACAGGCAGCATGTACGCAGGCTCCCTGTCACTGACATTCAAAACCAATGAAAAGTCATGTTCACAATTAAAGATGAAACTTGCGTGGTTAGGATTGTGACACTACAAAATCTTCGATATTGGGCAAAGACTTACATTTTTGATAAATCAGTTCACAAAACTTTTATTACTGTTTCAAACAAAATAATTTTATGTTAATTTTGACTTTTTTTTATAGATTTGTTGCTAAACCAATCTACATTGTAAAAGACTATTTTCTTCCAAATTTTAGCAAAAAAATGTGCAGACGTCAAAAACCTGAACTTCCTAAAAGTTTGCTTTATTTAAAATCCTGAACTTAAAGTAAAAACACACCATTTAACATAAATAGAATAAACCTCTGGAATGAGTTAATGTGAGCAAGCTGAATAAATGTAGAATAATTGTCCCTTATATTAAGGGTTAAAGGCAGATTTCTGGTTTAATAAATAAATAACAATATTAGTCATTTAGATATAATAATTTTCATGTCTTCCTTTACTCTAGTATCTTTGCCATTCAGTGTTGAAATAATGTTCATCAGTTATTGTTGAGACTTGGGTATTATTTTCTGTTGAGCCATAATGATTGTTGCAAGGGTGTAAGTAGACATTTGCAGAGCTTTAAGTAAATTTTTCTAAGGGGCCCCATGTGCGTGAAACAGAAAATTTCTTACCTATTCTGTCCTACTAAAACACAACACCCTCGAATAATCAGTCCATAACTGCTGTTTGAGTAACCAATAGGAAGCAGCCTACATTGGTAAGCAATCATAGGCTTATTTTTGGTTACTATGAAAGAAACCAAGGCCTGACCAGTTAAGGAACTTTCAGTAAGGAGCTGCCCCACTGCTGTTGCATGGGGTTTTTGACAGGGAAGACATGGACCCCACCCCAAGCTATGGGCCCTCTGCCACAGTAGTTCCACCCCTATGTTTTTGCACATACAAGGTTGTAATCTTTAACAAAGGATAAACAGATTATAAATCTGGTACTTATCCTATGTTTATTTGAACAGGACATTTATAACACTACAACTGAAATGTAATATCACATTCTGTTGTTTTTTAAAAAGCAGAGAGCTGTATAACAATACAGAATCTCAGCATGGAGATAATTTAATGGATGCGGCTAGACAAAATACAATTATCATCAGAAATGCCTTGGCTAATAACATTTGAGTGTAAAATGATACACAGTTTTCAGGAGCGAAAAGCATCATTTTGCAATGAGGATGGATTTCACTTAAACTAACTCAGGATATAAATTACATTTCAAATGGAATTCAAAATCATTCTTTTCTGGTGCTATGGAACAAAAGTGTTGAATGCCTGCTCTCCCACAAAAACCCAGAACTCTTGCTATTTTTGTTATACACATAAGCCTGCATGCGAATACAGACAAATGCATATATAATATACAGCATATGGCACAATGATTAAAATTGTTGCCTCACAGTGCTGGGGTCATAGGTTCTAATCCAATCAGGGCACTATGTGTTTGGAGTTTGTATATTCCTGTGTTTGAGTGGGTTTCCTCTAGGAATATATATATATATATATATATATATATATAAATATATATATATATATATATATATATATATATATATATACATATACATATATAAAGAAAGGGAGACAGGGACGCCAGATAATGTAGTGCTATCTGACCATCGCCAGATAGTTTAGTGTTTTCCCAAAACCAGATAGGTATTTGATATATGCGTACCAGATAGATGTATCAAATATGCTCATCAATACAGGAATCCTAGATAGTTTCACTTGAAACGTGTATAATTTCTCCAGTCATGAGTGCTAGTGTAGTATTATCATATCATCAATAAATTTGTGATTTGCCCAACCACCTGTATATATATACGTAACAAATAAATGTAAATATTCAGCTTATCTGTAGAGGTTCTTTGTTTCAGAGCAGCCAGGCAGCTAACCTGCCTGCTTGTCTCTGCAGACACAGACCACACATAGTGTGCGGCTGCAGACAGAACATCCCTGCTAGTGGGGTGAGGGGAGAAGGGGGGGGGGCGATTGCCCCGATTGCCCCCACTGGATACGCCAGTGATACACATTCACAATAAATAAAAATTACAGAAGCTTATCTGCAGTTTAGTAAATGTGCAGTTGTCTCCTGTCCTCACTTCCTTCTCCAGTGGGTCAAAGGTTCAGAGATTTCTACTGGCAAATAGAACTGGACACAGATGGGGTTCCCACTACGTACCTCTTAACCTCAATGCAATTCTTCGCTAAAGAGGTTAAGCAGGAAACAGGATTCCTGTATTGATGATCATATTTGATACTTATATCCGGTATGCATCTATAGAGAGAGAATAGAATTTGACGACTAACAGTGTAGTAGGTTTCTGGAGCAATTCAGTCATAATATTATATGCGTACCAGATACAGAAACAATTCAGGCACATCTATTGTAATGTCAGGATCTCCCGTCTGTGGCAAGAAGACCTCCACAATGTCTAATTGGAAAAATGGAATAAGGAATAAACTAGAATAGTGTTGTACCGTTTTTTTCTATATAGTAGTGCACACCACTCCCCACCAACAGTGTATAGGTGTACCAGATATAGGTGAATATACGCTTATCTGTATGGGTACTGGATGCTGCTGCACTCCTTGGTAGAGTAAAATACCTCAGATGGAAACAAATGTAGAAACCATATGGTGTAGTATAGATGCACTCACAATGTCAAAAATACAAAAGTCCTATCTGTGATGTAAGAGATATTTTCTAAGTACGTGCCTGGTTCTTGAAATCACAGCTTTATTGCTTGATCACAACCATACTTGCTGCACTAGAGAGCATTTCAGAGAAACATCAAAGACTCCAGATAAATATAGTTGTATAAGTCTCAACGCGTTACATCTGGAAAAACAGACTTCATCAGAAGAAGAAGACCTCCATTTGTATCAAAGGAAACTAATATAGTGCGTAGCACCATTTTGCACCTGCACACTTGAAATCTGTGCCATTTTGCGCATGCGAACTGTAAGTAGCCTGTCGCCATTTTGCATCTATGTCTGAACTACATTTTTATGGACGATTGCACATGCACACCATATGGTGTGATATCATACTAATATTTTCAATTAAATGGCAATATCATTCATATATTCCAATGGTAAGTCTATAAATATATACAACTAAATATATTAGTGCAATAAGTACACGTATTGCCCCTCTAAACATAGTGTAAAGAATATAAACAATTTAAACAAATGCATCCCTTCAAGATTACATATAAAAATGGGATTAAAAACTCGTATAAAATAATGTTATCATATAAAACATAAGATAATACATATGAGCAGATAATAACATGGACTTAATGGTCATCATAAATAACATCATGAAAACCATAATGATACAATTAAAACCCACAAATAAAGAAAAACAATAGGGCAATAGAATGTTACTTATTATCCCATAGCTTCTCAGAGACTGTGTGCTCAATCAAATACATATACCTTCAATTCACAATAATTAATCATAAAAACCTCATACCCAACACCATGAAAGATCCTAAAAAGTTCATAATAATTCATAAAAGACATATTCTATGCAATAATCACCTTGGTAATTCTCAGGAATCAATTATATATAAGCTTATGCATTAAATACCAATCATTGATAAAAAAAACTGTTGTAAGACACTAAACACTCTTATTTATTAAGAACTGTTAGTAAATAAAACATATATTAGAAATGTACTAAAACTTAAAAATAATAGAAACAATTATTAAAATCTTTTTTATTTTTATTGTTTTAAAAAAAAAATGGTTATTCTACCAGGATTACAAACATGGAGCAATTTCATAGTCTTTGTTTAGGCCTAGACAATGTTCCTAATTTGTATATCCAATACATTTCCCTTTGTGGCAGTTTTTTTCTGTAGGTCCCCACCTCTTGAACCCACCTTAACATGTTCAATAACTTTAAATTTAAAAATTGTGGAGCTGAATTGTTTTTAATAATAACATGTTTTAAAACAGAATTACGGTACTTTTTATTTTATATTTTTTGTTGCTAACATGTTGAATTCAGAGTTTCAATATTCTTTTAGTTTTGCCTATATATTTATATCCACACATACATTCTAATAAATAAATCACAGAGGTGGCGAGGCAATTCATAAACTGTTTTATGGTATACTCCTTATTGTCATTAAAAAAAAAAAAAATTTCTTTATTGGGCTTGTAAACTTGCAAATGTTGCAATGACTGCACTTAATAAACCCTTTTAGATCTAAAATTGTATTGCTAATAATCTTAACATGCTCAGAGCCAAAATGTCTTTTAGACCGCAATTTTTTTAAAAAATAATGACTGGTTTATCAGGCAAAATATGTGTTACTACCAGGTCTTTTTTCAAGATATCCAAATGTTTAGTGAAACTTGATTCTACTTTCCCCACTACTGTATTGTGTAATAAATGAAATTTCCTCCTTTATCTGTTCTCTTTTTGTATATGTAAGCCATTGGGTCCTACTGATACCATTAACCTTATTTAAAACTCCAATTATCAAATTTTTTGGATATCCCCTTTGTCTGAATCTTTCAACATATATGAATAGTTGTGCCTTGCATTTTGCATCTTCACTACAATTCCTTTTTATCCTGTGAAACTGGGAACAAGATGTATTGGTTTTCCATTTTTTAGCATGGCTGCTCTTGTAATGATGATAACTATTGGTATCCACTGTTTTTATGAAATTGTGTCTCCTTTCTAACTATTAAAATATTGTCAATGTATCTATTATATAATATTATATGTTCTGAAAAGGGGTTAGAATCATATTTATAACTTTCTTCCCAGCTTCCCATAAATAGATTAGCACAGCTTGGTGCAAAAATTGTCCCCATTGCGGTTCCACATGTTTGAATATAAAAATTATCTAAAAATGTAAGATCATTATGAGTAAGGATAAAATGTATAAAGATCACAAATAAATACCCTATATTTTTCTCTACGGGTAGGGTCCGAATTCAGAATATGTTTGCATTCCTCAATGCCTTTTTGGTATTCAATGTGGATGTATAGAGAGATTGCACATCAATCATGATAATCAAATAATCTGTGCTCCATTTAAAATCTTCAAGCAGTTGTGTCTTTGGTCATGTCTTTTAAATATGACTTTAAAGTAGTTACAAACAAAATGTCCACATACTCTGAGATATGAGAGGTGAGAGATTATATATCGACTATAATTGGTCTGCTTGGAGGATTTACCAGGGATATATGAATCTTTGGCAGGTAATAAAAGTTTGGGATGATAGGATTGTTTAACATTAGAAGCTGGAATTTATCATTTGTAATAATGTCATCATATAGTCCCTTTATTAGAACCTCTCTTAGAAGAGACACATAATCAGAAGTAGGATCACTGCTTAGAGATAGATATGAAGATGCATCCCCTAACACTCTTTCAGGCTCATTTATATAGTCTACTCTATTTAAAAGAACTAGGCTCCCACCTTTGTTAGTCTTTTTAATCACATCTTCCTTATTACTTTCAGGATCCTTCAAAGCTTCAGACTCCTTTTTAGTTAAATTTCAGTTAGGCGTATTTCGATAATCATGATTATATAAATCTTCAACCACTAGTTCCTGGAAAATGTCTATATGGCTACTTCTGGACTCTAGTGGGTAATACTGTGATGCTGGTTTCAAACCAGATTTTGAATTGCTTTCATAATTGTTAATAATAGCCTGATCTTTCCTGGTAAAATGCCTTTGTATTGTTAATTTCCTAGTGAATTTGTTTTTATCGATGTAACGTTGAAATTTATTTGTTTTTTTTGTTGGAGCAAAGGATAATCCTTTTCCCGGGACCAAAATTTCAGATGGTGTCAGGTTATGATTAGATCAATTAAAAATACCATTTTATTTCACTTTATCACAGGATTCTACAAGTAACTCCTCTTTTGGGATCTTGGTCCCTCCCCTGTTTTCCACAATGTCTCCTTGTCTGCACTTCAAGGGGAAGCTACTTTATGTCCTCCTTTAGAGAGTGTTTCCAATGTATATTTCTCTCTCTTGGCATTGTGCCAACATATAAAAAAATCACCAACCTCATTAGTCTCCAACCTCTCCAAAACCGAATACCTATTTCTAGTTTTAATGTGTTCAAAAGTATGTGTTTATTATTTCTTCTTGGACTTCGTTAGGCCCTTGGTCTTGTTTGACCAACCAGATTACAAGATCTAGATGTGGGTTCTAGTCTTTCAGATCTTTGATATGACTTTTAAGCTTATTGTTAGGGATTCTTTTCCAGTTTTGGCACTGAGATTTCTGAATGCGCAGGCACAAAATGGCACTGCTCACTATATTAGTTTCCTTTGACACAAACAGAGGTCTTATTATACTCCTGATGTAGTCTGTTTTTACCAGAAGAAATGCATTGAGACTTATACAACTATTTTTATCTGGAGTCTTTGATGTTTCCCTTGTATGCTCCCTAGTGCAGCAAGTATGGTTGTAATCAAGCAATAAAGCTGTGATTTCAAGAACCAGGCATGCAGTGAACTTGGAAAACATTTCTAACATCACAGATAAGCCTTTTGTATTTTTGACATTGTGAGTGTATCTATTGTATGTTTTATTCAGATTAAATATGTTTTGAAAATACTACGCCATATGGTTTCTACATTTGTTTACATCTGAGGTATTTCACTCTATCAAGGAGTACAGCAGCATCCAGTACCCATACAGATAAGTGCATATTCATCTATATCTGGTACGCCAATATACTGTTGATGGGGAGTGGTGTGCACTTCTATATAAAAAAAATGGTATACTATTCTGGTTTATTCCTTATTCCATTTATCCAATTACAAATTAAGAAGGTCTTCCATCACCACAGATGGGGGATCCTAACACTTCAAAAGATGTGCCTGAATTACTTCTGTATCTTGTACGCGTATAATATTCAGGGCCGGATTAAGGGAATGGAGGCCCCTGGGCTAAGGGGGCCTCCATTCTCCTGTGAGGGCCCCCCCCCGGCACTTACCTCCTTCTCCGGCGCGCTGTACGCTCTTTACTGAGGAGATCTCGTGAGAGCGAGACTCACGAGATCTCCTCAGTAAGGAGACTACAGCTCGCCGGGGAAGGGCTGCAGTGAAAGTGCTCAGCAGCACTGATCGAGCCGGGGGCGCCCCCACCCGATCAATACTGCTGCTGAGCACTTTCAAGGGCCCCCTGGATGCCATAGGCCCCTGGGCTGTAGCCCAGTTAGCCCTATGGTTAATCCGGCCCTGATAATATTATCACCTAACTCTTTTGGAATAGCTCCAGAAACCTGCTACAGTATTAGGTGCTCTATTCCATCCTTCTTCCCTCTCTCTCTCTCTCTCCACACACATACTAGTTTTTATTGCATCACGGGCACCTGTGTCTGGAACATGGTGCCCTTCCCTAATACCCTGTAAACACAACAATCATATGAGTATATGTAGGAGCTGTTTGTAACCAGTGTTACCCCTTGAAATTTCCAGCTTGACTTTGCCCAAAGTACTGACATTGTCTGCATGGTGGGGAAAGTTTCATGTATTATGGCCCTCTAAGGACATACACCCGCCCGCACACACCGACAACTAGCCATAGAGGTTACAGTCTTGGTTAACCATTGAGTATTGTTTCAACAAGTAGGATCTCTGCTGAAAGCTGTTATGCAGTTCTTTATGTAGAATTTCACCCGGACCAGTCCGATATCTATCAGTGGTAATGGTTCAGCCATGAGGTATCCAACGCAGTCATGCTTTCCAGGCAACCAATATGTTTGGAAAAAATTGATCATGTGCTTCTCCACAGCTTGGATCTCCTCTCTCTCCCAGGTTTTTCTCTGCACTATTTTACAACTTGAAAGGAAGCAGAGTGGTAAACAGCTCAAACAGGTCAATGTCTCCACAATATAAGTATGCAAGTACACACACACACACACACACACACACACACACACACACACACACACAGAAGAGAGAAAGTTTTATAATTCTTGGTGCTACCAGTGGGAGAATCAGAAAATTAAATAAGTGAAATACATGTGAGCAGCTGCCAGATGAGACATTGTGTAATCTCTATCAAATACTCATGAAAAATGCTAAAAGAGTTGGCTGCACTTACACCTAAGTTAAAAAGGATCAGATAAATATAGTCAATTTATTGTAAACAGTAATAATATGATTGATTAAGTATTCATAACCCCTGCTGGTGTTTAAAAACAAAATGCCAAGTGATTTAAACACACATATTCACAAAAGGGGTAGTGGAGTTAAAATTCACAG
Source organism: Mixophyes australis (assembly GCA_036250195.1). Taxonomy (NCBI): domain Eukaryota; kingdom Metazoa; phylum Chordata; class Amphibia; order Anura; family Limnodynastidae; genus Mixophyes; species Mixophyes australis. The sequence goes on along the minus strand of JAVHZZ010000008.1, from coordinate 54,112,703 downwards.
AATATGAGATAAACACCTAGACCAAGTCAGTAGCGGTAATTGAAGATGTTAGGGGTTTTCCCTGAAAATACTAAAAGGCGTGTTAAGAGCAAATATGTAAGGCTGTCAGTGGTTTATAAGTGACAATGTCAAAGGTGTAGATCCAGACATTAAGGAATCAGGATTGAAGTCTGCCATATTATCCACCAGTCTCCTGATTAGCAGCTCTCTGGTGTCAGACTGTAGTTTAAAGAGTAAATCACTTGTCTGTATCAGTAAAGCAAGTCACAATTCCAGCAATAAGAAATGCCACAATAAAAACACAAAAATGTCTCGTAACTCAAGATGTTACTGTCCAGTATAAAGGTGTTTATGTAAGTAAATTATATTTACTTGACTTGTTTTAGTACAGACTCATTGGGGGAAGACAGACCAGAAGTATGTGAAAACAATGCATTTCAGCCATGTCTTTCCAAACATTAAAATCCAAATTTGGATGGCATCAGTACAAACTAAGTTCCCAATCAACTTACAAACACTTTAATCAAAACCCTATGTTACCAGTGCAGGATTAAGGCTTTATAAGGTTCGAGAGGCCCCCATAGATTAAAATTAAGATCATAGTGCCATGATTTAGAAAGAGTACTCACTAACCCAATTTTGAGTCACATGGTTCTGAATAAATTACACCATGATGATCTTAAGTAACAAAAGTGCCCACTTAGTAATCTTGATTAATAACAGTGCTCCCTTGATAATCATAATGAATAATAGTGCCCTCTTAATGATATAAATTAATAATAGTGCCACTTGACTTTTTTTAATTAATAATAGTGCCCCTTGATGATTGTAATAAAAAATAATGTCCCATTGATTGTATACTTATCTTAGGGTTTCTCTCTACTTTCTTCTCTCTTTTTCACTTTTCAGTCCACTTTGTATGCAGATGCAATGAGAGACGTTTCCAGCTCCCTTAAGTATCATAGCAGTGGCATAATAATGCTGGAACTGGTGCTGGAGCTGCTGCCTTAACAGCATGGCGGCACCTGTTCCTGTACAGGTGCTGTGGCTCTTTCCATTGCCCCCACGTAATCTGGCTCTGTATTTTCCACAATTTTTCACTTCAGAATGATGATTGATGGAGATGGAATTACTTGACTTCTCTCTAGAAACGAGACTACCATCATCGTCATCAACAACATTTCTTTAAATGGTGCCATAAAATTCTGTAGCGCTTTACAATTGGGAACACACACAGCAATAAAACAATACTGGGTAATACAGAAAGACAGAAAGGTAAGAGAGCCCTTCTTGCAAGCTTACAATCTATGGGACAGTGGAAGTTGGATATATGAGGTTAAATCTACGTATTGCATTTCAGTCCAGCAAAATTGCAAAGGTAAAAAGTGATTAGTATGCTATTTCAATCATAGAGAAGGTGCAGCTCGAAAAAAAGTTCTGTAAATGGGAATGGGAGGATGTGATGAGAGTGGATGAGAGAGGCAGATCTTGTACAGAACGAAGTTCTTAGGAGGGAATTGCAATAGTAAATGTGGAAAATGATGGAATGGGGGAGGTCATAAACTGCTCTCCCTTGAGTGGTGAAGGAAAATAGCTGCCATAAATAGGGGAAAAAAAATAGTAAACCACTAATCCTATATTACATACAAATCCAAACAAAACAAAATCTCCTAGGCGCTTTAAACTAATAGAGAAGGGTGTATAAATATATTTGTCAATCTAGAGATATAATACTATAAACATGAATAGGTAATAATGCGTAAAAGCATGGATAAGAGTTAAATAAACACAATGTATAGCTTCTGACCAGGAAGCAAACAATCAACAAAAAGCAAAAACAAAAACAAAAAATAAACATCTATCAAAAATCCAGATGACAAAAATGGACACAATAAAGAAAATGACTGTTTTCAAATGACACAGAGGCACAGATGAAAGTCCACTAACACTCTAAACCAAATGGTATATATATATTATACAAACAAATACAAACAATACTTTTACTCTGTGTGTGAGTCTTCAGGCTTCAAGGAGGAATAAACAGGAACTTGTATTTACCTCTTCATACCGAAAGGCTGTCCATCCATAGTTCCAAAGAGTTCTCGATCTAATTAATGAAATGTCAGAAAAAGTTCACTTTGGAAATCTGTGGCCGTAGATGCAGTCATAAATATTCAGTGTAGATAATCTCCCAGCCATGTCTGCAGCAATGTGTGTTCAGCAGGAGCTGCCTAGCAGTCATGTGACCACACTTTTCTGCTATCTGTTTGGCTTGATCGGTAAGTTTGTAAGGTAAAGCCGGCTATAACAGTGCTGGTACAGTGAACTAACCAAATGTTGCAGGTAATGAAAATAAAGTCCAATGCAGCATTCAAATGTAGTTCAGAAATCCGATAGAATAATGTGAAACCTACGCGTTTCGCCCATCAGTGCAAAAGGGCTTCCTCAGGGATTGTTAAATCAAGTGAATATGAAGGTTTATAAGGACTTCCAACCGTCCACAGTGGTAGTTTCTGACAGTCTTGACAAGTCTGATATCCATAAGTATAGTTCTGTGTGGAAATAAAGTGTCCATAATTGTCCATTAGACTGTCCTTTTAACCTACTAAAATAGTAAGTAGGAATGTCCTGGATCACTTTATAGAATATAAGGTTAGTTAATTTAAACTTGAAAGTAATAAAGCTAATGTTATCATAACTTTAAATAAGAACTTTTCAAAAGGAAGTGTCCCTTTAGAGTGTGTTAATAACAGAAGTCTTGTCCAGATTTAACTTAATAAAGGCCATAAGTGAATTTGTATGTGAACCTATGTTTGCTTTTTTGTTGTTGATTATTTGCTTCCTGGCCAGAAACTATACATTTTGTGAATTAAACTCTTACCCGTGCCTTTATGCATTATTACCTATTTAAGCTTATATTATTATATTTCTACACTGACATAAACATTAATATACCCTTCTCTATTAGTTTAATGTGGAAAACGATGAGTGCATGAATTAGATTTTTTGCAGTGTCTTTTGTAAGATATGTTCATATTCTTTAAATGTTTTTTAGATGTATGTAACATGATTTATATATAGAATCAATGTGGAGAACAAAGGATAGTTCTGAGACAAGGATCACACCTTGGCAGCGAACTTGCAGAGTGGGATTGAAGCTCATATTGTCAACAGTAATAGAAATGTCTGGTAGACAATTGTGAGATCAAATAAAGAGAGGGTGTCAGATGGTGCTGGGTATTGAGCTGATTTCTTGTCGAGGAAGATTATACTATTTCTAGTCTGATCTTATCAACCTTGTCCTTGAAGTAAGAAGCAAAATCCTGCGCACCGATAGTAGTCGGAGGGTTTAGTGTAGGAGGATTGAGAAAAAATTTAAATGTGCTAAACAGGTGTTTGGGGTTAGAAGCCTGAGCATTGATGAGAGTTTGGAAGTATGTTTGGTTAGCAGTGTCCACAGCATTTCGATAGGAGTGGTAGATAGAAGGATATGTGAACAAATCATTAGAGGTACAAGATTTACGCCAGTGACATTCTGCTTTACTGGGACATTTTTCAGGATTTTGTGTTACTTTAGTAGGCCACGGCTGACATCAAAGTCGACATGTGGTATGAATATTTGCTGGAGCCACTTGGTCAAGGGTTTGGTGAAAATGAGGTACTGCCGTATCAGGGGAGGAGAATGTAGATATAGGGGAGAGAAGGTGTTGGAGAGATGTGGAAAACTGTGAAAATTAATATAGTTAAGATTTTTGCAGGTATGAGGAGGCTTGGTAGAGTTTGACAGCACAGAGGTTAAAGCAGTGGGGGTTATAGTATAGCTGATAAGATGATGATCCGAGAGGAAGAGGACTATTTTTATTCTCCTTGTCATCCTGTATGGCAAATGTTGGTAAGAATACATAAGGGATCCATGTAGGTTTCTGATTGTGTCGGGTAAAGACTCCGTTATGGAGCCTTCTTCAACTACTTGTCTGCATTTTGTGTCATACTACTTGCTATCATTTCTTATATGCTTGACATCCTTGCAGTAATCCAGATGTTTTCGACCTTCAATGACGGCCCACTTTTAGTAACTGTAGAAGTAATCAGCCTTTATTGCCATATCTGATGCCATGATCAAGTCCTTAAAGCAGTTGGGATCTTGCTTATGGGAGCAGGTAAATATAAAATGTTACCTTTATTTATCTGTAAGGCACTTTATTTGCTTCTAACCAACAATTCCTTGAAGTTTGAAGACAAGTGGTAATATCAATTGACAGCTGTGGCGATACATGCTAATTTATTCTTAGCATATTGCTATTATTAATTAACCACAATGCTCCACAGCTTTGAGATAATCCTAAACATAACGCAATAGATACAACAGTGCACAAGAACTATCATAAAAACTAAAAAAAGAATCTGTGCATAAAAAATAAATAAAACAATTTAATAGAACATATATTTAAAATGCACAAGAAAAGAACATCATACTACTTGATTTCTTAAGTAGTCATCAAATTTTTGAACAACAGTATTAATATATTTATAAAAAGTAGATTATCTCAAAAAGCAATAGTAAAAAAACCCATAAAGTCTGCTGATAAACAGTGTAACAATTATGACAAAGAATGTATCAGTTGTTCCTTAATAAAACTCTACACGATAGACTCCTTGGACCCAATACCAACGACAGTAACGAAATCTCAGACCGCTAGTTAATAAGAAGTGGTACCTTAGATAATATAAGGCCAAACAGAGATCAAACTCTAAGGAAGATAATTTAAATTAGCAAGTATTAACCTCTAGCTGATAGTTCAAAGAAAGGAAAACTTCCTATCTGCGATAGTTAGAACACGTAGAACCACTTTCCAATATCACATACTAAAACATGTATCTCTCTATCCCAAAGGTTGTAAAGGTTTTCAGTGTTCCGCTTTTGCATTAATATCTCTGTTAATGTGCAAATTTGTTACAGAAATAGTATAAAAGGCAAGAGCTTCGATCAGTCAAAAAGGTTAGATTCAATAGGTGACAGGCATAGGTCCTAAAATATTTCTACAAATAATTGTCACGACTAGATAAAGACTTACAAAAAAACAAACAAACAACAAACAAAACACTACAAATACATGATCATCCACAACATTAAAGCCACCTGCCTAATATTGTTTAAGTTCCCCATGTGCTACCAAAACAGCTTTGACCAGTCAAGGTATGGACTCTACAAGATCTCTAAAAGTGTCATGTGGTATCTGGCACTAAGAAAGCAGCAGGACAAGAGTCTTGTAAGTTGTGAGGTGGAGCCTCCATGGCTCTGACTTATTATCAAATTGAGATCTGGGGAATTTGGAAGCCAAAAGATCCTCCAACCATTCCTGAACAATTTTTGCAGTGTGGCAGGGTGCATTATCCTGCTGAAAGAGGCCACTGTCATCATCATCTATAGCATCTCTTCTGTGGGATTGGACCAGACGGGCTAGCTCTCTGATGCATATCAGAGCCCATCACCCAGTTGCCTTGGCTAAAGGACAAGTTGAGGGATCACCGCAGACATGCTCAGGTGACAGGCGATGGTCCCTGTGTCAAACTTAGACATCAATTCCCTTGAGCCCATGACATTAGCCATGGGAAATTGGGGCAAAAGGTGGGCCGCATTGATGCTGGATGCAACCCACCCCTATTGTAACCTCTATCCCCCAGAGTTATATTGTAAAGACTAATATATAGATTCCCCAAATTACATGTTTTTAACATAACTAACCCCCCTATATTAACTAGCTTATTAGTAAATTTGTAATGCACATAACAAATCCTTTCCACTTATCCTGCAACATAGTCATCCTAGTGTACAATCAGATCACTGTGTTCAAGATGAAGGATTATTTACTGTCAAAATCATATATTAATTTCCAAATGATGCATAGTCACCCAAAACTCATCATGTATGCTTGTTGATACAGTGATGTTTATTTTTTGACCCCAAAATTGGAGGTAATATTTCACCCTAGGCACACAGCAAAATGGGGTGCAAACATTTATCAATAAGTTTAATGACTTTAATTAAGATAACACAAATAGTTGTATATTCGTAAATAACCTTAATTTTGAGGAGGGTGATCCGGAGGACATTGAGGAGCAACTGGTGGAGGAGGACCATGATGTGGAAGAGCCTTCACCAATCAAACACCAGGCTTGAAAACCCTACCCAGGAGATACTACCCACACTCATATTGATCACAAGTTAGACACTTCCCTCACCATATTGAATATCATTTTCACTGATATCCAAAATATCCTTTCCCATCTCACTAACTTGTTTCCCCTTATGTTACTTCCAACCTTCCTGGCCAAATGTCACATGATTCCTCTCCTTCCCAGTTAGCACAATACTCCTGTCCATTGTCCTAACTTATTCATATAAGACCCTCTGCCACATCATCAAGTACCATTTTTCCATGGTTATAGTCTCCACCTTTGCAATGCTGCCACTCTATACTCTCCAACCCAAATGTATTCTTGTGGCCCAAATCCATTTTTGCAACAGCATAATTTATCATTATATGCTTCTTTGTTTCAAACTACGTCTGCCTACTCTAAGCCACCTCTTTTTTCCAAGCCCCCTCTGGCCACCCCAAGGCAACCTCTCCCTAGCCCCCAGCCATCTCTTTCTCTCAAGCACCCCCTGGCTACCCCCAGGACACCTCTGCACACCACCCAGCCACCTCTTTCTCCCGAACCCCCTCTGAACACCTCCTAGCAACTTCTTCCTCCCAAGCCACTTTTGCACAACCTAGAGCCACTTTGGCATGCCCTCCAGCCTATTCTGCCCATACATTGTCTGTCATTCTCTGCTGCCCCAATGGCATCTGCTTCTTTTACACTGTTGCCTACCACATAAAAACTAAAACATAGTATAAACATACAGCAAAAAAACTTATCACAAAACAAAAGAAGGTTTTGACTACAAGGTTAGCCAATAAAATAGATTTCCAAGTATAATTGATAGAATTTTGAACATTCACCCTGAAGAGCAGCACACCTAGTGAAAAGGTTAAACTCACAAGGTAAGCCTCCCTGGTTTCTCCCATATATTCATCTCTATTGCATACATACAGGTAAGGGAACTAACAGCACAGTCTATTGTACCACAGATCCCTAACACATAAATATAAATAAAACAGCTTTCTTTTCACCCAGGTTGCAAAAGCCACAGTGGCTGGCCTGACTGGGGGGGCAGGTGGGCAAATGCTCCTGAGCTGGTCCCATAGTGAGCTTCCTTGGTCTAGGTCACTGGGCCACCTGCATTTTTTTCCTTTAAAATGTTCCTAATAGGCTGCTGAATTGAGTCTTGCCCCCAAGCTAAAATTTGCCAGCCCTCCTCTGAAAAGCCCCCACCCACAAAAGTAGGGGGAATTAATAATATTTCAGTGAAGAACCCTGTCCATGGGGTCTATTTACCATTATCAGACAAAATCAAAGATTTTATATCGCTGTTTATCGTAGCGATATAAAATCTTCTCTCGCCCCAATTTACCAATAAAAATTAGCCGGGGCAGTGAAGTGATATTCTGCTCTCTGGCAATACTGGTTGGCAGCAGAAAAAGGACGAGTCTTCTGGCTTGTCGGTTGACAGGAGAATTGGATGCCTGGATTTGGACTTTCAGTTTCACTTTCACTAAAAAAAAATGTAAAATGGAGAAAATAGATTATTTTAATTTATTCAACTTAGGGAAAAATGTTTTAGTTTTCACTGGGCCCTTTCTTAAATAGGAGCCTCTATGAAGGATTGCTTTAATAAAACCAGACCCCATACTGCATAGTGAAATATTTGTGCTTCTGCTCATTTTAGATGCATGTATTAATGAAAATTATTTTATGTTTATGCACTTACTCGAGACCCATGTAAACAACTCTACAATTTGGGTTTTTATTTTCAATTATACATACCAAAAATAAAGAAACCAGTAGGAGGAGAATGATTCATTTAGTTTGAGAAGGGCGTCAGTATTGGGAAATTGATATTGTAAGTGATGCTGCCCCAGATATGAACTGAGATAAAATCAGAATCTGTTTGTTTTATTCCAATGGAATCAACAAAGCAGAACAGACATTATCCCTTAGAAGCAGTAAGAAGCCTGTTCATTGAATCATTGCAGGATATGAAACCATTTTACATTAGTGCTTTTATTACAAAACAATATGTCACAAGAGACAATGTTATTACTTCAATAGCAAATGCAATAGATTTGCTTACGGAACAGGATCAATTGATAGATACTGAACATTTTGCAGAAATTACTCAGGCTCCAGCAAGCTGCTATATATTATCAGGAATGGAAGTGTGTTTGTTTCAATCAGCGGAGGATTAAACAAACTAACATTTATAGTTAGATAATCTAGTTTGAGGTTGACAATAACAATAATTGCTATTGCAAAAAAGTGTATTCCCTCCAAAAATTGGAAGTGTGTGGTAGAAAAACGTCACTTCAAATAAGGTCCGACAAGAGGACAACATGGCAGCCATTATTCTTGTGTGATTACAGTATGTCACTTTCCTCACCTGGATGAAAACTGAAGAAATGTTCCCATTATAGCAATTTTGGCGTTTTAGCTCACTTTTTAATAAAATACCCTACCTGATGTATTGTTTGTGTAGCCCTTTATATTTAATTATATTTTACTTTATATACAACAGAGATTTTCCAACATCAGTCATTTTTGGTCAAGGCTCTGTGCTGTTTGTGCTATAATGATAATGGGTGCATTGATCTTTCATACATTGTGTGACTTTGTTATGAAATCATATGCTACCTTGTGTTTTATATCATACATGAAAGAGAAATTCTCTGCAACTTCTGCATTGGTTCCAGAAAGTTCATCATGTGAAATCGCCTATCATAATGCAATAAACAAAGTGTCATCAAACTACAAGAATCATGTGACCTCCTGCACATTGAAAGCAAGAGACTAGTGGCTTTTTAGAAATGTCAAACTGACTTTCAAAACACTCTAACTGGTGAAAAAGCTAATGAATTGCGAGCTTACCATTGAGAATACAATATGTCGCAACATACCTGGAAGTCAGAGAGCAGGGCCGTAACTAGGGCTGTGCGATAGGGGCGACCGTCCAGGATGCAATGCTGAAGAGGGGTGCAATTTAGGAATATTTTAGGTTCAATTGGTTAAAATTGAAGGCTAGGGGGGCGGCATTAGTCTTTCTCACCCCAGGCGCAAGAATTCTAAGTTACGGCTCTGCAGAGCAGTAACCCATTTACAGTTTCCATAATCCTGAAACTAGTGCTACTGAGGAACTAGACGGGCTGTAGTGCCAGAAATTCCAATGTGTCGGAGGAGACAAAACAAATCAAGATGACCCAGGGATCAGAACGGTTGTTAATGAGTGTAAGAACTAACATATTCAACAGGCAATTCATCGGGTTGGGCAATTTTTACCAATGACTACTATATGCATCTGTTCAGGTAACAGTTGCACATATGTCTGTCTGTCTGTCTCTATTTGTCTATACAGGTAGAAAGTATGGAGTGTGCCAACATGCTTCCTCAGTGACATATCTCCATAGTTGCACATGTATAAAACATATTTGACATAATGCTGAGTTGGGTGTATATTCATAAAAAACTTTGCTCAAATAAAACACAAAATAGTGTATTTACATGCATATTCTCAGTTGGACGCATAGCTTGATGCTTGCAGCTCCGCACCAGGTTTATGTCAGGTACACATCAGATACACTTACACCCAAATCAACACATTTGAGCACTGAGAATGAACTATGACATCAACATTAATGTCATTCATAACATTGTTTAATAAAAGTTCACTTCATTAGATTAATCCAGGGTTTCCCAAACCCAGTCCTTAGGGCTCCCCAACAGCGCAGGTTTTCCAGATCACATGTGACATAATTAGGACCACCTGTGGATCTGTTACAATGTGTCAGTCAGTAATGAATACACCTGTGCTCCAGCAAGGAGATATGGAAAACATGCACTGTTAGGGAGCCCTGAGAACTGGGTTTGGGAAACCCTGGATTAATCTAATACATGCTCAATTAAACAAAAAACATATTAAAAGAACATTATTGTTTTGCTTCAAGTGTGTATATTAGTATTCTATCATTATTGTAAGTTATGGGGAAAAAAAAGAAAATTAATTATATACAGTATATATTCAGTGGTCAAATTGGAAATTTAGAAGTGGCGGTGTAGAAAATTTAAGTAAATGGAATTTGATGGTTTTGCAATGAAAGCAGTAGGAGAAGTGGTGGTATGCTATACCACTGTATGCCAGCCCACTTTCACAACTGCATATATATATTATTATAATCAATCATATGCAAGGTGCCACAAAAAGTGGCAGTGCTGTACAGTGGGGAAGTAAAGCATATGTCAAATATGTATAGGAAGAAGAGGTAAAGTAGTGGCCTTTTATCCTATACATCATAGGGTGTTGAAGGCACAATAACAAATAACATGTTAATACAAGTATGTACAGGTGGCTGAACTGGCTGCGGTCTTAGGTACAAGTGTGAAAGGATATAGGAGGAAAGTAAAGGTCTGTTTGTTTATCTGTAAGTAATGGTGCAGAATGTCTGATTACTGACCACTTTTAGTCTCCAATTTTTAACTCCACTACATATTCATCCTAGGAGCCGTGCCAGGCATGCCTAGCCAGGCTTATTAAACACTGTATTAAATATCATACTCAGAAAACACAGCTGCAGGGCAAAGCTGCACAATTAACACAAAGATTAAGGGACACCAAAAACAAACCTCATTTACATATGCAAAGTGTCAGCAAGGCAAGATGAAAACCACCAGCATTACTTTTCAGAATGGTGGAAATATATATATATTTTCTACAAAGCACCCAAGAGCACTTCAACTGTGTGCCTATATAACTAAAGTATTCGTTGGAATAGCAAACCCTTTTTATGTATCATGTGTCGAAGTATTTCTCAACATATCCAGATACATACTGTATTTTCATTTTATTGGTTGATATTGTTGATTGCTGCAATTTATAGTGTAATTCAGTTTTTCATACTATGTATAAGTATCCAAACATTTTATACTTCGGAGCTTACAAATATTTCCCCAGGTTCTCTAAATTAAGTAAAGGCCTTTATATTCGCCAGCCTTAAAAAAAAAGCATATGTAAGTAACTATTCTGAGGACAAATTAGCTGCCCTAAGTAATCTCACTTAGACCTTAAGTAACGCTTGAGCAGAAATTCACAGAATGGATTATTTAAATAGCTTTCTGGTGTTACTTAAATAATCAGTTTTGCTGCATCTGTAGAACTCATTAAGTAAAATCAGTGTGTTACTAAAGGAAAAAAATCAGTTATGCACATGTGCAGGACTGATTTCCTCTTCATTTACAACTAGCATTATATGATACTGACTAGAGATGAGCGCACTCGGATTTATGAAATCCGAGCCCACCCGAACGTTGCCGATCCAAGTCGGATCCGAGACAGATCCGGGTATTGGCGCCAAATTCAAATCTGAAACTGAGGCTCTGACTCATAATCCCTTTGTCGGATCTCGCGATACTCGGATCCTATAAATTCCCCGCTAGTCGCCGCCATCTTCACTCGGGCATTGATCAGGGTAGAGGGAGGGTGTGTAAGGTGGTCCTCTGTCCTGCTATATCTCGTGCTGTTCAGTTAAGTTCTGTGCTGTTCAGTTAAGTTCTGTGCTGTGCTGTGCTCAGTCCAGTGGTGCTGTATCCTGTGCTCTGTCCTTCTGAGGTCAGTGGTGCTGCTGGGTCCTGTGCTGTGTCCTGTTCAGTCCAGTGGTGCTGTGTCCTGTGCTCTGTGCTTCTAAGGGCATAGTTATTTCCCCAATATTCCCCTGTGTTTAAAAAAATAAAAAAAAGTTATTTAAAAAAATACCAAAAACCAATTAAATTTTTTTTTAATTACCACAAAATTTGCACAACCAATCCTGCAGTATAAGCCCATTGGTACTGCAATATTACCAAGTTCACACATTCAGCAGTAAAAGTCCAGTGGTACTGCAATATTACAAAGTTCACACATTCTGCAGTATCAGTCCAGTGGTGCTGTGTCCTGTGCTCTGTCCTGCTGAGTTCAGTAGTGCTGCTGGGTCCTGTGCTGTGTCCTGTTCAGTCCAGTGGTGCTGTGTCCTGTGCTCTGTGCTTCTAAGGGCATAGTTATTTCCCCAATATTCCCCTGTGTTTAAAAAAATAAAAAAAAGTTCTTTAAAAAAATACCAAAAACCAATTAAATTTTTTTTTAATTACCACAAAATTTGCACAACCAATCCTGCAGTATAAGCCCATTGGTACTGCAATATTACCAAGTTCACACATTCAGCAGTAAAAGTCCAGTGGTACTGCAATATTACAAAGTTCACACATTCTGCAGTATCAGTCCAGTGGTGCTGTGTCCTGTGCTCTGTCCTGCTGAGTTCAGTAGTGCTGCTGGGTCCTGTGCTGTGTCCTGTTCAGTCCAGTGGTGCTGTGTCCTGTGCTCTGTGCTTCTAAGGGCATAGTTATTTCCCCAATATTCCCCTGTGTTTAAAAAAATAAAAAAAAGTTATTTAAAAAAATACCAAAAACTAATTAATTTTTTTTTTAATTACCACAAAATTTGCACAACCAATCCTGCAGTATAAGCTCATTGGTACTGCAATATTACCAAGTTCACACATTCAGCAGTAAAAGTCCAGTGGTACTGCAATATTACAAAGTTCACACATTCTGCAGTATCAGTCCAGTGGTGCTGTGTCCTGTGCTCTGTCCTGCTGAGTTCCGTAGTGCTGCTGGGTCCTGTGCTGTGTCCTGTTCAGTCCAGTGGTGCTGTGTCCTGTGCTCTGTGCTTCTAAGGGCATAGTTATTTCCCCATTATTCCCAAGTTTTTAAAAAATCAAAAAAAAGTTATAAAAAATATTAAAATAAAAAATTTAAAAAAAAAAGTAATTATAACCAAATTTGCAAAACCAATCCAGCAGTATAAGTCCATTGGTACTGCAATATTACCAAGTTCACACATTCTGCAGTATCTTGTGCTACATATAATGGAGACCAAAAATTTGGAGGATAAAGTAGGGAAAGATCAAGACCCACTTCCTCCTAATGCTGAAGCTGCTGCCACTAGTCATGACATAGACGATGAAATGCCATCAACGTCGTCTTCCAAGCCCGATGCCCAATCTCGTAGTACCGGGCATGTAAAATCCAAAAAGCCCAAATTAAGAAAAAGTAGCAAAAAGAGAAACTTAAAATCATCTGAGGAGAAACGTAAAGTTGCCAATATGCCATTTACGACACGGAGTGGCAAGGAACGGCTTAGGCCCTGGCCCGTGTTCATGACTAGTGGTTCAGCTTCACCCACGGATCTTAGCCCTCCTCCTCCTCCCCCCCCTACAAAAAATTGAAGAGAGTTATGCTGTCAGCAACAAAACAGCAAGCAACTCTGCCTTCTAAAGAGAAATTATCACAAATCTCCAGGGCGAGTCCAAGGATGTTGGTGGTTGTCAAGCCTGACCTTCCCATCACTGTACGGGAAGAGGTGGCTCGGGAGGAGCCTATTGATGATGTAGCTGGCGCTGTGGAGGAACTTGATGATGAGGATGGTGATGTGGTTATTGTAAATGAGGCACCAGGGGGGGAAACAGCTGATGTCCATGGGATGAAAAAGCCCATCGTCATGCCTGGTCAGAAGACCAAAAAATGCACCTCTTCGGTCTGGAGTTATTTTTATCCAAATCCAGACAACCAATGTATGGCCATATGTAGCTTATGTAAAGCTCAAATAAGCAGGGGTAAGGATCTTGCCCACCTAGGAACATCCTCCCTTATACGTCACCTGAATAACCTTCATAGTTCAGTGCTTAGTTCAGGAACTGGGGCTAGGACCCTCATCGGTACAGTGACACCTAAATCCCGTGGTCCAGTTGGATACACACCAGCAACACCCTCCTCGTCAACTTCCTCCACAATCTCCATCAGATTCAGTCCTGCAGCCCAAGTCAGCAGCCAGACTGAGTCCTCCTCAATACGGGATTCATCCGAGGAATCCTGCAGTGGTACGCCTACTACTGCCACTGCTGCTGTTGCTGCTGTTAGTCGGTCATCTTCCCAGAGGGGAAGTCGTAAGACCGCTAAGTCTTTCACAAAACAATTGACCGTCCAACAGTCGTTTGCCATGACCACAAAATACGATAGTAGTCACCCTATTGCAAAGCGTATAACTGCGGCTGTAACTGCAATGTTGGTGTTAGACGTGCGCCCGGTGTCCGCCATCAGTGGAGTGGGATTTAGAGGGTTGATGGAGGTATTGTGTCCCCGGTACCAAATCCCGTCGAGATTCCACTTCACTAGGCAGGCGATACCAAAAATGTACAGAGAAGTACGATCAAGTGTCCTCAGTGCTCTAAAAAATGCGGTTGTACCCACTGTCCACTTAACCACGGACATGTGGACAAGTGGTTTTGGGCAAACGAAGGACTATATGACTGTGACAGCCCACTGGGTAGATGCATCCCCTTCCGCAGCAACAGCAACAGCTGCATCAGTAGCAGCAACTACAAAATGGCTGCTCGTGCAAAGGCAGGCAACATTGTGTATTACAGGCTTTAATAAGAGGCACAACGCTGACAACATATTAGAGAAACTGAGGGAAATTATCTCCCTGTGGCTTACCCCACTTAGACTCTCATGGGGATTTGTGGTGTCAGACAATGCCAGTAACATTGTGCGGGCATTAAATATGGGCAATTTCCAGCACGTCCCATGTTTTGCCCACACCATTAATTTGGTGGTGCAGCATTACCTCAAGAGTGACAGGGGTGTGCAGGAGATGCTTGCGGTGGCGCGCAAAATTGCTGGACACTTTCGGCATTCAGCCAGTGCCTACCGCAGACTAGAGGCACATCAAAAAAGCATGAACCTGCCCTGCCATCACCTCAAACAAGAGGTTGTGACGCGCTGGAACTCCACCCTCTATATGCTGCAGAGGATGGAGGAGCAGCAAAAGGCCATTCAGGCCTACACAGCCACCTACGACATAGGCAGAGGAGTGGGGATGCGCCTCAGTCAAGCGCAGTGGAGACTGATTTCCGTGTTGTGCAAGGTTCTGCAGCCATTTGAACTTGCCACACGAGAAGTCTGTTCCGACACTGCCAGCTTGAGTCAGGTCATTCCCCTGATCAGGCTGTTGCAGAAGCAGCTGGAGAAAGTGAGGGAGGAGCTGGTAAGCCATTGCGATTACACCAAGCATGTAGCTCTTGTGGATGTAGCCCTTCGTACGCTTTGCCAGGATCCGAGGGTGGTCACTCTTTTAAAGTCAGAGGAATACATTCTGGCCACCGTGCTCGATCCTTGGTTTAAAGCGTATGTTGTGTCTCTGTTTCCGGCGGACACAAGTCTACAGCGGTGCAAAGACCTGCTTGTCAGGAGATTGTCCTCTGAAGAGGACCGTGACATGCCAACAGCTCCACCCTCATTTTCTTCCACATCTATGGCTGCGAGGAAAAAGCTCAGTTTTCCCAAAGAGGCGCTGGCGGGGATGCTGATAACATCTGGTCCGGAATGAAGGACCTGCCAACCATTGCAGACATGTCTACTCTCGCTGCATTGGATGCTGTCACAATAGAAAAAATTGTGCATGATTACTTTGCTGACACCATCCAAGTAGACATGTCAGACAGTCCATATTGTTACTGGCAGGAAAAAAAGGCAGTTTGGAAGCCCCTGTACAAACTGGCTCTATTTTACCTGAGTTGTCCCCCCTCCAGTGTGTACTCGGAAAGAGTTTTTAGTGCAGCGGGGAACCTGGTCAGTGAGCGGCGAAGGAGGTTGCTTCCTCATACCGTTGAAAAAATGATGTTTATAAAAATGAATAATCAATTCCTCAATGAAGTACAGCACTGCCCTCCAGATACTACAGAGGGACCTGTGGTTGTGGAGTCCAGCGGGGACGAATTGATAATGTGTGATGAGGAGGAAGTACACACTGTAGGGGGAGAGGAATCAGAGGTTGAGGATGAGGACGACATCTTGCCTCAGTAGAGCCTGTTTAGTCTGTGCAGGGAGAGATGAATAGCTTTTATGGTGTGGGGGCCCAAACAAACCAATCATTTCAGCCAAAGTTGTTTGGTAGGCCCTGTCGCTGAAATGATTGGTTTGTTAAAGTGTGCATGTCCCATTTCAACAACATAAGGGTGGGTGTGAGGGCCCAAGGACAATTCCATCTTGGAACTTTTTTTTTTGCATTATATGACCAATCAACAGTCGTTTGCCATGTTCAAAAAGTAAAACCAAATTTAAACAAATTCAAGAACTTAAACCAAAAGTAAAATGCCCTGTCATAATTTAAAACAAGAGGTATTGACGTGCTCTAAAACTACTGTATTGTTGTTTATATTTTATAAACACTACACTTGAAAGCTTGAGTCTTTCAATAAAAAAGTAACTGTCCATTGCACGAATATTTGCAACAGGGACAATTTTAGGGTTAAGAAAGTCAACTAATAACACTTCGACGCTGTCTGTCTTTATAAACACTACACTTGGAAGTTGGAGGAGGTATTGTGGCCCCGGCATCAAATTTACTACCGGGGCCACTCCACTGTGCAGTCCATATTTAGGTGTATCAGATATTAAACAACGGTGACAGTTGATGCCCAATTTTTTAATTATATTGTTGGCGCTGTAAAAAATTGTGTTCCGGGCACACCACACTACGCAGTCCATACCCTTTTTTGGTGGAATTCTGACCCGTGGAGGGTTTTTTAATTATATTGTGGCCTCGGTACCAAATTGTGTACCGGGGCCACCACACTACGCAGTCCATACCCTTTTTGGGTGGAATTCTGACCCGTGGAGGGTTTTTTAATTATATTGTGGCCTCAGTACCAAATTGTGTACCGGGGCCACCACACTATGCAGTCCATACCCTTTTTTGGTGGAATTCTGACCCGTGGAGGGTTTTTTAATTATATTGTGGCCTCGGTACCAAATTGTGTACCGGGGCCACCACACTACGCAGTCAAGATAGATAGATGCGTATCATAGATAAAGTACATTCAGTGGTGTGGGGCAAATTGAAAAATATTCAAAATGCACTGACATTATCAAAAACAAGAGGTTTTCACACGCTGAAACTCCAACATGTATATGATGGAGAGGATGGAGGAGCAGCCATATGTGCAGTGTAATGCAGACCTGTTGAAGGTTTTTTATATATTTTATTGTGGTGCCCAGTGCCCACTACTCTACGCAGTCCAGATACTATTTTTGGGTGTAATTCTGACCTGTTGAAGGTTTTCTATATATTATATTGTGGTGGCCAGTGGCCAGTCCTCTATGCAGTCCAGATACTATTTTTGGGTGTAATTCTGACCTGTTGAAGGTTTTCTATATATTTTTTATTGTGGTGCCCAGTGCCCACTACTCTACACAGTCCAGATACTATTTTTGGGTGTAATTCTGACCTGTTGAAGGTTTTCTATATATTATATTGTGGTGGCCAGTGGCCAGTCCTCTACGCAGTCCAGATAGAGGTGTATCAGATATTAAACAACGTTGACTGTTGCTGCAAAAATTTTAAATGATATTGTGGGGAACACTACACTACGCAGTCCATAAACTTTTTGGGTGGAATTCAGACCTGTGTAGGGTTTTTTAATAATATTGTGGTGACCCACTCCTCTACGCAGTCCAGGTACATTTATTGGTGCGAATCATACAAGTTCAGGGTTTTTAATATATATTGTGGTGACCCACTCCTCTACGCAGTCCAGGTACATTTATTGGTGCGAATCATACAAGTTCAGGGTTTTTAATATATATTGTGGTGACCCACTCCTCTACGCAGTCCAGGTACATTTATTGGTGCGAATCATACAAGTTGATGGTTTTCTTATTATATATATTGTGGTGACCCACTCCTCTACGCAGTCCAGGTACATTTATTGCTGCGAATCATACAAGTTCAGGGTTTTTAATATATATTGTGGTGACCCACTCCTCTACGCAGTCCAGGTACATTTATTGCTGCGAATCATACAAGTTCAGGGTTTTTAATATATATTGTGGTGACCCACTCCTCTACGCAGTCCAGGTACATTTATTGGTGCGAATCATACAAGTTGATGGTTTTCTTATTATATATATTGTGGTGACCCACTCCTCTACGCAGTCCAGAAAGATACCTCGTTGCAACATTTTGGACTAATAACTATATTGTGAGGTGTTCAGAATACACTTTAAATTAGTGGAAATGCTTGTTATTGAATGTTATTGAGGTTAATAATAGCGTAGGAGTGAAAATAAGCCCAAAAACTTGATTTTTAAACTTTTTATGTTTTTTTCAAAAAAAATCTGAATCCAAAACCTTAAATCCTAACCGAAACCTTTCGTCAAGTGTTTTGCGAGACAAATCCAAACCCCAAAAATAATGAAAATCCGGATCCAAAACACAAAACACGAGACCTCAAAAGTCGCCGGTGCACATCCCTAATACTGACCAAAGAGTGCATGTGATCACACATTTGGTGTCCTCTGTCTCATCATAGAACTTCCAGGGTTCTCAGTCCACTGGAAGGAAAAGTTAGCACAGATTTCCCTCCTTTTTTACACATAATGGGAATCAGAGTAAGAGACTATCACAGTGTTCTCCTGCCAAAAGGAAGGTAGGAACAGTGAGGTGTAACTGCTCTATTGACTGGAGGGCATTAGTATGTCCCTGACCCTTCAGAGGACAGTTTTTCGGACTCCAGCAACAGCAGTGGTGATGAACCATTGTGGGGTAGCAGTACGAAAAGTAAGAACACAGAGACTTGTTCCACACACATTGATTCTATACCTGAGGGCAGTGGTGTTTTAAACACAGAAGGTCGAAAATCTAATGTGGTGTCCATCCAAATACTCACCAAAGAAAAGTGATGGATTCAGTGCGCATAAAAAACAAGTAGTACTGCCTGTACTAAGGGACACCTGTCTCAAAAATAGCTCTGCATATCTAGCATGTTTACCGTAATGAGACTGACGTAGCCTGGGAACTTAACTTTCTCAAGCACTCAAAGGAAAGGTGTATGCAATTTAAACATCTTTAGAATAGAGGCAACTATGCACACAACTTTGAGGTAATAATGTCCGGACACTATGTTTTGATTCCATGCAAAAAACAGAATAAGGCGAGGTATACACTGAAGAATTTTCTGATCGACGTGTTATCTACAATGACTTTACCGCTGACCGAAGGTCTAATGGCCCGGACGATTAAAGCGTACACACTAGTTAAGTTTTAGATGATTAACGAAAGACCAACCATCCAGGCAGCGACTTTTCACAGCCATATTGTCGTGAGCACAGATTAGAATTTTGTACACACTGAAACAACTTATGAGGTCCATGTAACGATATCCCCATGAAATTTAAATAAAGGGCAGAGCATGTTCAATAGTACCTACCCCAAACATCATAAAAAGCGAAGGTAACACACTTTCTTCATACATTCGTTAGCACGTGTACAGTGTACATTCCTTCGCAACCGCACATAAACAATTTATTTTTTACTAATATGGATAATGTTGAAGAACAACAAGCAGATATGGTACAACAACCCTGATGACGTCAGGAATTTCTTGAGAATATATGAAGCCACATTCCAGGAACTGCTCCAACTAGTCACCCCCATCATCCAGAAGGAGGACACCCATTTCAGGAGACCCATATCTGCAGAGTAGAGACTGGTTGCTAACCTAAGATTTCTGGCAACAGGAAGGACACTAACTGGTCTGAAATACAGCACAGCAATTTCACAGCAAGATCTGTGTTTGATAATACCTGAGACCTGTGATGGGATTATTGAAGTTCTCCATGAACAGTATATGAAGGTTGGTAAGCATAAATAGTCTTCTTTAGATACAAATATATAATTTTATTAACGTGCATTCAATTTACAATAGACATTAAATGGATAAAGTGCGAACCAATAAAAGCAGCCAAATAAACAATTTATAGTTGTTCATATTGCAACACTTTGCTGTTATCCATTTGTGATGAACTTGCATTGAACTGTTGCATGTTTGATCTGGGTATAGGGGTAGAAGTCATGTATGGTTTTGGCATTAAATATTGACCTCCCATACTATCATACTGCAACTGTGTGTGCCGAAATGTGTAAGATGGTGTCTGACTGTGGTTTGCTGGCGTTAGAATTGTATCCAGGTACATTCTTCCTTGGTAGCGCTACACATGAGGTTGCACACCAAACGCTCCATTTACACTTTTATTGATTTACTAACACTTATCATTTTGCTTGCTAGTGTTGCTCCAAGTAGGTCAAAAATGTGTTGTGCAGGTTTTTTGGCCATCAAGCGGTTTGCGCATTCCACCATCTTTGTAGTTAGCACATCACTTTGATCAACTTCTCGCAGCCTTTTTTCTTCCTCTTCTGTTTTGTGATGGAATTGCAACCTCAGGTACATTCTGGCTGTTGACTGTCACCTGGCTTCTCTGTACAGTAGTTGTACTTGTCTCTTCTTGTTCAGCAATATCCAACATGAGTTCAATTGTAGACATGAAAAAGATACAGTTGATAATAGATATCAGCTGAGGAAAGTAGTATGTGAGGCACTCCTGTCTAGAAAAACTATCACTATAAAATCAACTTTATTGATAATTATTAAAAAGATTGCTGTTTAAATATCCAAATGTCATATAGATTGGCGAATATAAAAGATAGAAGTGAAAAAGATTGAAATGTAGTGCTTAAAGAATTAAAAATGACCCATAGGGAGATACGGTTGTCCTTGGTAAGTGTTTTAAGTTCGTATTAAGAATACAATACGTGAGAACTGATGCGTTCTCTATTCACATTTATTATTAGTATAAGGACCCCTGACAATTGATATCTTGTGTCAAATTACAGTAACGGTTCATAATACTTGCAGCTGCCCTTGTTGTTATAAAAGGGTTATTTTGGCCTCATATAAATTGGGTGCTTTTAAATATACACCCACATATATAATTTGGAATATTCTCATATATTCTAGAATATAATGGTGAATAGAGAACGCATCAGTTCTCACGTATTGTATTCTTAATACGAACCTAAATACTTACCAAGGACAACCGTATCTCCCTATGGGTCATTTTTAATTCTTTAAGCACTACATTTCAATCTTTTTCACTTCTATCTTTTATATTCGCCAATCTATATGACATTTGGATATTTAAACAGCAATCTTTTTAATAATAATAATCAATAAAGTTGATTTTATAGTGATAGTTTTTCTAGACAGGAGTGCCTCACATACTACTTTCCTCAGCTGATATCTATTATCAACTGTATCTTTTTCATGTCTAGACTTGTCTAGTTATGAGAGCACCCCCTCAAATTATATGCTACATTTGTTTACATATAATTGAGGCTCGTCTATACCTTTGAGCGGATTGGTCCACCCCCACTTTTTTGTATGAGTTCAATTGTGCCAAGACAGCAGGCAGAGTAACGAAAAAAAAAAAAAAAGAGTATAATATAAAATGCATGTAATGAAACTATTTCCCACTTCTTTATGTTTCAGTTTCCTGCCTTGGTAGAACAATGGCAAGTTATTACGGAAGAATTTGAGAGGCAATGGAATTTTCCAAACTGTGGTGGTGCCATTGATGGGAAACATGTCCGAATTATGCCTCCATCCAAAAGTGAATCTTCTGATTGTAATTACAAAGGATTTTTCAGCATCATTTCCATGGCCATAGTGGATGTGAATTATAAATTCTTGTTTGTGGATATTGGTAAAAATGGGAAAGTGTCTGATGGCGGTGCATTGGAGCAGACTCCCTTTCATGCAAAACTAAAAAGCTATGAACTTAATATTCCAACTGGAAGTAATACAAAATATGGACTAAATTTTGCATTTGTGGCTGATGAAGCATTTGCATTGCACAACAATGTATTGAAACCTTACCTGCAACGCAATCTGTCCACAGAAAGGCGGATATTTAATTGTAGACTTTCAAGAGCTAGGCGTGTTGTTGAAAATGTGTTTGGAATTCTCAGTAACAGATTCAGAGGTTTTCATTCTGCTATTAATCTACATTTGGACAAGATAGACAAAGTGGTGCTGGCCTGTTGTGTTTTGCATAACTTTCTAAGACGTAAAACCTGCTGTGTACGCAGTTCACATACGTATGAGAACAACAATGTAGAGTAAACAGAGGTAATAGGCTTAACAACTCTACAGTCGGGTCACCTTAGAAATACAAGTGCCAGTGCAAAATTAAATGGGGAGACATAACTTCAATATTTTAATGGGATAGGTGCAGTGCCATGGCAGAATGATCTTGTGTAACAATTGTTCATAGGCATGTTGTATGTGCAAACTTTATTGTTATGTATTTCAACTTTAAAAAATCTGTTACACAGCAACAGCAAAAATATAGTTTATATACAGTTCCACTAGGAGGTATGTTATCTGCTTGAACCACATCAGTAGGAGAACTACTGTCCAAAACCAGGCTGCAGGTGGACTGCTATGTAATTTCATTTTCATGGATGAAGTGCAGAAGGTCGAAGTACCACAGCTTTGGCACATAAACATCATCTGCACCTGCCCCAGATTTTTTTGACGCCTCAACCTTATTTAGTTCTTTCTTGCATACAGTCTGAAGGTTCTGTATTTTGCTCTTTGCCCATTCCAAATTTGCTCCAGGGTAATGTGGCAGGCAGGGCCGCCATCAGGGTGGTACAGGGAGTACTGCAGTATGGGGCCCAGCAGCAGAGTGGGGCCCCACCAGCCCTGGGCCCAAACAAATTTATTACGGGAGGGGGCATCTCCAGTGAATTAAGGGAAGTAACGGGCGCCATTTCTAGGTAGCAGCTTCTCCTGAGATGTGAGAGTTGATGTGGGGAGAGACCTCTACGTTTAATTAAGGATGCAGTAGTGGGCCACCTTGTAGGCAGCATGTCTGACTCCACTTCCAAGATGTCAGGGCCCCACAGCTGTCACCATTTGCTCCAGTCGCAGCCCCCGAGGTGCCCGGCTCCCGGACAGATAGCCTTGACAAAGCAGTTAGACTCCCTGTAGTATCGCTGATGTCATGTAATTAATAACGTCACAGCACTGTCAATAGAGGGAAGCCGAAAGGTGACAGCTAGATGACGCAGAGAGGTAAGTAAACTACTGTAGAGGTTAGATGGAACTGGGGATGGGGGGTGACTGTAGAAAATCAGGGGAGGCAAATGTTGGCTAGAGAATAATTTGAAATGAGGGTGGGATGAGAGAAGGAAGGAGAGGGGCCCTTCCTGTTACATTTTTATTGGACCCCGCAATTTCTGGTGGCAGCCCTGGTTGCAGACATGCTTCACAAGTTCTTGCATAGACACATTATGTAACATTCGGTTACAATATTCCTTTGATTTTATCTTTCACAAACAGGAAAGCACCCTATATGTCTCAATGAAATCTTTAATGAGTTCCACATTGAGGTATTACGACATTTTTAGGCTCTTTTTAAAAATAAAAATAAAGAGTCATGGTAATCTTTTGTCCACTGATGATATCAAAGGAAACGTACAATATATCATAATATTTTTATGGCAATGGATGTAAGGTGCAAAAAGCTCGTAGTATTCGTTCATATTTCTCAGACGACTAGGAGTTAAATATATTGATATATTAGCCAAACACGAGGGTATTATACACAGATGGCCTTCACCTACAGTATTCCATTCTGTACAGGTACCACCACTGATTGGTCCACAACTGAAACAAATGCTCATGTCTGAGTGTATAAAATTACAGAGGAGCCTGTCTGGCGCCGCGGGACATTAGAAGATGGCGGATGAGGAGCAGGTGTGGGTGGGGGTGCGAAAAGTTGAGAAAAAAATCGAATAGTGGTGAGGGGTGGAGAAGTAGAAGAAATACAATTAATGGGCATGAAATGAGCTAAGGCAATGAGTCCAAGAGAGGTGAAGATGATGGTAAAAGTGCTGGACCAGTACGACTACGACTGCCAAAAGAGATAATACCGAAGAGCTAATACCAGAAAGGAACTAATAATGCAGAAATTACTAAAACAAATAAGGAAGAAACTTGAAAAGAAGTGAAAAATAATTCAAGTGTAGAAGCATTGGTCAGACCTAAAAAATAAAGAACAACGGAGACTGTTGCGAATCTGCAGAAACATTAAAAAGAGTGAGCTTGACATGTTGTGCAACTGTTTAAAGGACTTGCTAGTGAATTTGTAGGTGAATGACTGACAATAGTATATAGTATATTAAAAATGTTGCATTTACAGAAAGAAGAATGCACAATGACGTGCTGTGTAGCTACTGGAAATTTTAAAACTGGGCACGTACTTAGATATATAGAAAAATAGATACTAAATTTGAAGAAAAAAAAGATGTATTAAAAGAAGGTATTCAAAGTCACATGTGGAAACTGTAAAATGTTTTTGGGAGAAATGTATACCGTTATAATAACCAAAATGGCGCCTGTTTTACAGAACCTATGGAGGTAAAGGGCACCTTTGCAGAGATGCAACAAAAGGGACCACAACATAAAGTTATTACGAGCAGTGAAGAAGGTGAGCAATTTGGCACTTTACTTGGTGTTCAAAAAGAGCTTTAACTTTAACTTAAAGATATAGAAGATAAACGCTAAACTTATTCTTCTCAGTTTCTTGTAGATACCATCGTCATATCGGACCAAAGTTCTGAGGGAGAAAAGAATATTGGTGGTCCTTTTCAATGTATGGTAGAGAAGATGGGAAAGCTTGACAATTGTTTTAAAGAAGTAAGAGCAAACATCAGTGATGTAAAAAAAATATTCAAAAAAGTTGAAAAAAACTTCATGGAGATGTTTCATTTTTTTTTCAGAAGCTTATGCCACAAAGCACTAGCCTCTTTCACCATTAAAGAGTACAATGTTATAGTACTAATATAAATATGTTAAAACTTTTTATTTTTCAACTGTTATTTCTTTCTACATAATTCAACAATAAATCTGTTGGATGTACAATGTGTGGATTATTCTGTTTATTTTACAAATATATGCATTAACGAGTAATTAAAGGTTCGATTATAAAACATGTTCAATAAACATGTGAAGGGTTACACAACACAGGTGCACCATTTACACAGGTGCACTATTATGCAAACAGACATATATATAATACATATCTATACACAACTATAGAAAGCACAAAAACGTGTTATATACAAAAATGTATATAATTATGCAGACAGACAAATGTAGTACACATATTTTGCATTTTAATTAATGTGTATTGAATGTACAATAAAGTGACACATAGCAATAATTAAGGAGGCAGACATAAGCAATACACACACACACACACATATATATATATATATATATATATATATATATATATATATATATATACAAATAAATTAAACAAGTTTTCCAGGATCTGGCCCCCTCTACATTCGCAAAAAGGAGAGACCTCAAGAACATAACTCGCAACCTCCGGGACAACTGGTATAAATATAGATGGGGCTTCCCCTTCCGCCTGATAGTGGAGGTGGAGGGTCGTTAAATAGCAATTCAGAATCTGAATGAAGGGAAGGAACTGATCCATAAGGTCAACCTTCCCACTCGTCGTGACTCCAGGGACAAACCCCATGGTCCCCAGTCATTGCAACCACCATGAATAGCTCCCACCCAGCAGTGGTGGTATCTTTACCATAACCCTCACGGATCTAACTCTAAATAGTTTGAATGTTATCTCATGTTTACGAATTCATGTTACTTGATATTGATTGATTAAGCAACTATATGTCCTAGTCAACTGTATGTTGTTAATCCACTTTTATGCTACCCTTAGTTAATGTTTGTTCGCTAGTATTTTGTTTCTCCCTTGGACAGGCAGGGGACCACTTCACTCCAGGCCTCGACCCCCACACACTTTGGGAGTTAAGGAGCTAGACCTCAGGGAGGTCTTCAGGCTCCTGTTACATTTCATACACAATCTTTGTTTAGCTGCTCTCCCACCTCTAGTGCCATATAGTAATACATCATATTGGTGCTACCCACCTAGTTTACTCATAATTTACTCTTTAGGCACTTCCCTTGTAGGCAACCCCTCTGACGTGAGGTTTTGGTCTACCCCCTTTTCCCATTTTCCACTCCCTCCCTCGCTCTCCACCTGTCACGACTGATAGTGGGTACCTGCTGTTGTTGGCGCAACTCAGAGGAAGGCGCGGAGTCTAACGTGCCCCTGGTATTCACCAGGAACCCCCGCAAGGAAGTATGGACTCCGCTGCAGGGACACGCAGGTCGCGGTCCTTCCTAGAGTCCACAGCAAGATACAAGGAGGTGTCAGACAGGCCGGGTCAGCAACGTTCAGGTAGAAGAGGTACAAAGGGAAATCCAGAAGAATGGTGAGGCAAGCCGGGTCGGTAACTTTCAGGGAGAACAGTACAAAGGCAGAATCCAAATAGGGGTGGTCAAACGGTCCGGGTCAAAAGGTCACAAGCAGCACGAGGATAGTCAGGAACGAATACAGCAACTGGTATACACAAACGCTGGAGGCAGGAAGACCTGATACTCTGGCACTGGTGAGAGGGCAGGAAGAGGTTTAAATACTGTGGTAACCCAATCAGAATCAGCGCTGCAGCGCTGTCATACCTGCCGCCGGGAATCCTTCATAGCGTCCCGTTGCCTAGCAACGGGGCGCGTCATCACACCCAGAGGTCGGACGGCAGGGGGATCCGGAAGTGATGCGTCTGGTTGCTATGCAACCAGACGCGCTGTCAGCAGACAGACGGCCGTGCGGAACGGCGCCTGACAGTATACCCTCCTCTTCTTCCTCCTGTTTGAAGGAACCTTTTAAGAATTCTAGGAGCGTGAAGGTCCTGCTTGTCCACCCATGATCTCTCCTCTGGGCCAAATCCTTTCCAATGGACAAGAAATTGCTGTTTGCCACGAAGAATGCGAGAGGCCAAGATCCGATTGACTTCGAATTCTGTTCCAGAAGAGGTTTGTATTGGTGGGGGACGACAGGGAGGTCGATAGAATTTATTGAGTACCACTGGTCGTAGTAATGAGACATGAAAAGTATTATGACATCTCAGAGAAGGAGGAAGTTTCAATTTAAAGCATACAGGATTAATTACTTGCATGATGGTGTACGGGCCAATAAATCGAGGAGCCATCTTCATAGAAGGAACTTTTAGTCTTAGGTCCCGGGTGGATAGCCATACTTGGTCTCCCACCTTTAAGAGAGGAGTGGCCCTCCGATGACGATCTGCAAAGATTTTGTGATGCTGAGTAGCCTTGAGTAAAGCCATCTTAGTCTTAGCCCAAATGAGAGAAAACTCCCGATAAAGAGTATCTACGGCTGGAACCGGTGAAGAGGACACTGGAAAAGGATCCGGAAACACAGGATGACTTCCATATACAATAAAGAATGGGGAGAATCCGGTAGACTCATGAATGTGTTGGTTATGGGAGAACTCCGCCCAAGGAAGGAATTGAGACCATTTATTCTGATTGTCAGAGGTAAAACAGCGAAGAAATGTCTCGAGGTCCTGATTGATTTGCTCCGTCTGCCCATTGGTTTGAGGATGATATCCCGAAGAGAATTTCAATTCTATGTTCAATTTCTTACAAAAGGTTCTCCAAAAACGGGATGTGAATTGGACTCCACGGTCCGAAATGATCTCCTTCGGGCAACCATGTAATCTGAATATCTCCTTGATAAAGATATCTGCCAGACGACTGGCCGTGGGCAGTCCAGTTAGAGGAATAAAATGTGCCATCTTCGAAAATCGATCAATAACCACCCAGATAGTGGTAAACCCTGCACTGTGGGGTAGGTCTGTGATAAAATCCATGGCCACACTTTCCCAAGGAGCATCGGGGATAGGGAGTGGACGAAGAAGGCCTGCCGGGACTCTTCTACAAGTCTTGTGTTGAGCACAAGTAGTGCAGGAAGCAATAAATTTACAAATATCGGCACGTACAGTAGGCCACCAGAAGCGACGGCAAAGCAACGATGTTGTCTTCTTTATTCCAGCATGGCCGGCAATGCGGGATGAATGAGCCCACTGCAGGGTCTTGAGCCGGAGATGAGGTTCCACAAATGACCGGCCTGGAGGAGGAGAGGACGTTTTAGTCCTAGTGAGGGCTACAATATTAGAAGGATCAATAATATGCTGAGGAACCAACGGTCTTAAACGATCGGAATCGTCAAATGAGCGAGATAATGCATCGGCACGTCCGTTCTTGGCTCCAGGGCAGAATGTGAGCTTCATGTTAAATCGAGCAAAGAAGGATGCCCAGCGGGCTTGCCGAGGATTAAGGCAACGAGCCTCTTGAATGAACACTAGGTTCCGATGGTCGGTAAATACAGTAACAGGAAATATAGCCCCCTCCAACAGATGTCGCCATTCCTCCAGAGCCGCCTTGATGGCCAGTAACTCCTTGTCCCCTATTCCATAATTACATTCACTTGGAAGAAATCGTCTGGAGAAAAACCCACACGGGTTGTGTGAGCCAGCAGGAGACTCTTGAAAAAGCACCGCCCCAATGCCTACAGAGGATGCATCTACCTCTAAGAAGAAAGGTCGTTCTTGATCTGGCTGGGACAGAACTGGAGCTGAAGAAAATGCTTTCTTTAATGTTATGAAGGCAGACATGGCTTCCGAGGACCAAACCCTGGGGTTGGCAGTCTTCCTGGTTAAAGCTGTAATGGGAGCTATAATGGTGGAGAATCCCTGAATAAATTGGCGATAATAGTTTGCAAAGCCAATGAACCTTTGAATCGCTTTAAGGCCTTGTGGCTGAGGCCAGTCCAGAATAGCTGACACCTTGGTGGGATCCATACAAAGACCTTGACCCGACACAATGAAACCAAGAAAAGGTACCTGGCTAATCTCAAACACACATTTCTCCAGCTTGCAGTAGAGGTGATGTTTCCGGAGTCTACATAAGACCTCCTTTACTTGCTCCCGATGAGTTTTCAGATCTTTAGAAAATATTAATATATCGTCTAAATACACTACCACAAAAGTGTATAACAGGTCATGAAAGATATCGTTAACAAAGGTTTGGAAGATGGCTGGGGCGTTGCAGAGGCCGAAGGGCATCACCAGGTACTCGAAATGTCCATCTCTGGTGTTAAAGGCCGTTTTCCATTCGTCCCCCTTCTTGATGCGAATCAAATTATAGGCCCCACGGAGATCTAATTTGGAAAAAATTTGAGATCCACTGAGTTTGTCAAAGAGGTCAGAGATGAGAGGTAGTGGATATCGATTTTTGACAGTGATGCGGTTGAGAGGACGATAATCAATACAAGGCCGAAGAGACCCATCCTTCTTCTTAACGAAAAAAAACCCTGCACCCGCTGGGGAAGTGGATTTGCGGATAAATCCCCGTTTCAGGTTCTCCGAGATATATTGAGACATGGCTGACGTCTCTGGACGAGATAAAGGGTAGGTCCGCCCTTTGGGGATGGGTTGGTCCGGAGACAAAACAATAGCGCAATCCCAGGGACGATGAGGAGGCAAGATCTCCGCTTCCACCTTACTGAATACATCTTGGAATTCCATATAGGCCTCAGGAAGATGGGTTAGCTCGGAATGAGCCATTACTTGACATTTAGAAGGCAAGACTCTAGACAGACATTCAAAGCGACATCCTGAACCCCACGACATAACTTGAGCGTGGTCCCAATCCATCTGAGGAGAATGCTTTCTCAGCCACGGTAGTCCCAAGATGAGGGGATTAATGGACCTCGGCAAAACCAAAAGTTGGATCATCTCGCTATGAAGTACTCCTACCATCAACCGAACAGGAGAAGTCACGGAGGAGATGGAGCCGTGGGTGACACGACTACCGTCGACTGCCGTCAGAGATAACGGTTGAGGCAATGGGTTTAAAGGTATTTGGAGCTGCGAAGCTAGATCCGCCGAAATGAAGTTCCCGGAGGAGCCGGAGTCCACAAAGGCCGTGGTGGAAAAGGTACCCTTGGGGGTGCTCAGGATGACAGCCATCTGAAATTCTGGGGAATTTTCTTTAGAATAGGGAGCAACTGTGGATTCTCCTAAAACGGCCTCCCTGCCACCGTTTAGGAGGAAGAGTTTCCCGGTTTCTTGGGACAAACTCTTAGCATGTGTCCCGGATCTCCACAATACAGACACAGACGTTGTTTGAAGCGTCTCTCCCTCTCTTCAAGGGATAATTTAGAGCGTCCTACTTGCATTGGTTCGTCCA
This sequence comes from Mixophyes australis, assembly GCA_036250195.1. Taxonomy (NCBI): domain Eukaryota; kingdom Metazoa; phylum Chordata; class Amphibia; order Anura; family Limnodynastidae; genus Mixophyes; species Mixophyes australis. The sequence goes on along the minus strand of JAVHZZ010000008.1, from coordinate 54,082,473 downwards.
CTGGCAGGATGGGATTTTGGAACTGGGGTGCTAGCCGTGGTATGAACCGTTTGCCAGGAGAGCGTTCCTGCGTGCGCTCTTGGTAGCGCAAATCCACCTTTATGCACATGGAGATGAGGGAATCTAACTCGGCCGGGAGTTCTCTGGAAATTAGCTCATCCTTAATCCGGTCAACCAGACCTTGCCAAAAGGTTGCCACCAGTGCTTCGTTATTCCATTTTAACTCGGAAGCCAAGGTCCGAAATTGAACTGCGTATTGCCCCATGGACAGGTCACCTTGGCGGAGGTTTAACAAGCTAGTAGCTGCAGAAGCAACTCTTCCGGGATCTTCAAAGACTTTTCTAAAAGCTTCAATGAAGGAGTTGGAGCTATTAAGAAGTGGATCCCCTCGTTCCCATAAAGGTGAGGCCCAGGCAAGGGCTTGACCACTGAGGAGGGAGATGAGAAAGGCTACTTTGGTGCGTTCTGAAGAAAAGGCCCCTGGGTTGCACTCAAATTGAATGGCACATTGGTTCAGAAAGCCCCTGCATTTCTTGGGATCACCGTCAAACTTTTCGGGTGTCGGGATGCGTAAACCGGCGGCCGCTGTAGAGACCGTAACCACCCTAGATGCTGTGGATGCAGAAGAGGTTATGGCTGGTGTAGCGGGTGAAGCACTCTGAAATGTATCGAAGCGGGTAGAAATCCCTTGGACACATTGTAGGAGATGCGCTTGGGCTGCTTCTTGTTGCTCCACTCGTTGAGCCAAATGCAGGAGTAGGTCTCGAGCAGACGGTTCACCAGACCCCTCCGTTGTCATGGCCAGAGTATACTGTCACGACTGATAGTGGGTACCTGCTGTTGTTGGCGCAACTCAGAGGAAGGCGCGGAGTCTAACGTGCCCCTGGTATTCACCAGGAACCCCCGCAAGGAAGTATGGACTCCTCTGCAGGGACACGCAGGTCGCGGTCCTTCCTAGAGTCCACAGCGAGATACAAGGAGGTGTCAGACAGGCCGGGTCAGCAACGTTCAGGTAGAAGAGGTACAAAGGGAAATCCAGAAGAATGGTGAGGCAAGCCGGGTCGGTAACTTTCAGGGAGAACAGTACAAAGGCAGAATCCAAATAGGGGTGGTCAAACGGTCCGGGTCAAAAGGTCACAAGCAGCACGAGGATAGTCAGGAACGAATACAGCAACTGGTATACACAAACGCTGGAGGCAGGAAGACCTGATACTCTGGCACTGGTGAGAGGGCAGGAAGAGGTTTAAATACTGTGGTAACCCAATCAGAATCAGCACTGCAGCGCTGTCATACCTGCCGCCGGGAATCCTTCATAGCGTCCCGTTGCCTAGCAACGGGGCGCGTCATCACACCCAGAGGTCGGACGGTAGGGGGATCCGGAAGTGATGCGTCTGGTTGCTATGCAACCAGACGCGCTGTCAGCAGACAGGCGGCCGTGCGGAACGGCGCCTGACACCTCCCTATTTCCCCATTCCACTCATTCCTTTTCTCCCTCTGTACTTCCCTATATTATTCTCTCTGCCAATCTATCTCATTCTCTCCACCTTTCCATACTTAGCTGTCATCATACTCCACTTCTCCACTATTCACTTTATTTTCAGAAAGACTTTCTTACACACCAGTCATGACAATTACAGTCTTATCATGAAACGTCAAGGGACTTACACCCCCCAAAAACGATCTATGTTATATAGCACCATTCACAAGCTTAATGGTGATGCTATTTTCTTACAGGAATCTCGCTTCAAAGCTGAAGGCCACCCCTCCTTGTCCTCACGATGCTTCTCCACTGTGTACTATGCCTCTCACTCTTCTAAGAAAAACAGAGTGGTAATTATGTTTCGTAGCTCTATTCCCCTCTTCTTATCAGAAATCAAGGAGGACCCGAAAAGCCGCTTCCTCATACTCACAGGGAAGATCGAACACTTAGACATCACATTCTCCAATATCTATGCCCCCAACACAGGTCAGTCAGCCTTTTTTCTCCACTTTTTTTCTACACTACATCACATACACTGAGGGCTGCTTCTCCCGAGAGGTGATTTTAACACAGTTATGTCACCTTTCCTGGACAAGTTGGCTTCCAGAACTACCCCCAAGACACCACCTCATACGAAAAACCCTTCAAACACAGGTGACTGAGGCTGGTCTCTTTGATATCTGGCGTGTACTGTATCCAACCTCCCGGGATTACACATTTTATTCCTTCCCACATAAATCCTACTTGCGTGTCGATATGTTTCTGAGCTGCGCACAAATGTTTTGGCACATTACTTCGGCAAACATCATCATCATCATCACCATTTATTTATATAGCGCCACTAATTCTGCAGCACTGTACAGAGAACTCATTCATATCAGTCCCTGCCCAATTGGAACTTACAGTCTAAATTCCCTAACATACAGACAGACATACCAAATACGTGGTCTGATCACTACATCCTATCACTGATGGTCAACCTCCTTCAAAACCCTCGGGGACGGACCTCGTGGAAACTGAATGAGATGCTCCTTAAACTATCCCACTTCAAGGAGACCATTTCGGGCCTCCATCATACAGTACTTCTCGTTAAATTCTGATCCGGAGGTCCCTGTGCTCACAATTTGGGAGGCCCATAAGGCAATTATACGGGGGGAGATTATTCAGTTTGCTTTCAGGTGGAAAAAAACCGCTCTCTGACACTCCATAAATTGTTTGACCAACTCAGAGATCTCAAAAATCTGCACAAGCAGACTCTTGCAACACACTATTCCAAAGTATACAAAAAATCAGGGGAGAGATCCAAATGATGAAATCAGAGCGAACAGAACGCCAACTTAGATGGTTAAAGCAGACATTTTATGAATGGGAAGACAAGGCGTACAGAATACTGGCCAACAGGCTTAGAGCAAAACCCGCCTCACAGGCCATTTCCTCAATTAGGGATAAAAAAGGAGCCTTGTCTTTTGACCCAAGAGTAACAACACATTCTGATCCTATTAGAGGTGCTGTACAACCTCCACCCTGCACAGTCTACCCTGGACCCAGAAACCCAGACGATAAACACCTATCTGGATAAATGCTCCCTACCCACGCTTTCCCCACCGCAGATAACCGCCCTCAACTGTGAGATCATGGAAGAGGAAGTAACATTGGTCCTCAAACCCCAGAAGAGCTCTAAGGCCCCAGGCCCTGATGGAATAATGATGTCATATTATAAGATCTTTTCCAAAGAACTAATGCCCCAATTAACTTCAATATATAACCACATAATGCAGGGAGGGACATTCCATAACGAAACCACACATTATACTACCAAAACCAAATAAGGACCCAACGTGTCGCACTAATTATCACCCAATCTCACTTCTCAAAGCGGATATAAAACTACTTTCCAAGGTATTAGCTATTCATCTAAACTCACACCTAACATCTTTAATTTTTCCCGACCAGGTAGGCTTTGTTCCCATCAGACAAACCCTGGACAACAGAAGGAGAACTATAGCCATCATCGCACACATCAACAAAAATAAAGTTTCCTCGGTCATCCTAGTTCTAGACGCGGAGAAGGCCTTTGACAGGCTTTCATGGTCCTTCATGTTCTGCACACTTAGACACTTTGGCTTCCAAGGAGCCTTTCTTGCCGCTATTCAAGTTCTCTATCATCGCCCCTCTTCATCTGTACTGACCAATGGGTTACTGTCTTCCGACCTTCACCTTAAGAAACGGTACAAGACAAGGATACCCCATATCGCCTCTAATCTATGCCCTTTGTATAGAACCCCTAGCAGCTGAAATTCGCCGGAATCCAGATATTCTGGGGATTCAAATAGGACCTCGCCATTTTAAACTGTCCTTATTTGCGGATGATATCTTGTTATCTTGTTAACGCTCCCCAACCCCATAATCTCATTTCACAACTTGCTTAAGGACCTGTTGGTATATGGCTCATTCTCAAATTATAAAATCAATAACTTTGTTGGAGGTACAAAGTTTACACACGTTGGTATCTGGTTCATACACGATTACATAGACTTTATCCGGGCACTTCTGACCTCTTCTGGAGGGGGTGTGTGGGAGTGGAAACCTTTTATCACTGCACTACTTACTCAGATCCTGGACAATGACATAATCCTCGACCCCCTGGTCATGCTGCTATGCTCTTCTGTGAATACCATAGGGACAAACTTGTACAACACGTCTGTGCAGCTACCCGCTTACAAATTGCTACAGATTGGAAATCCTCATCCCCTCCATGTCTCCAGGAGGTGATCTCTCGAGTGTGGTATATAGTGTCGATGGAGTAAATCACAAGCCTTTTAAAGGAAAAAGTTTTAACCTTTCATAAGACATGGGATTCGTGGTACACATTTTATCACATTCCATTACCTGGTACTAATTGAGCCACTTCCTCACTTCTTGTCATTTAAGTATTTTTCTATTTTCTTCTTTCTCCCAGTATTGTCTCTTTCACCCCCTGGGATGGTAGTGGTGCAGATCACCCCGCATTAGAGGGACATCTTGTCTTCCCTTACCACCATGGGCCTTTTATAAGTGGGCACAAGGCCCCTAGGATAGGTTTTTGGGCACTAGCCCATTAGTTAAAATGGGCACAAGGCCCCATAGTTAGGTACTGGGCAGAAGGCCCATAGGTAGTTAGTTCGGGCCCAAGGCCCTTTAGTTAGAAAGGCATAAAACTGTGGTACTCAGGTGGGCACAAGGACCTATAGTTAGCTTAGTGAGCACAAGGCCCATTAGTCATATGGCACAAGGCCCTATAGGTAGTGCTTTGGGCACAAGGCCCCCTAGGTAGTAAACGTGCGCAAGGCCCTGATTATTTGGCTGGGCGTAAGGCCCATATAGGTTTTAGTGGGCACTAAGTTAGGCTGAGCAGTACGCCCAAGCTAGGCCTTAAGATAGGCTGGGCAGAAATCCCAAGAGTTGTAATTAGGTGTTAGGCCTCTTAGTGGTCCCAAAGCCCCTGACAATTTGAGTGGGAGCTAGGCACTGATAGTGTAGGAGGGCATTAGGTCCTAGTGGTTAGAGGGACATTAAGTCCCTGTTGATAGCAGGACAGTAGGCCCTTGTAGTTGTATAGCAGGGCGGTAGGCCCTGTGTAGTTAAGTGTTTAGGTTGCTGAGAGTGGCATATAAGGCCCTTCTATCTGGTCCAGAAGAGCACCCAAAGTTCTGAGCCCCAAGAGAAGCGGCCTTGAAAGCTGGGGATCAGACTGCAGGTGGAGGCTTGCAGAGCGGATGTGTACCGGCAGACACGGGTGACCCAGGATGGGTGAACAGCAGCAGTAACGGCCCCCTCCTGGAGTAGAAATAGTGACCATCGGGTGAGGTGGTCACTGACAGGTAACATGCCAAACTGCTTGTTGTTTTGTATGCCTCCTGTCTATTTTCAGTGTCCTTTCCCTGTGGGAACCAAAGGCCAGGCTCCAGCAATGGCAAAAGCGATACGGTGATCAAACGCGAGGAGTGGTTCCCGGACTGCTGCACAGGAGAGCATGGTGTGTCTCATAGTTGTCCCTTGGGTTCTGGGGAGTGCCTGGTGTGTTGGTAAGGGATTGCAATTTGTGTGACTTTGTCTCCCCTAGCACCTGTTAGAGCTCTATGCCCAAAAAAAATACTAAATTACCTAAAAAATGTCCTGTCTTTCACTATATTGCCCATTGTATATCCCTCCACAATAAATTGTTTTCATTGCTGCTCACATTGGCTGTGGAAGCACAAAGTGATTATGTACTGTATGCGTGTAATAATTGTGTAATATGTAAGAATTAGTAATTATGTTCTTCCTTTCTGGTTTTTCTTCCTTTCTGGTTTTTCTGGAACCCATTCTAGTATACAGACACTTAATTTTTGTGAAATATGTGTTTCTTTTCCTCCATCAATTTTAGAAGAGCATCACATCACATTACCACTTTTAGATATGGTTTCAGGATTCTAGTGCTAATCTAGACTGGCACTGGCTGGAAAGAGGTGCGGAGTCTAGCGAGCTCCCTGGTGTTCACCAAGAACCACCTGAAGAGCTTGCAGGTCGCGGTCCACTGGTCTGCCTCAAGATGTGCCACTGCCACTGGTGATAGAGAATGAAATTCAGGAGTAGCAGGTATCAGAAGTGCGAAGTCAAGCAAGCCTGGTGTGGTACACTAGCTGACAGCGAAGTACAGAATCAGTAGGTGGAGTCAGATTCAGGACAAGCCGGATACCGGTACATAAGAGAACCAAGTAAACCAGGAGACAGTGTGATCTGAACTAGCCGGGTCTGGTACATAAGTAATGGAGAAAGGTGCAGATAGCAGCGAGTCGTCAGACAAGCCAAGAACAGTAGACAGGGTTCAGGAGAGCAAAGGATCTGGTACACAGGAATCAGCAACAACACAGGAAAGGCACTAGGCACGGTCCAAAGCAGGAGTCAGCAACCTACAAGTTGCTCTGGCACTGAACGAGTGTCAGAGCGAGGATTATATGCAAAGCATCTTTAAATTCCCTGCCATGACCTGTGGTCATGTGACCACCGATACTCGGAAGTGCCGTTCGTGGAAGAGATCGGAGAACAGTGCTGGAACAAGGGAAGCTAAAAATTGTGCCAATCACATTATACACTTGGGGGTCCATTATCCTTCATTCTACTATTTAACTCTTAGGATGTTCTCATCCCTGGATACTGACACTTTTCCTGTCACATGTTGTCCTTTCATCACTTACTCAGTCACAGAAGTGGCCTGACAACTGCTTCACACAAGATGAGAACAATCATTATCTGAATTATCCATTATTGTTGTGAATATTCAGAGGAAATATTGTTCTATCCCTGCCCATTTTAAAACTGGGGACATTTAGACAAACAGAAGAAGACTGATAACAATAAGGTGCTCTAACCTTTGTCAAATGCACTTTAATAGCATAACATAAAGTGAATATTTATATAGTAAATTAATTTATAGAATCATTCAGTTCATTGAGTTCAACCCATTCAATAATACACTGTTCAATTTGTGGTGTCATAAGTCTGCCACATCTTTCCTAGCTCCCAAGCTGCAAATGCTAGCATCAAATCTCTTCACTAATCACAAGTGAGTTACCGTAATCAATTGCTCCATCATCTTCCTACATTCATTTTTTTGTTGTTGACAGATACAACATTATTAAAAATTGCCCATAGATGGTTTTGCAGCATGAAACCAAGAAACGTTTCCATTTTTTTTATAGTAAAGCATAGTACAAAAGCATAGATCACTGTAAGTAAAACATTACATTTTTTACCAATTTAAATATATCATTAGTTGCTGTGAATCGTAATGTATTTGTATTCCTTGCTACTTTTATGTTGCTACACAAGCTTATTACCCCCTAAAAATAATTTCTGCTGTAGAGGCCAGGGCCAGAGAGAAGGAGTCTGGCAGAAAATATCAGACATATCTTTTTTCAGTAGACAATAGAGTAATAAAAACTGCCACAATGAAGGCCAAAATCCCGCAGACTATACTGGATGTAGGAAAACAGCTGGGCATTAATGAACAAGAAAATATGTTAATACAGCAGTCAAATATAATTTCATGTTGACTTGAAAAAAAAGTAAAGTAAATAAATATCAATGAAATTACATATACTTATATGTATCCCTTAATGATTCTCAGAATTGCAGGAAATTGAAATGTGCGCTTCTAGCTTCTTAATTAATTAATGTTTATTTGCACATTTTCACACTAGAAAGTAATAGGAATTTGAGAATTACTCTTTCTCTTATTACAGTAAATGAACGATAAAAATACTGCCAACTATTGCCCCCACATACCTATGGTCCCTTATCAGTTGGCATTTGGTTTGCATCAAAAAATGCAAGTGCTAACTGTATGTGAAAAAAACATATATGTCCTATGTATTTGCCCAAGTGTCTAATAGGAATTTGATATGTGGGTCAAAGGTGTTAAATATTCTGTTGACACATTTACATGCATGTTGAGAATGTGAGCAGCATGCAGCCTTTCCTATTAATTTCACAATGGCCTTGCAGCAATCAAACATTTAATAGTGGGAGAATCCTCTTGTAGGGCCACATATAGAGTTGGACATGCTATACATCCAAATTTCAAACACTAAATTCTGCGTTATTTTACTACACATGCGCAGTAAAACCAAATATAATTTTGAATTCCACAGCATGTGTGAGAAAGAGTCCCAAAATCCAAAAAATGAAAAGGCAAGGAAGTAAAATAGTAATGAATTGAATACTAATGAATTGGAAATATTGAACTCTTCCTTTAATAATTCCATAAGTGTACATCGCTCCTAAGAATTTTACACTACATATGACCCATATCCTTGCATTGTAAATGAGCTAAATCTGACAGGGCTTTGCCATAATAAAGCTTACTTGTCCATTCTGCCCTTGTAATATAGTGAGTATAGCGTTTTACACACACAAAGGATCTGGAGTTGATGTAATTCTTTAATAAAGCATGGTTGCTTAGCAGTTAGCACTTCTGTCTCTCTGCACTGGGGTCATGAGTTTGATTCCTGACCATGGCCTCATCTGTGTTGAGTTTGTATATTCTCCCCATGTTTGCGTGGGTTTCCTCCAGTTGGTCCCGTTTTCTCCCACACTCCAAAAACATACTAGTAGGTTAATTTGCTGCTATGAAATTGACCATTGTCTGTGTTTCTATCTGTGTGTGTTAGGGAATTTAGACTGTAAGCTCGAATGGGGCAGAGCCTGATGTGAGTGGCAAATATTCTCTGTATAGCGCTGCGGAATTAGTGGTGCTATATAAATATGATGATGATGATGATTTACTCCTACTAAGCCTTGGCTGGTTAGGATGACAGAGGGCAGGAATTGGCCTGACATAACATAAACAACAAGCTTGTTGAAATATTGAAGAAAAATAATTAAGCTTAGTAAGAGTTAGCTTAAGATAATAGGTTTATGAATTATTAGCAAATGGGTATAGGGGGTAAGGGAGGGGCTAAGCTAGCGAAGACTTATAAGGGCTGTATCTGTCAGTTTGCTTTCTCTTGCCTTCCAGAAAGTTCTGGTGAGTATAGTCTGACTGGACCTGTTGGTAAATATATTAGATTGTGAATTGCTGTGCCTTTTTATTTGTCTTTTATCATATTTTTCTTTTTAATTTTGTCAAATTATGTTCTCCGTTTGTCTTTGTTTCTATATATTTCTTTCATTTCTCTTTTTCCATTTAACTGGTTTTCCCAGAATTTTCTCTGTGTATTTGGATTGACTTGTCTTTTACATTTTCACCACCCCCCTTTTGATTACCTCATCATTTAATGTTGTTTCTTCAGCCTGTCATGAGCCGCGGTGGTGCCTCAAGCCACTGCGACTCTCTGAGCCCTCAGGACGCTTCCCGGTCTCCATGAAGACCGGGATGTCACTTCCTGTTTTTGGCCAACCGTTGCCTAGGCAACAATCGGGACGCTCTAGTCTGTGGCACCGCGTCCCAGCATTGAGGGCAGCCGGGCGCGTGTGCAACTAGTTAGGGGCTAAATTATTAATTAGCCAGCCCCTGAGGCTGATTGCCCCAAGCTGGATTTCTCCGTGCCCCATTGGTCAGTCTCTGTATTTAAGGCAGGGAAGGCTTAGCCTCCCTGCCGGTTATAGCGTCCTGTTTTCAGTTAGCTGACCTGCTCCTGTGCTGTATTTGGTGAAAGCCTTTTGGATTGACTTCTGTGTATGACCTCTGCCTGTTTCCTGGATTTTGATACCTGCTTATTGCCTTGACCCTCTACCTGTTATCTGGACCTGAATCATTGCTTGTTGCCCTGATCTTCTGCCTGTTACCTGGACTTGTATCATCGCTTGTGGCAATAGCCCTGCTTGTATCTGACTTTCCCCACCTGTTCTCAGTTTAGGCCAGTCAGACATTATCAACTCAGTTCCGGACCGCAGACCTCTTGCCTGTCCCTAACTCAGTGTCATTACCTCCCACTCCTGTGTGCTGCTGTGCGACCATAAACTTGTAATACAAAGAGCGTAGGACCTGGGGGCATCCGAGTACCTGTGAGCCTAACCAGTCTCTACGGGAAAGGTGGCTGATATAGGTGAAGACTTCTTTCACTAGTTCTACAGGTTCATGACACACTGGTGGCCATAACACAGTAATATTTTTTGTTTTATTAGTTTTTCGCCCTTTTCTCTTTTTACAACCTGTAAAATTTGGTCCTGGCCCCTCAACCTATTTGAATAATTCTGCATCAAAAGAGACCCTGGGTGCCCCCACTTTGCCTCAACGAGGCTTCCGAGGTCTCCCTCCAGTTGGTTCACGGCTCGTCCACTCCGCGCTATTGGCAAGTGAGAGGAGAACCCCGGCCAGACAGCAGTCCCTGCATGCGTTTGTGGCTGTAGTAGTGGCGGACACTCAGGGAGCACCCTCTGCTGCTCCCACTGCCAGAAATGTCTGCCCCATCATTCTGATATCCCCACTGTCAGTAAGGCCATTGTGGCTGGTGATATACCTGTGATAGACATAAGGTATATGATAAATCTCTGTTGCCATCCTAATGTCACCCAAAACAGTTGTACTTTTTTTATTATACAGCTAGTACAGCAAACAGCTGCAACAGGGGTGAGACCTCTCCCTTCTTTAATGACAAAGTCTATAATTTTCAGTGAGGTTTGCAAAGGCATTTTGCAACTCCTGCAGGGAGACAGCAGCTACTGCCCAGACTGTCATCCTGTTGCAGGGCAGCACAGAAGTTTTTCCCCCTCCTTTGCCATATATTTTAAAGCCTTTAGCTATAAGTGGCACCTCACCTCCTGTGCTGGCATCATTTCAGCCTTTGCTCAAGTCAGTTACATTTGTTAATGCCCAGCTCAACTGTAATTCACTGTTGTGACGTCCCACCCTTGACCTGCAAATCCCTCTGCACAACTCGCCACGCTGTTTACTTGTCATGACCCTAATGCTATGGCAAGGGGTGGTCGCGTCTTCCCCAGGGCCATTTCCTGGACTTTTAAAGCGATAACCCATCCCTCGCATGCTGGATTCCCCTGGTTTTCTGGCCGCACCTGTGGAGTTTCCCCTTTTTTTATGTTTTTGCATACTCCACTTTACAAAGGTTGGGTTTTGGATCCTGATGGTTCCCATCGGGTGGTGCTTCTTTTCCATATATTTCTCCTTTCCATCCATTTGGTTTTTCCCCTTTCCCTAACACCTTTCCTTCATATGGCCCTTATTTTCTCCGTTCAACATTTGCTGGCCCTCAATGTGTAGGGTGAGATTTCCAGACCCCTTTAGACAACTTTGTGATAGGGTATGGCCAATTACAGAGTCCCAGTTTGTTTTCAACTTGGCCCATTTCTCCTCACAGCTTGTTACAGCCTGTAACTTTCTAGTCTGATGCCCTCTTTAGTTTTAACCAGTCACTTGGACTGTACCATTGGTTTCTTGTGGAGCAGGTATGGGGATGGGTTATGTGTCCACCATTTTGAGTTTTGCGAATGGGGGAACTGTCAGGCAGCAACAAGATTCAGGCAAGATTCATCCTTTCAGTTTTGTGGGAAATACTTTGCCTTTAATGAGGACATTGTGACAGGTGATTTTCCAGTAGGTTCAGGCATATGTGTACCACATGTGGTGGGGGACACACTAGGAAGTACTGCACTAGGTGACTAGGTCCTACTCCCAACATGCGCCTCAGGACATGGGCTCCCACTCGCTAAAGCATCTTTCCCTGTAGTTCTTAAAGCGGCTTTAGGTTGACTGTTAGTGAGAATGTGTAGGTTGGTTCTACTAGGAATTTAAAATTGGCCCGGGAGATGTCAGTGTTAGTTCAGGAAGAAGTTTCAAGGGATGTCTGATTGGGTAGGATGTGTGGCTCCTTTTCTTCTCCTTCATTGCCAAGATTGGTTTTGTCACGAGTGGGGGGTAGTACCTAAAAAGGAACCGGAGAAGTTCTGCCTTATCCAGTATTTGTTTTATCCTCCTGCTATGTATGTGAATGATGCAATTGCAGATGAGGAGTGCAGAAGTTGTTGCATCAGTCCTTTGAGGAGGCTTTGGAGCTTGTGCATGCAGTGTGGTTTTGGCATGTTTCTGGCAAAGCTTGATATGGAATCTGCCTTTATACTTCTTCCATTGCATCTGTCTTCACTCCAATATATAGGTTTTCATTTGCAGGTTGGGTACTATGTTGACAAGTACTTAACAAGCAAGTGTGCAGTGTTGTGTGTGTTTTTAGTGCTTTAGCTCTTTTCTCCATTGGTGTATAGTAGCTGGTACTGAACATCAGCGGGTGGCTCATTATTTAGATGATTTTTTTTTTCATTGGGACCTACTGGGTCCAATATTTGCCAGGAGGTATTGTTTTCTCCACAGTCTTTATTTAAACTGTTATATTTGGATATTGAAATTGGTACTGCAGCTGGGTGGTGGAGGATGCCAGAGGCCAAGGTGGCAAAATTGAAGGGCATACTGGACTTGTTTGCATGGATTTATAGAGTCAAGTAGAAGCAGGTTCAGTCTCTTCTCTGACTTTTAAATTTTGCATGTTGGGTTATTCCACTGAGTAAGTATTTTTTTGCAAATTCGAGAGAGCTACTGCTGGTGTGGTTAAATGTCACAGTTTTGTTAGGCTTTCAAAGGAGATTAGGGAGGATTTAGCTATGTGGCGTCTTTTCTTGCAGCAATTCAATGGGATTCGCTTGTGGGCTCCTCCTTCTGCCACTAATGGAGATATTCAGTTGTTTACCAATGCGGCTTGATCCGCTGGATTTGGGGCTTACCTGGATGGTGAGTGGTGCCTTTCGTGGCATCAGGAGTGGTTTGTGTCCGATTGTTGTGCGGTCAAATTGTGGGGTGATCGCTTGTGGGACAAGAACATTATATTTTGGTGCGATAATTTAGGGGTGGTCCAAACCAATAATAATCGGAAGGCTACTTCTCATCCCATACTTAGGTTGCTAAGGTATCTGGTATATAAATATTTATTATTGTTTTTAAAGCTAGGCATGTTTCGGTTTCAGATAATGTGATAGCTGATGCTTTGTCACACTTTAATTGGGCGAAGTTACGTTCTTTAGTGCAAGTGGGGTCCTTTGCCCTCATTCTTTTTGGCAGATTATCAGGCCGATATAGAAGATCTGGTTGGGCATGCAGTAGCCCCATCTACTTTGGTGAAATTTAGGGAGGCCTGGTCGTCTTGGTCTGATTTCTGTTTTTCAGGTGCTTTTAGAGGTAAGACGGAAGAGCAACGTGTTTTAGCTTTTTTTGGGACAGTTTTGCTTCTGGAAAGTCCAAGGCCTCCATGCTGTCGGCTGTTCTTTCTTTTTACAGTTGCGGGGTTTGCGTGATGTTACGAAATCTTTCCTGGTGTGCAAAGCCTTAAAAGGTTAGGCCAGGCTCACTCCAGTGGGGGAAAATAAGAGGAGGCCTATTGATGGGGGGCTTTTAGTTCACTTGTTAGGGGTTGTTTCATATATTTATATTGATATGTTTGAGGCTGCTTTGTTTTGTTTGGCTTTTTCAATGGCTTTCTTTGGAGCTTTTATAATCAGGGAATTGATTGCTTTTTCAAAGTTGGAATCCGATTCAGGTTTACTTCAAAAGAATGTGGTTATCAAGGGTAATAGTTTGTAAGATCCACAGGTCTATAACGGACCCGCTTGGCAAAGGGCGTTGGATCTCTTTACAACACAGGGACGATGCAGCAGTTTGTCCGGTGCATTTAGCTTCAGTTTATCTGGATATGTATTCTGCCTCCCAGTGGCAATTGGCTGAGCCAATGTGATAGGTCCCCTTTAACTAAATTCCAATGTAAGGCAGTCTTGCAGAAATGTGTGTGTAAGCATGGTCTGGAATGTTACTTACTATGGCACACACTCTTTTAGGATTGGTTCTGTTGCTTTAGCATCCTCCGAGGGTTGTTTGGTTCAGACCATTATGGCTTTGGGTAGATGGAAATCAGATGTTTTAAGAGGTATGTTAGGCCATCTGCAGCGCCTGAGTGTTAGTTTTCTGCTCCCAGTGATGCTGACCTAAGACACACATTGCTTGCCTTGTTCAAAGGAAGCATGGATGGATTTGCCTAATTTTTCTTCTAAAAGTGGGTCTGATGCACTTGTGGTTTTCTGAGCTTTTTGGTTTTACCTCCATATGGGTCATCTTGCGCATGCTTTTCCTTGGCTAGGATTGCTGTGTATTTCTTAATTTGTCTATATGTCGCTTTGGCTTTTTTCTTATGTCTTATTTGCATCCATATTTTTGGTTCACAACGGGACTTCAGGATGGTGTGGCTGGTGGACCATTCTTTTATTTTTTGGGCAAGTAAGAGTGGTCTTGCTCGCAACTTGAGCATTGTTCTTGAGGCTAGTTTCATCTCTTTGTTGGGCTTCTTTTTTAGATATCTTTTTTGTTAATGAGGCCATGTTTGTGCATCCTGGTATATTGGTTATTCTTTTGGGTGGTAATGATTTTGGTAATTTGAAGGAATTGACCCTCATTGAGCACATTAAGTCTGATGTTGCTGTTTCCTGAAGCCTGATTTCCATTGTTTCATTTAGTATTGTCAAATATTATATCTAGGATACAGTGAAGAGTTGATGCTCATATGATTGGTCTTAACATGCCTCGTTCCAAGGTTAAGTCGGAAGTTATTTAAAGTTTTAGGGGGTTCAGGTGAGTTACCCAGCTATTAAAACTAGATTTCAGCAATTCTACAGGATAGATGGGGTTCATTTGTCTGAAGAAGGCTTAGTATATTTCATTGAGTTTCTTTGTGTGTTGTGGTGGGCTTAGGTTCCTGGGAGGAATAGCCTAGTTGTGGCAGAAAACAGACAAATCAGCATCCATAATGACACACTCGTGTGGTGGTTGGTGACTTTCCCTCAACAGGGAGGTTCAATTAGTAATAATATCTCTCGGGGAGTTATGGGCACCACCTGGTTCAGGGGGCCTCAGATAGTGAGCTAAATGGGGTAGAGTTGGGGTCCACCACCTAGAAGTGTTTGAATATTTTAATTTAATAATGTTATGGTTTATGAGTATGGCCGAAGGCTGATTGGTCTTGCTTTTATTTACCACTACTTTTCAATTCAATTAAAATTTGTGACCTTCAATTTGTCATTCAAGTGTCTTGTGCCTTTATTTTATGGAGGTATAGTAACTCTTGATAAGTGAAATAAAGTAAAAATTAAATAGTATCAACTGCTAATCTGTTTATTACATCATATAAATGATGTAATAAACAGTGTGACTCTAAGTACAAGAATTTTGTCCTTAGAGTCACGCTATATGTAACCGCTACTAATATCTAGACATCAGCCATCCCGATCATGTGATTATGGATGCTTCTCTGTACCGGTATTTTTCCCAATCACATGACCACAACAGCCGATAAACAAATCATACAGTTCGTAGCAGAAAAGTAGCTTGCAGAAGAAGGTAATAAACAATCAAAATGCTGTTTCAATTATCTTCTGTCAGTAAGGTTAATAATGTTTCACAATATGTGTGTATTATTAGATATAATAAATATTGGCGCTCAAACTCGAAGTAGGAGAGTAAATAATAATATAGATCACCAATCTTGGTGTACACTTTTCTTCATAAGAGTAGGCAGCCTCCCTCTTAATTTTCGGATGGTACTCCGATCGAGAAATAAGTATTTGTAAATATAGAAAGAGGGATGATGGCGCCAAATCTAGTAGTGCTAACTGGTACAAAGCGTCCAGACAGTCAGTATTACTGTATACAGAAATATAAATACAGAGTGTTCAACATGTCAGGCTGGTGTAAACAGTATAAACCAATGTTCATAATTCCTGATCCTGATCTGTATTTATATTTCTGTATACAGTAATACTGACTGTCTGGACGCTTTGTACCAGTTAGCACTACTAGATTTGGTGCCATCATCCCTCTTTCTATATTTACAAATGTTTCACAATAATTTAGATCTAAATTCAACCGATGATACCAATATCCTCTCCTCTCACACATAAAGAAAAGGATATTTACATCTCTACATAGATACTGAAAGTAAAAAGTAAACAATCAATATTTAAAAAACAGTTACATGAAAATCATCTAAAAATACTCTCCTACTTTACTTATCTTCCAAGAACCATTTTAATTCAAAATCTACATTTATACCTTGCGAAATAAAATTATTCAAACAGTAATTTCATCTCTTTTTTGGCCAGAGAAGCTGAAACATCTATCCTGCGCCAATGATTCTCAATTTTTTCAGTAGCCCAAAAATGTATTAATTCCGAAATGGACCCTTTATGGCATGTCTTAAAGTGCATAGAAACTGAATGTTTTTCAAAGCAATTCTTAATATTTTGAATGTGCTCGGCCATCTTACCGTGAAGTACGGCCCACATAAAATTTTCCACATTTGCACTTCAAAAGATACACTACATTGCAAAAATTACAACTTACAAAATGGTTACTGTTATATCTTTGACCATTTACCTCAAAGAAAGATCTTGCCTCAAAAGTCCCCAATGTTTACCCACCAATTTTCAATAGCTCGGAAGTTGGAATTATATTGGGTAATAAAAGGCAACACTGGTCTACATTATCTCTTTTTAGTATTATTAGTATTATTGCAGGGTAAGTCAACCAAGTCAACCAAGAGAGAGTCTCTACCCTTCTGAGAAACTCTTTTTATGGATTCCTCATAAAAGCTGTTTTTATATCCTTTTACATCTCTAATATCTGTTTAGCTAATATATCCGGGTTACTACAATTCCTCTTAAGTCTTAGGAATTGACCGGTTGGTACATTCGTTAACCATGTATGATGGTGTTCACTGGATGGTACAATGCAGGAATTTGAAACCGTAGGTTTTTTATAAATTTTGGTACATATCTCTCCTTCCAAAATATATAATGTGAGGTCCAAAAAATTGATCTGATCATTACTGACCTCTTAAGAAATTTCTACATTTATCTTATTGGAATTCAAGCATGTGCACAAAGCATCTAGGCTTGATCGACCCCCCCTCCAAACAAATAACACATTGTCTATGTACCTCAGCCAGGTCACCAGGTATGCCCCAAAGTCATGCCCCCCCAAACATGGTGGTCCTCCCAATACGCAAGGAAGAGGTTGGCGTAACTGGGGGCAAATCTGGTGCCCATAGCTGTACCAATACGTTGGAGATACTAGCACCCATCAAAATAAAAATAATTATTGGTGAGGATAAATTCTATACCTTCCATCAAAAGATTTGAAATCCTCCCTTTTCCCCAAAAAATAATTAATCGACCTAAAGCCATCCTCGTGTTTAATGCATGTATAAAGGAACTTCACGTTCACCGAAATAACAAAGAAGAGTTCTTCCCAAATAATTTTTCTGAGCTTGATAATCACATCTCTAATATCTTTCAAATAAGATCTATTATTAACTAGAGGCTGAAGATGGTAATAACTCCATTCAGAAAAATTTGAGGTTAGGGATCTCGTCTCCGCTATTATGAGGCGCCCAGGAGGATTATTCAGATCCTTATGCACTTTCAGAAGAATATATAGCACCGGTGTAGTATTCGTAGAATATAAAAAGGCAGTTTCGTAAAGATCTTATCAGATCTCAGTTTTTACAGTATCTCTAGAATCAATTTAGAAAGATATCAGTTTCTAACAATTGAATAAAGTCTCTATGTGGAAACATGCCAAGTACTGCTAGCAACCCATTGTCAGAATTCAGCAGCATATTCTGTAACTGCGCAACTTCCTTGACAGAGAATCAAGTTGACTTTATCTTTGTTACAAAAATCAGAATCTGTATAAAAAAAAATATTCATTTAATCAAAGAAATTCTCTAATTTAGAAATGTCTTGTTCAAGTAGTAATACCAGTGAAACCACTTGTCAAGTGCAAAGGCGTTTCACATGCAGTTGTGTTACATGTGTTTGGGAGGTCACTGAAGGTCATTTTCTGACCTCAATACGATTAACTTGCTTTAATTTCCATTTCTTAGAGCAGGTGGTTACAGCAACTTTCTTGAACACATAGCAAACTGGTATAAAATTATTGTAAAAAAACAATTCCATTTTCAGATCCATATTTGTGCACTGTTCTTGCTTTAAAAATGTTAGTAGAATGCAAAAAAATTACCCAAGTGGCTACCAGGCCTTAACCTGTTAGGGAAGATATACTGGTTGTCGGCATAGTGATTTCACTGTAGCAAACTGTGAAAGCTCTGGTCCAATAAAGTATCATGTATTGCTAAATTCTTGAGCCAACATGCCCAGAACCAATTCTTTTGGAGCTGGATCTGAGGAACATCCATTTACTGTCATTTTGGAACACTGTGCCTGTTTATGTTACTGCTACAACATGGGTCATCCCACCTACAAATTCATAATAGCAGTAAAAGTTCTATGGGTATGTTACACTGAGAGGAAACATGAAAAAAGCTTCAATTTCCAGCATGGTTGAGAGAGGGTGAAAGGGATTAATTAATAAAAAAGTGCAAAAATAGCAAATGTGCTGCAACCTGTAGCAATCAAACTATTTGTCTAATAGGATGAAAATTTGACAATCTAAGCAAATGTGGTATGCGTTTTTAGAGTGGAGTGGAAAACTAGCAAGCTCTGCTATTTAGTTTGGGTACCACGGAGAGAAGTCGTCTAAACCCTCCCTTTACTGAGTGCTGCTGCTGATGCCTAGCTGTAGGCATGTACTGGAATGACCTCTCAGGGATTATGTCATTCAGAAGTATAATTGTATATGTAGTATCTATAATATAAATGTCTAGTGGCGTGTGTTAGTCTGTCTGTGTGTGTGTGGAAAAAATAAAACCAAGCTGCAGCGCCACCTGCTGGGCGGAGTTATACACTGACCTACTAAATTCTTAGTGTGTGTGGAAAAAAAAATTCAGAAAGGGCTGAAATTTGGTATACTAAGATGTTTTTAATTTGTTAATTTAATTTGTTAATTGTTAAAAGTGTTTATAAAGATTTAAAAAATATATATATATATTTCTTGAAGGAGAAGTGACAGTTGGGAGTGGTTGGTGGTTGCCGGGGGTGACAGTGGGGAGTGGTTGGTGGTTGAGGCCTGGGCTATGGCCCAAACACATGACAAGAACCTTTTTAACACCTTAAGTAGCTTGATTTGACTAGAATGCATGAGTATCATGCACGGGTTAACTTGTAAAAGAATATAGTCCTAATAGGTAGCATGTGTTATGTGTGTTTCACACTACCCCGATGTGTAATTGTGTCTCTGTCTTTGCATTCTAGGGATCTGGTCTTTTATTTCTTCCCCTTTGTGTAAATGTCAGTGCACTTATGTTCTTTCACCCACCCATGGGGGAGTGCACACCCCTGTGCTTCACTCACACCATCCTGATTTCAGCAACTGCACAAGTGCAGATTACATTTATTTATTTTTTTCAAAATATTTAGACACCGTCATTCATCAAAAAATGTGTTATTCAAATAATAAAAGCATCTTTTAAATTACATTATTGTGTTACTGCCATCCAGAGACGGTGGTATTAGGATGGTACAATTCCCACGCAAAACTTGTTAAATAGGTTTCCCAATGCAAGTATTTGGAAAACCCCCTCTTTAATTCATGTGTTTGGTACAACAACTTCATGGGGCCACCCTCATAGTTGAGCATGGCAAAAAAAATTGCAGCAAGGCCAAAGTGTGAGTGTTAATACTTCCGGGGGCGTGGCCAGCAGATGAAAAGCGCTAGGCCACCCTCCTACAGAAAAAAACCTGCATTGTTGTGTACACCATTGCCACAAGGATGCAGTACCTGCTCGTCGAAGCGTGACATATGCACTCCTGACTTTCAGGGCATCTAACACCATAGTGTAATATAGAAAGAATGCAGTGTGTACATAAACAGTTCATAGTCTTGGCCTGCCCCATACATTGGGCAGAACACTCACCAAAAATTGGGATTGGTCCACTAGAATCACAACATTTCACAGACTCTCCTACCTATTCTTCTCACTTTCACCAACTGTGGTTGCTGGTTTCTTTAGTTGCGGCTTCTCTGAATCCTGGAATGTTGGGGATCCTATTTGGGGAAAAAATGGGTACATTTAGAAAATTACAACCAGCCCCAGCGTTAAATCAATAGCACCCACGAGTAATAATTAGGGCTTCCTCCAACCCCAACATTAAAATAATAGTATTCACATTTAACAAATAAACCTATTTCTCTCCCTGCAAACAGCCCCAGCAATAAATTAAGAATATTTACATATCATAAATATATATGACTAAACCTATTTCCCACAACCATCACGGCCATTAAATAACTCATAGTCACATTTAATAAACTCCCACATTCAATAGCCCCCAAACCACCCCATCTTAAATTAATAGTCCCCACTATTAAATTGCCCCACCATCACCCCACAAACAAAATAGCATCCAATAATTAGACACCACCGACCTCACACACACTACATTGCCACAAGCACCCTGTGCCATAACACACACACTAACACAAGCCCCCTGTGCCATAACACACACACATATACTACCACAAGCCCCCTGTGCCCTCACACACACACACTACCACAAGCCCCTTGTGTCATCACACACACACACACACACACTACCACAAGCCCCCTGTGCCATCACACACTCATTACTGTGCCCCTTCATCACAACCATGTTGCGCCCCCTTATGATCACACTGCACCCACCATGCTGCTTTTCCCCCTTCATCACTCTGTTACATGCTGCCCCCCTCCCCTTCATCACACTGTGCCAGAGCCGTAACTTAGAATTCTAGCGCCTGGGGCGGGAAAGACAAATGCCGCCCCCCTAGCCCTCAATTTTAACCAAATGAACCTAAAATATTCCTAAATTGCGCTCTCCTTCAGCATTGCGCCCTGGGCGGTCGCCCCTGTCGCACAGCCCTAGTTATGGCCCTGGACTGTGCCATGCTGCTTCCCCACGTCTCCATCATGTGCTATGCTGCTCCACCTATCTCTCCATCACTGTGCCATGCTGCTCCCCCACACCTCTCCTTCCATCACTGTGCCATGCTGCACTCCCTCTCCTTCAATCACTCGGGGCTATTTTCTCTCCCCCCTTCTCCTTCAATCACTGGGTGCTTTTATCCCACCCTCTCCTTCAATCACTGGATGCTTTTTTTCTCCCCCCCCCTCCTTCAATCACTCTGTGCCATTTTCTCTCTCCCTCCTTCAATCACTCTGTGCCATTTTCTCTCTCCCCGCTTCTTCATCATTCTGTCCCTTTCCGTTTTTCTCCCTTTGCCTCTGTTCCTTTACTTAACTTTAAATCAGCTTCTTTTTTCTTTCCTCTCTCCTCTTGTCTTCTTGTCTTGGTCTTCTCTGCGCCACTCCTCATTGAAGGCTGGGTGTGACGTCATCACGTCATGCCCAACATTCAGTGTCAACGGAGCAGATAAGAAGGAAGAGGGACGCCGACACTGTGATCATGTGATGTGAGTATTAATTTTTTTGCTTTTAAAATAGCCTTCTCCCCAACCAACGATGGGGGCGGAGTCATCAAACCCCACACCTCCACACCCCCCCTCCTCCACCACCGGCAAAAATGAATTAAAAAAATATTTAGATTTAAGAAAAAAAGATAAAATAAAGAAACAAAAATTCAGCAGTAAGGTCTGGGCCGGGCCCCCTGGCAGGTCCGGGCCCAGGTAATTAGTACCCGTCCCCCCATCTCGGCGGCCCTGAGCATAAGTGTAATAAGTGGATGAGCACCATAAACATCACTTGAGAACATGTGACTATCCCCTATACATAGTCATGTGGCTTTATTCTTTATCGTTGCTAGACTAAGGATTAGTAGGACAGACTGTCCACATCAGTTCACTTTTAAAAATATATTGATCTTTCTATAATATTAACTTGTTTCTATGAGTTAGGGATGCAGACTGCATATTATTTACACATGGACAATACATTTGTCAGGCAGGCCTTAAAATGTAAGACAGACTATTGATGTTAAATAATGATTCCAATATTCCATGTATTCTTATATTTCTCTTCATGACAGAAAATGTCTTAAGATTTTCTATTTCTGGCCTCATTAAAAGTTCAGTTAATCAATAGTGATTAAATTAATTATTTTTCTAAAAGGAAGGGATGATGATGTCATATTAATAATAGAAACACAATACTAACAGGTATTCTTCATGATCATACACTTCCATTAACTGCATTTCTGTTGGACACTTTTTTAAGGATTCAAAATAAGTGGTCATGTAAAGAGAGTTTTCCAGTGCCTTCCTTGACCAAAACCTTAATTTTTTTTTCTACTGAAAAAAACTTGGGCCTGATTCATTAAGGATCTTAACTTGAGCAACTTCTTATTTCAGTCTCCTGTTACAATGCAAGGGGTGCAAATTAGTATTTTGTTTTGCACATAAGTTAAATACTGACTGTTTTTTCATGTAGCACACAAATACTTGATAGCTTATTTGTACACTGAAATTTAAAGTTGATATTTGTGTGCTACATGAAAAAACAGTCAGTATTTAACTTATGTGCACAACAAAATACTAATTTGCACCCCTTGCATTGTAACATGGTTTTCTCCAGGAGACTGAAATAAGAAGTTTCTCAAGTTAAGATCCTTAATGAATCAGGCCCCTTGTTATTATTCAAGTGTGATGTGCGTTTCAGGCATTAATTAACCCAAGAGAAGATTCTTAAATACAGAACACATTGAAGTGTATGAGCTAGTTTACATGTCCGCAATATGAATATTACAACATTGTGAACATGTGTTCCCCAGGTTACATTGCATGTCCTATGTTTTCTAGTGCTAACACTAAATGAGATATACTTAATAATGGACAGTGATAGATCCTAATTGTGTTTTGGCTTTGCTGTAGTCCTCTTATGAATCCCATAGTGAATACCACAGTGGATCCTGTCCCTATAATGAAGGGAGGCAAGTTTTCTGAACAATTTCAGATTGCAGTACTTTGAAAGCAATACAATAAACGCTAGAGGGGGGAAAGAAGTGAGGCAAATCTAACAATTGTTTTCTGAGTGGTTTGAGGGGTTTTTACATATGTGAACACTGCTTCTTTTTCATTGTGACCAAATACTGTACATAGGCCTTGTATAGTTCTCTCTCTATGATAACAGAAATGTTATATTTATGTTCTTGACAGGTAACAGGTGCAGACATGGGGGGGGGGTCCAGTTGCTTGAGAATGGTGGGCTCTAAAACCCATATCTCGAAAAAGTTTTCTTATTGGCAAGGACAGACCAGGAGTGCAATGACTCAGGAAGTGAGAGCACATCCCAAGCATCTGGTCAGGTTGACTAGTTGCAAAGGAGTATTCAGCTACTCCTTTGCAATGAGCCCATCTGACCCAATGCCTGCGGTGCGCTCCAACTTCCTAAGAGCACACCAGTCTAAGAGTGGGGTGGTTCTGTACCCAACATAGGTCCTGGTGGCTGGCGCCACCACAAGACCAGCCACCTTAACATATACAGCCAATGATTGTCCTGATCAGCTCCTCTCACTCAGGGCCATCTTTTCCATTGGGCATGATGGGCAGCTGCCCGGGGGCCCCATGGGCAAGGGGGCCCCATAGGCACGGCTCTTAATGAAAATAAATAATCCTGCAAAAGAAAAAAACCTGCAAAAAAAACCCTACAAGGGTCACTGAGCAAGTACATCTATCTATCTCTATCTCTATATATCTATATCTATATCTGTATCTGTATATATCTATATCTATATCTAGGGGCCCCGGTGCACTGTTTTGCCCGGGGGCCCATAATGTTGTTAAGATGGCTCTGCTCTTCCTCTGTGTGTGCTACAGCTACCTACCACTTTCCGCTACGCTGACATGCTCTTCTGCCACCACTGGATGAGTCTGCCTCATTGCCTCCATTAGCAATCAAATATTATTGCCCCTTTATATAATTATATTTTCATATTGCCCTCATAATATAATAATACAATAATATTGCCCTTTTATATAATGAACATTAACAATTGCCCTCATAAGTTAATTATAAATTCTTTTGTCCCCATAAACATTAAATAGTGATTGTAACAATAATTCATAACTCTTCAGAAAGTGCCATTTGATACATTTACCATTTAGACTTTTGTTTCTGTAACTCTTAACCAGCTGCATAAAGCATCATTTGATACATTTACCATTTAGACTTTTAGTTATGTAACTCTAAAGCAGCTATCATACTTTTTGAGTCAGTGGCAGTCATTACAGCGGCTACCAAAACTACGACAAGACATACCCCATCATGATGAGCGCAATGTTGTCATTACCGGCAGAGTGTTAATCCTGACTGTTTGAAAAAGAGATGTGAAACAATTGCGACCAATGAAGATCCCGGCAGAGAAAAATTAAGTCACTTTCAAGGGTGACATTATCATTCGTGCTGTTAAGATGGTAGTGCAATGAGACGTCGGCTATATAAGGTACAAACCTGTTTTAGCATTGTCCAAACAGAAGCGCAGAGTCTAACGGGTCCCCTGATCTTCACCAAGAACCACGCAAGGCAAGATGGACTTTTTGAGGCCAGGAATACGCAGGTAGCGGTCCTCTGATCAATCACTAGGCATAGCACAGCAGAGAGAAAGGGGAATCTGAAACCAAGTCAGTTAGCCAAAGACTGATACACTGGCAGTAGTAAGGTACAAAAGCGGTAAGTAGTAGGGAAGACCAGTAGCAACCTGGAACACAGGCAATAGTGCAGTACAAAATCAGGATCCGAGAGAGTGTGGCCAAAATAAGCAAGGACAGGACTGGTATACGAGGGGTTAACAGGTAGAAGCACTATCTGAAGGAATCACAAAGCCAAGGTCAGCAGCAATACAGCATAATAGGGAGTCAGTTTGGGAATGAATACCTGTTACTCTGACACAGTGAGCTTTATATACGCTGCAGGTTTGAATATCCTGCCTCGCAGCCACAATCATGTGACCGCCCAGAGTGCTGACCTCAACACAGAGGCAGAGGAAATCAGCAGCCCAGGAGTATGGAGTAGGTAAGTTTTGTGACAAGCCCAAATGGTGCATGAGCTGCATAACAAAATGTATTAAGACAGGCTAAACATGTACAGCTTAGAGGAGACAAGGGACATGACAGAAACATCAAAATAGATCTAAAGTATGAATAGCATTCAGAAAGTCAGTATTTTTGAAAAAAAAAGAGGTTTTCTAGCACAAGGGGCACACTGATAGGAGGGAGGTCTATAATTTAACTTAATGAAGACCAGTACAATAATTCAAGAATGTCTGGAACAAACATATTGCTATCTTTAAGACTTCATCCAAGAAAAACAAATACAAATACACAAACACACACAAAGGGCAGACTAGATGAACCTGTAGGACCTTTTCTGCTGTAAAATTCTATGTCTCTATGTTTGAGTATAACATACAAGTTGAGCGTTATTTTAAAATGTTTTAAAAACCTTCCACTATTACACACATATTATAAAATAACTTGCATTGTCATTATCACTTAACCTAGAAACCTACTTCATAAATCAATTGTGGGGTTCTGTACACCACAATTGATCAATTTCAGTCCAAAGCTCTTGCACAAATCCACCCAATAAGCCCTATATATATTACTTTTTCAATTTATCTGTAGCACAAAACAAAATCAGAAAGGGTTTTCATAGACCTATAGATGCTCATGAAGAAGCTTTGTGGAAACATTAGGAGGTCATTCCTGTTATAATGAAAAAATAATTTAGATGTATTTATTTCCAGTCGCTCTCTGCTGTAAAAACAATTCTAGGCAATGTATCTTCCTTGGTCTCAGGAGTATTCAAAAATAAGCTTCCCGTTTCCACACTGTTAGAAACAAGCTTTCGCTTACAGGTGGCACAGATATAGGTTTTCAAACAAAGCTGACTATTATTCTGTCTGGTTGTCATATTAGCAGGATTTTTCCTTTGAAGTTCCTAAGAGAGTCATGTTTGAGTTCCGATATCAAGTCAATTTTGTAAAGAGATTTAGAGGAAATGACTTACTTGGCATGGTGTAAATGTGCTGCTGAAGACATTATCTACTTAACTAGTAATAGTAACATGTATAAATAAATGGTTTTATCAGAAATAAGGAAATGTGTTTCAAATTTAGAAATAAAGTATTTTTAACCTTTAATTATTATTAGAGACCGCATTCATATTTCAGTAGTAAACACAGAATATCTGCTCACCTTTATTTATTTATTTGTTATAAACAAACAAATAAAAAATAGGAATATTCAGGCGCAATGGGAGACTAAGCAGCCCTTTTCAAATCACTGTGAATCACCTTCACATGAAATAACTTATATATAAAAACAGAGAAATGAAATAGTAGGCGCTAGTCCAACCATAGAATGATATCAATTAATTATAACCACTCCATATAGGCTTAATCTAAAATATTAAAATGTTCAAATGGAATGGTATAGTCCAGGCTTGGCTAACCTGTGGCACTCCAGGTGTTGTGAAACGACAAGTCCCAGCATACCCTTCCAGCAATAAGCTGCTATATATTGGCAAAGCATGCTGGGGCTTGTAGTTTCCCAATACCTGGAGTGCCACAGGTTAGACAAGCCTGGTATAGTCCCATAAATCGCAGTATCACTCACAGTTCTTCATATTCAAAAGGCAGAATAACCACAACTGCCGACTAATCAGCATAAGATGTGAATAAATGTTCTTCAGAATAAAAAATCTTCTCTTCTGTTTCAGAAGCACCTACGGAAAGTTCTTTAACTGAAACTTGATTCACAAGGATTATCCTCTACAGGTGTACAATTGGTTGAATATGAATCCTCATATATGAGATAAAGAGAAAAAGAAACATAGTGTCTACCTGTGGATTTCAATAAAATGCACATTTAATAGTGTTTCATAAGCCAAACAGGTGTAAATTAAACATGAAATACATAAAAATCACAGGTCTTCACACATTTAAAATTAAATTTGTACCAGATAGATAAAGGTAACAAACTTCCAATATGTAGTCAGCCCGTCTCCAGAAAGGAAACCGTTACCATCGGAGCAATAGACAATCACGGATACACTGATTGAGAGCCAATATCTTCCCGTTCCACGCACCAACGCGTTTCAACTCAGAACGAGTCTTTCTCAAGGTTGTGGGGGAAGCCTGACTTGACAGTGTATGTACATACTAACAGCCAATCAAATTGGGCCGTCTTGTACTACACATCTTGAAAAAATTATCAAACGAATCATTTTTAGCAAGAAACTACTTGAAAAAAATAATAATTAAAAAATATTAAACATATGTATATGGATAACATGGAGGACAAGAATTTTGTCCTTAGAGTCCCACTATAGGTAACCGCTACTAATATCTAGATACCAGCCATCCCGATCATGTGATTATGGATGCTTCTCTGTACCGGTCCTTTTCCCCATCACATGACCACAACAGTTAATAAAGAAATCATATTTCGTAGCTTAAAAGTAGTAGCTGACAGAAGAAGGTTATAAACAATCAAAAAGCTGTTTCCCTTATCTTCTGTCAGTAAGGTTAATAATGTTTCACAATATTTTAAATCTAAATTTATCCGATGATACCAATATCCTCTCCTCTCACACATAAGGAAAAGGATATTTACATCTCTCCATAGATGCTAAAAATAAAAATAAAAACAACAAAATTTAAAATACAGTTACATGAAAACCGTATAAAAATACTATCCTACTTTACTTATCTTCCAAGAACCATTTTAATTCAAAATCTACATTTATACCTTGCGGAATCAAATTATTTAAACAGTAGATTCATTTCATCTCTTTTTTGGCCAGAGAAGCTGAAACATTTGTCCCGCGCCAATGACTCTCAATTTTTTCAATAGCCCAAACATTGATTAATTCTGAAATGGACCCACATAAAATTTTCCACATTTGCACTCCAAAGGATACACTACATGGCAGGAATTACAACTTACAAACTGGTTAATGGTATATCTTTGACCATTTACCTCAAAGAAAGATATTTTATTCCTCTGACCTCTGAAGGTGGCTAAAAACCCCTTTAGATGTAATCACTTTGCGGACATTATCTTTTAATGCACTTTTACCTAGTAAGTCCAATAAATTTGGGGCACGCCTATATATGAATTCGGGTTTTTCAGTAAGTATATTACAAAGCGTGGGATCTTGCCTCAAAAGTCCCCAATGGTTACCCACCACTTTGTCAATAACTCAGAAGTTGGAATTATATTGGGTAATAAAAGGCAACACTGGTCTACATGATCACTTATTAGTATTATTACAGGGGTGTGACCATCAAGTGATGGGGAAGGTGCATGTAGGTTGTATTCTTTTGATTCCTACTAACTAATGCTACCAATTTTGGAAAAATGGAAAAATGTAATTAATTCAGGAGCTTCCTTGCTTATTCCAATTCAGTAGACAATACACTGTACATATACTGTGCATATGCAAGATACATTACTTTTATTGAAAGAATATTGTCTTCTTTTTCTAGGACTTAACCGTTGAGAGAACATACTCATTTATATATTTCATTTTATGTTTTTATCTTTCCCATTTCATAGAGCATCAGATTGTTAATTATTCATCTTTTCTGAAAACATTAAACATGTGGTAGGGATTTTTTATCAGGCACACTTCGATTTTGGTAAATTAATTTGTGGCTACAAAGCATTGTTACACCCTGCTGTTTGTGTTCAAGACACTAGAAGTAGTAACATAAAATCTATTATTTTGTTTTTGAAAAAAAAAAAGATAAACTAAGTCATAAACTTCATAAAACAGTAACAACTAATTCACTTTTTAAACCTCATACACCATTACTGTACACTTTATAAATTAGTAAACATTCATCTATTTTTGTAAACCTCAGTAACAAAGTTAACACATTTATAAAAGGTTTATAAAGCAAAAGCACATATTTTATTTTCTAATTCTCATAATATAACATAAACCACACACACACACACACACACTTGTGCAGACACACACAAAATCCCCTAAAAATAGTAATAAGTTGAGTCAAAATTTGCACCACCCTGAGCCAAATGTCTATCTGTATCAAAGGATTTCCAGTGACAGGAAAACCAGTAGTATGTCTAGCCTCACAAAATTGATGTGACATAGTTGTGAAGGTGGTAAATCTGAAACTTTCTGCCATCTCATAAACATGGGATCGGTACCTACTCTGACTGCTTATTGTTCTACCTACAGCTACTGGAGGCAGGTTCATGTAAAATTAGAGTTATTCAAATGCAGACAAGAATCTCTGTAGTTGTCACAGGTGTGCATGCTGACCTTGCCAAGCAGGTATTTATGAAGCACTGCTGAAGTGCAGTATAAACTAGAGATGGGCGGGTCCGGTTCTCCGAGAACCGAACCCACCCGAACTTTGGGTATCCGAGTACCGAGCTGAGCAGCTCGGTACTCTCCCGCCCGTTCCGAATCCAAATCGAGGCCGAACGTCATTGTGACGTCGTCGGATCTCGGGGCTCGGTTCTCGCGATACTTCAACTTTATAAATACACGCCTCCACAGCAATTCATCGCCATTTGACAGAGGGAGAGAGCAGGGTGTAGTCATAGGCTAATTAGAGCAGGGACAGAGAATACAATATTGTTCTTGCAATTGCTCTAACCAAAATCGCTAGTGCAGAGAGGAGGATAGAGGTTTATTATTTTTTCTTCATATTTGGCACTCCCCAGCGCTTTTGGGGTGTCCCCCATAATTGTGCATAAATATTTCTGGCTGTCAAAAGTCATATCTGTCAGCAGTATCTACTAAATAATTTTTAGCACTCCTCAGTGCTTTTGGGGTGTCCTCCCTAATTGTGCATTAATATTTCTGGCTGTCAAAAGTAATATCTGTCAGCAGTATCTACTAAATAATTTTTAGCACTCCTCAGTGCTTTTGGGGTGTCCTCCCTAATTGTGCATTAATATTTCTGGCTGTCAAAAGTCATATCTGTCAGCAGTATCTACCAAATAATTTTTAGCACTCCTCAGTGCTTTTGGGGTGTCCTCCCTAATTGTGCATTAATATTTCTGGCTGTCAAAAGTCATTTCTGTCAGCAGTATCTACTAAATAATTTTTAGCACACCTCAGTGCTTTTGGGGTGTCCTCCCTAATTGTGCATTAATATTTCTGGCTGTCAAAAGTCATATCTGTCAGCAGTATCTACTAAATAATTGTTAGCACTCCTCAGTGCTTTTGGGGTGTCCTCCCTAATTGTGCATTAATATTTCTGGCTGTCAAAAGTCATATCTGTCAGCAGTATCTACTAAATAATTTTTAGCACTCCTCAGTGCTTTTGGGGTGTCCTCCCTAATTGTTCATTAATATTTCTGGCTGTCAAAAGTCATATCTGTCAGCAGTATCTACCAAATAATTTTTAGCACTCCTCAGTGCTTTTGGGGTGTCCTCCCTAATTGTGCATTTATATTTCTGGCTGTCAAAAGTCATATCTGTCAGCAGTATCTACCAAATAATTTTTAGCACTCCTCAGTGCTTTTGGGGTGTCCTCCCTAATTGTGCATTAATATTTCTGGCTGTCAAAAGTCATTTCTGTCAGCAGTATCTACTAAATAATTTTTAGCACACCTCAGTGCTTTTGGGGTGTCCTCCCTAATTGTGCATTAATATTTCTGGCTGTCAAAAGTCATATCTGTCAGCAGTATCTACCAAATAATTTTTAGCACTCCTCAGTGCTTTTGGGGTGTCCTCCCTAATTGTGCATTAATATTTCTGGCTGTCAAAAGTCATATCTGTCAGCAGTATCTACCAAATAATTGTTAGCACTCCTCAGTGCTTTTGGGGTGTCCTCCCTAATTGTGCATTAATATTTCTGTCTGTCAAAAGTCATAACTGTCAGCAGTATCTACTAAATAATTTTTAGCACACCTCAGTGCTTTTGGGGTGTCCTCCCTAATTGTGCATTAATATTTCTGGCTGTCAAAAGTCATATCTGTCAGCAGTATCTACTAAATAATTTTTAGCACTCCTCAGTGCTTTTGGGGTGTCCTCCCTAATTGTGCATTAATATTTCTGGCTGTCAAAAGTCATATCTGTCAGCAGTATCTACCAAATAATTTTTAGCACTCCTCAGTGCTTTTGGGGTGTCCTCCCTAATTGTGCATTAATATTTCTGGCTGTCAAAAGTCATAACTGTCAGCAGTATCTACTAAATAATTTTTAGCACACCTCAGTGCTTTTGGGGTGTCCTCCCTAATTGTGCATTAATATTTCTGTCTGTCAAAAGTCATATCTGTCAGCAGTATCTACCAAATTATTTTTAGCACTCCTCAGTGCTTTTGGGGTGTCCTCCCTAATTGTGCATTAATATTTCTGGCTGTCAAAAGTCATAACTGTCAGCAATATCTACTAAATAATTTTTAGCACTCCCCAGTGGTTTGCGCTCAGAATGGATTCAAAGCAGTCCACATATGATCTGAATGAGCAACCAGGTTCTGTCACCAGTCCTGATGTTAGTGTTCCCAGTACGTCATCTGGCCAAGGCGATGTAAAACAACAGAGTGTTTTCAAATTAGTGCAAAAAACAAAAACCAAAAAAAAATTTACTGTATTGAAGCGAAAAAGAAGTGTAACTGAGCAAAAGTTAAGTGACGATAAAAAAAAAATTGCAAGCATGCCATTCTACACACGCAGTTGCAAAGAGAGAATGAGGCCTTCACCTTTGGCTATTAGTGGCAGATCCCAAAAAGTTACCCAGCCTACAATTGGTGCACAACTACTGTTACGCGTCAAAGCCGAGCTGCAAGATAACAGTGAGGCATTACAGGAGAATATTTGCTCTGATTCACAAATGACAACAATCCCTGTGGAGAGTCCATCCAACAGTGGGATGTCTAATCGTGAGCATTCTGCTAATGTGTGCCTTAATAGCCCGAGTGTAGCCGGTGATACCCAAATTGAGGATGCCACTTTGGAATTAGAAGAGGATGAGGGGGAGATTTGTGTAGGCGACGAGGGCGCTAATGAGGATGTTGATGAGGATGAGGTTGTTTGTGTAAGTCCTGCACCAGTGGCAGCAGTTCTGGCACGTGACAAGAAAAAGGCCATTGTCATGCCTGGGCATAAAACAAAAAAATCCACTTCTTATGTGTGGAATTATTTCTACCCAAATCCAGACAACAATTGTATAGCCATTTGTAGTGTATGTGAAGCCACAGTCAGTCGAGGGAGGGACCTTAACCATCTTGGAACCTCGTCTATGTTACGCCATTTAACGAGAGTTCATGGCAAAGTGTTGGGAAAAGCTGAAAGTTCTTCCCAAAAGAATACAAGCACTCCCTCATCAGCTAAGACCCTCCGCTCACCGACATACCGACGGCTACAAAATACACCCACCACACCATCCTCATCAATATCCTCAGTAGCGCTCGGAGTTAGCCCGGCATCCCACTTAAGGCTGGATGACTCCGGCACTATTATTGATTCCTCTGAAGAAAGCGTTAGTCCTGCTGCTGCTGTTGCTGCTGCTGGGGGTGAATCGTCATCCCAGAGGCAGGTTAATAAAATGAGCAGTCCTACATTTCAGCAATTAACTGTGAAACAATCATTTGCGAGGGGAAGCAAATATGACAGCAGTCACCCAGTCGCCAAGCGAATCACAGACGCCATGGCTGCAATGTTAGTGTTAGATCTGCGTCCAATCTCCACAATAAACGCAGCTGGTTTTTCACAGTTAATTGAGGTTTTGTGTCCGCGTTACAGAATTCCATCGCGACACCATTTCTCCCGTAAAGCTATTCCACAACTATACCAAAAAGTGTGTAAAAATGTAGAGATTGCGCTGAAAAATGCCATTCTGCCCACTGTTCACTTAACCACAGATATGTGGACAAGTGGAAGTGGCCAAACCAAAGACTATATGACTGTGACAGCCCACTGGGTTGGTCATTCACCTTCACCAGCAGGAACAGCAGCAGCATGTACACCACTACATAACATTTGTCACAGGCAGGCCACTCTTTGTATCACCGGCTTCACTAACAGGCATACGGCTGACAATTTGTTACGCAAACTGAGAGATGTGATTGATGCATGACTTATACCACTCGGACTCTCCCCAGGGTATGTCATTTCAGATAACGCCAACAATATAGTGCGAGCATTACAGCTGGGTGATTTCCAACATATTCCCTGTTTTGCTCACACCATCAACTTGGTGGTACAGAGCTTCCTACGAAATAACCGTGAGGTGCAGGAGATGCTTTCGGTGGCCCGTAAAATTTCAGGCCATTTCAGGCATTCAGCCACAGCATGTAGGAGATTACAGCAGCTCCAAGAGCAGTTTAACTTGCACTGCCACCAACTTAAGCAAGAGGTGGTAACTCGGTGGAATTCCACCCTGTACATGCTTCAGAGGATGGAGGAACAGCGCAAAGCCATCCAAGCATATTGCACAAGTCATGACATTGGGAAAGGAGGGGGGATGTATTTCACTCTTGCACAGTGGGGAATCCTTTCAGTGCTGTGCAAGGTGCTGAAACCATTTGAAGTTGTGACATGTGAGGTCAGTGCAGACTCTGCTAGTTTGAGCCAAGTCATTCCTTTAATTAGACTATTGGAAAAGCAGCTTGAGAAACTGAAGGAGGAGCTGAAAGCAAGCAATTCAGCAAAGTATGTTGGCCTTGTCGATCAAGTACTTAATTCGCTTCACAATGATCCTCGAGTTATTAAGATCTTGAACTCGGATCAGTACGTTTTGGCCACTGTGCTTGATCCAAGGTTTAAAACCTACATTGAGTCTTTACTTTTAAATGAGCGAGATGTGAACTTTTGCAAGGAGCTATTGCTCAGCAAGTTGGCCGCTGAACTGGGCCTCGGCTTGACGACGTATCCTCCTTCACTTTCTCAAGCTGTTGCTCGTAAAAAATTAAATTTCCAAAAAAGAAGCAGGGAAGACACAGGGGGCAGACCAGAACAATTTAACATCTGGGCTGGTTTGAAGGATTTTTCAAAAAAATGTGTCACTTTGCCCATAACTCCATCCAATATGAGTATAAACATGCAAAGGATGGTGGAGGATTACTTTCAAGAGGTAGTTGATATGGAAATGTCAGACAGTCCCTTTCCTTACTGGGAAGAAAAGCAGGCCATTTGGAAACCCATGTACAAACTTGCTTTGCAATACCTAAGCTGCCCACCCTCCAGTGTGTACTCTGAACGAGTGTTCAGCACAGCAGGGAACTTAGTCAGTGATCGCCGTAGAAGGTTACTTCCCAAAAATGTGGAGAAAATGATGTTTATAAAAATGAACTACATCTTCCACGAGGAAGGCCTTCACCATCCAAGACATCCAAGCACTGACTGTTCTCTAATGGCGGATTCAAGCGGCGATGAATTGATAGTCTGTGATGATGACGTACACACTGATGAGGGTGAGGATTAAGCTGAAGATGATGCCGATAACATCTTTTTAAAACTTTCTATGTAAGTGTAGGGTGCAATCTACCCCCAAAGAGGAAAGGGACTTGTGGCATTTCCATATCACATACCATCTTGAAAGGCTGCTGTTAGGGCAATTTATCCTTAAGGGTAGGGTGTCATAGACAGAGTGACCCTAAACTGGCTTTGTCCATTTTTCATAATATTGTACAGTCTATAATGGCTGAATTTTTGGGTATTTTATACAAGTGGAGGGGGGCCTAGAGAGACAGAAACCAAACTGGCTTTTTCCATGTCAATTAATATTGTACAGTCTATAATGGCTGAATTTTTTGGTATTTTATACAAGTGGAGGGGGGCCTAGAGAGACAGAAACCAAACTGTCTTTCTCCATGTCAATTAATATTGTACAGTCTATAATGGCTGAATTTTTTAGTATTTTATACAAGTGGAGGGGGGCCTAGAGAGACAGAAACCAAACTGGCTTTCTCCATGTCAATTAATATTGTACAGTCTATAATGGCTGAATTTTTTGGTATTTTATACAAGTGGAGGGGGGCCTTGAGAGACAGAAACCAAACTGGCTTTTTCCATTTCTTTACATATTTAACTATAAGTGTAGGGTGTAATATACATTCAAAGACGATGGCTGCATTGCCAATATGCATAGATGGAGAGGAAGACAATCTGTTTTGTGTGTAGAATAGGCCTACCAACGAAGAATTAAACTGTTTTTTTGGATGATTTATTACCTCAACAATTAGATTACTTGTCTCTAAAACAGTTGGAGCACTAAATTGGGTTAATTTAGGCCCAAAAACATGGATTTTCCAAAAAAATAGCAAAACAAAACCAAACAAAACCAAAACCAAAACCAAAACACGCAATGGCGGTTTTGCAAAACCAAAACCAAAACCAAAACACGACGGTAATCCAGATCCAAAACCGAATCCAAAACCAAAACACGGGGGTCAGTGACCATCTCTAGTATAAACACTAAACAGTCTAAAGAAAAATTGTGACTGGTCGCTGATGAAGATGAGTCCCAAGGTGAGTCCCTAGAAATCCTGAGTTGGTAATTGTGCATTATTCGGGAGATTTATCTGTTTTACCCCTACTCCCCACCCCTTTCATTTGTATAATACCAGATCAAGAATGAAGACAATATTTGATGACACCCACAGCATATTAAGGATTTGCTGCACACACGTATCTACATCTGTCACAGGCAACATCATGTGAATTGGTTTGTCATCACTAGCAACAGCAAATATGACGTCTCTGGCAAAACGATCATTGCACTTCCTGCTGAAAACTTTGCTCCTTGAAACTGTGAATATCCAGTATGCTGGTAAACCAACCTTGCTCACCAGAACCTGAGCAACTACAGCAGCTGCATATGCCACGCTAACATTGCTGCTGGAATCATCATATGAAATTCCTATTCTCTACCTGCCTGACCTGTTTCTCTGCAGTAACTACTAAGCAGCATCTGGTCGAAAGCTAAAAAGGTTTCTATTGTGCTGTTTAGTTTCCCACTTTGGATCAGACTCATGAAAGAAGAATTAAACGCTATGTAATAGAGATGAGCAGTTCGGAATCTGAAAAATCCGATAAATTCGAAATTTGGGGTTCCAGGTAGATACAAAACATGTCTTGATTCTTCATGTCAAAATCGTAACTGAAAACGAGTTAAAACATCATTCCCAAGAAAATATGGAACCAAAACACTTGTTATAAACATGTTATTGCGTCATTGTACTTCCTGGTATTGTGTTCCAAGCTGGATTATGCATTTGGTAGCGGAGGTGCGTTATTGCATCTCCTTGGTACATGTTTTAGGTACTCATGGGGAATACACACCTGCTAAGCAGGTGTCCTAGTGATTCACCAAGGAATCGCTGAATTTGGTTGTTTTAGTGAAAACAAGTTTTTGTGCTTCCATTGTGGCACTTCCGGTTTATACGTTCCAGAGAGGAACGAGGAAGAGATATTGTTTGGTGTGTCTCATAAAGAATTCAAGGGAGCCATTGCCTTATTTATTTTGCAATGATATGCAAACTATCACCTTTCAATGAATCATGAGCTGTAGCTGAAAACAATCTGGGATTGCATAAGTAGTCAGCTTTTTCCTTTATAAATTCTTTATTTAGAGAGAAAAAATGTCTGAGAACAAAATCAACAAAATTGATACAAAGCTACATAGAAAACATGAAACGCATATGAAAAAAGATATCATCTGACATGATACCTTAGAGTATGTAGCTAGACATTCACCATATCGAAACATTTGCAAAACATGTGTTTTTTAATATCTGTCTTTTCTGTTGATCTATGTGGTTGTCTTGACAAAGGTACAAATGTAGGATTGAAACGTCAACTTATAATGTGAGATAGTGAATTGTATTAAAAGAAGCAGAAAGCAGAAGTGGTGATTGTATCTTTTAGTAAATTGCCATGTATTGTTGCGTTACTCTGTCACTAATACTATCCAGCCAGCTTACTGCCGACTTTATCCAAAATTAGTGAAAATTTATACAGTTGTGGAGAGATTAGAAAATAGGCTGTAAATGACTGTAAGTGAATGTTAATGCTATAAATAGTAATATAAGAGCAAAAATAGCTCAAAATCACACCATTTTACCTATTTTTCATATTTATAATTAAATAAAAATCAAATATCAAAAACAAAACCTTTCATGTTTTTGGAGCAAAACCTGTAACAAAACCAAAACACAAAGATGTACTAGAACCAAACCACTTCCAAAACCAAAACACAGGGGTCATCTCTAATATATAACAATCTCTTACTCCCTAAGCAATAGCAGATAAAGCACATTTGCTATGAATGATTTGTGTATCTTATTCCATTGAGGTGTGTAGAAGAATGTTGATGTTAGGATTATGCTTCTGTTATCTGTTTCTGCCTCCATGTGAGTGAGAGCTGCTTGCTTTCAATTAGTTTGAGCTGCAATGTAGGTGTGCTGCCTGCCTGTGTTAGGATTCTGTGGTTAGATGTCAGGTTCCGCTGAATTTCCATGTGTATGAGAGCTCTCTGCTTTCAATTATGCCAAGTTGCATTGCAGGTTTGTTACTTGCATTATCTTGATTGGTTGCCTGTACTATTTAAGGCCTGTCCTGGCACTCCATTTTTGACAGTGATGGCGTTTTGATTCTAGCTGTAGCGTTCTTGTTCCTGTGCTGTATTATCCTGTGTCTGCTTTCTGGTTCTGATCCCTGACTACATCTGACTATGATTCTGGTTCCAAACCTTGCCATGTCTGACTACATTTCTGGTTCTGATCCCTGACTATGCCTGACTACAATTCTGGTCTGATTCCGACTATGTCTGACTACAATTCTGATTCAGCGCTCCATTCCTAGCTGAGGTGGTGGTGTCCCAAGAAAGCAGTACAATTAATATTTTAACAACCCGCTATATTTGCTGACGTCTGCTGGTACATCTCTCTGGTGGTCAGCTACTCCACATCCATTCCGGCCTGCATCCTGACCATCAGTTGTGCAGCTCCACTCAATCCAATTGGAGTGGTAAGAATTTGCATTGACTTTTGTAATGCTTCAAGTTCTAATGTGGCCAGCTGTTCTGAGGGACTCTGGGTCTGTCTCAGAATACTTTGGATACTCTGGACTTTGTTATACACCATTAGCAAGTACACAGTGACATTCCACAGTAACACTTCTGCTGATTTGGGATAACCTACTGCTCTGATATTGGGACTTCCTGTAGCCTGCATTTTTGAGTGCTGATAGCAGAGCCATCTGCATATGAGTCTGAACTTGATAAATCTGAATATGATTCTAAACCTGATAGTCTGCATCTGCTATCCTGCATCTGATACTCTGCATATATTGTTTATTGCTGATCAATTGTGTTATAAAATAAACACTGTCATTTTTAGTCACACACCTTGTAATTTCTGCAGCTAACCTTACAGTCAATACACACTATACTATATGGTAAATAGAGTGGTCCTCTAAGCACTCAAGTGCAAAAATTAGCAAGGATTGTGTAACTCAGGGAATGCTGGGACTGGACCAGGAATACTAGAAATGAGTTGAAGGCAGGGCCGGATTTACCGCTAGGCAACCTAGGGCCCAGTGGTCCCCAGAGGGCCCTTCCAGGGCAGGTGGTGAGCGGGGTAGCAAGGCGCTCCCCTATGCCTGCCATCCCCCTCTGTCCTCCGGCATAATAAAACAATTTGCGGCCGGAAACAGATTAAAAAAAAACCCCAGTCACGTGATCGAGCGGCTGCTCCCAACAGTCTCTTTTCCTCTCTGCTCCTCAGTGGTAGCAGAGAAGAAGAGAGACCGCCGGGAGCCGCTGCGCGATCAGGTGACTGATTTTTTTTTTAACCTTTTTCTGGCCACGGTGAGGACTAACCAAGAAGTAGAGAGGAGCAGCGCGCCGGAGAAGAAAGAAGATAGGAAGACAAGAAGACTAGAAAAGAGGAATACAAAAGAGAAAAGGGCAATAGAAAGGTAAGTAAAACAACGGTGGCACAGAGGTGATGATGAAGGGGAACAGCGGTGATGATGAAAGACCACAGAGGTGATGTGAAGGGGCACATGTGATATTGTGAAGGGGCAAAAGTGGCAATGAAGGGGCATAGTGTGATGATGGAGGGACAAAAGTGAAAATGAAGGGGCACATATGATATTGTGAAGGGGCACAGCGTGATGATAGAGGGACAAAAGTGACAAGAGAACATACTTGGATTTATGCGTATTGTTTTTGCAAACAAATTAATAAGTATTTCTGCCCTGACTTAAATGCTTATTAAGTTGTTTTGACCCAACTACTTCAAAAACAGGACTGCTCTGTAATTATTTAGGGGTGCCTTTTTTTGTAGGAGGGTGACCTAGCTCTTTTCACATGTTAGGTACGCCCACAATGATGCAAGCCACGACCCCAATGGTATGACCACACCTCCTTTGGCAGCAACCCTGCGACCCCAAAGTAGGATCACAGGCACCAACACACTACTTTAGCGTGACTGTAATCATCCGAGGAGTCTTATCATCCTATTGATAAGCGCGACGAACACATCAGTAAGGTAATTGCACACTCTGTATAACAGCAGGAGTATGAAAGGCATCACTTACCATCTACACCCATTCTTGTGCACAAGAGCAGGAACAGTGCGCATATTATCTTCATTATCGTCATTACAGACTGACAATCAGGCGTCTGCATTGCCTCACAAACTCTATGCAACCACATCATATATTGACTGCATTTGTTGTTTTTCATCATCCATTTAACCACGTTGTACATGTCCTCTGCTCACACCTCTTATCCCCTTCACCAGCCTCCCCCTCAAGCTCATTCCTAGTTCCAGTCCCAGCATTCACTCAGTTACACAATCATTGCTAATTTTTGTACTTGGGGGCTTAGTGGACCACTCTATTTACCATATAATATTTCTAGGAGTGTGTTTAACTAATTTTCACGCAGCCGCTCGTACAATACAATATGGGCTGCGAACGAAAATCCACGTTATTGTGGTACCATGGATTAAGTTCGCAGCCCGTTCCTGCATGATCCCGCAGACCGGAACTGTAATTGAATATGCCCCTATATTTGGGTAATGTAGAAAAGTGGGATATTTCTGGATACAGATTTTCAGAAAAACAGATTATACAAGGAAGCAATTGCTTTTTAGATTAGAATTTAAGATTATTAAACTAATGAGTAAATGGCTGGAATGAGTTACAAATATGTTCTTCTTCTGTGTTACTTCACTGTACACCCAGCATCCATTGTTATTCACTCACCACCCTTCACTGCCTCCAGTCCACCGTACTGATAACAAGTATCAGCAGACGTAATGAAATGAGCAATCTCTTCACAAACACCCATGCCTGAGATTTTGTTGTGAAAGATATATTTATATTGCCCTTTTTGCATGCAAATTCAGATTTGTAATGAAATGCGTAATCTCTTCCATTATGCATAAATAAGTATTCTAATGAGTCAGAGAACTAGAGAGACAAAAAATATAAGAGATGAAAATAGCTGGTGAACTCTAGTAAAAAAGAGAACACAGTATTTCATTATTTAAGAATGAGTCTATTTAGGAATGATACAGGCAAAGATTTAAGTAAAATATAAGTGACAAATATAATTTTATGTGTCACCAACTCACAAACCTCATTCAAGTAGTTAATTACATTTTGGATATCTTTTTTGAAGTTGTTGTTTCCTGCAGCACAAAATGGTTTTGCTAAGGTGAACAATTGTACGTTCTAGTTGGATTTACTAACTGCTCTAAATGATGGGTTGTGGATTTAGGTACAGAGGAACTATGCTCTGCGCACAATGAAGTAGTATTGTGAACTAACTGTAGATGCTGCGCTGGGTAAGTTACTGGGCATTTTTTTACAGCTGAATCTAATATGATATTATGTATGGCATAATGGACACTAGAATTGGCTTTTTATTGTATAATTGTCACAAAATGTCTCTTGTAGTGTATAACAGTAAGCAGAGTAGACATCAGAAAGTCTCTGTGTTGTATACGAATCATCAGATTTTAGAACATATATTGCTCTTTCTAGGAAAATCTTCCTATTCTCAATTAAATCTCTATAAAACCTGAAGACCCTTATAGTAATATTATACGCAAGTTGCAAGTTGATATATTTAAATCAAGCTGCCATTGGCCTAGGTGCATGGTTGGAATAATTGTAGGAAAGGATAAAAGCTCTGTGTGACACTATGGACCTCATTTAGAGTCGGACGCAAAGTCCGTTTTAGGTGCATCTAACCAAAAAACACCACCACGCATGTGCAGAAAGGACCAAATCCACCTGCATCTTGGACGCAATTAACACTTGCAACAGCTTGCGACTCACTACGAGAGAATGGGAGGAACGCGGAATTGTGAAAGTGTGACCATGTAAATACATACTAGTCGCAGTGAGGCGCAGACCCAACACACATTAAAAACAGGGCTAAAGCTGTGCCGCAGGAATTAGGTGGCGCAAGCTTTAGCTAGCTGCAGGAACTGCTCACAGCTCGATAGGGTATTAAGGGTTTGACGCAACTGAGGTTGCTTGCCACTCGTAATACCCTACCAAGCTGCGGCACACTCCCACTAATACACTTCTTAAACGTACTTTGCGTCCGAATCTAAATGAAGTCCTATGTGTCCATTTTTGTATTACCAAAGGGCAGCATAACGTTCAATAATTTGACACCCAGTAGCCAACCCTCCTTCTTAAACAGGGGTTTCGACATCTGCAAAATATCTTCCTAGCAAGCGACCATGAAACAGAAACCTTTTATTCCTATCCATTTGCATTTCTTGCCCATCCACTTGGGTCAAGTAATCCAGAACAGATCCTCAAGCTCACAAGCCCTATTATGTGGCACAGAAAAAATCCCCAAAACAAATCTGGTTGCATGCTGGCTGTACATATGTTGTGATATATTCCATCCGCACAATGCTTCACAGAAAATTGGTTAATGGTAATCCTAAATGTAAATCTACCCTTTTACTGCTGTAAAACTCTGCACTCAATAAATAAATAATTACTGTCTGCTTTTTTCCTCTCCAAAGTGCCAAACACACATATTAATGTGGCCTTTGTTCCCTCTCAGTTCAAATTTAGACTATTTGCCAGAATTAAATGTAGAATTGCAAATTATTCCCACTGTCCTCTAATGTTTTCAGAAAGAATTCCCTTTAGAAAAGTGTATTTTTTAATTGTTTGAGCAATGACATTTCAAAGAAGTGGATGAATAAAGATTGTCTCTAGGGCTGTGTGGAATCTGTAAAGGACAGAGGGATTTAAGGAGATAAACAGCAAATATTTCCGCTGTTATATTTTAACAGGCTTCTTCTGCAAAGGAGAGAATGAAATCTAAATTTTACAAAGAATGCCTAAAAACATTGTTAAGTATAATAAAAGCAGACATTAAGGTTATGTGCCTCTTTGGTTTTCAGTTGTAAAGTTTCTGCATCAGAACAATGACGTTTGCCCTTTGTATTTCTGTGGTTTTATTTATTTGAATGGGCTATGCTATGACCACCACTGAGTTTTCCTTTAGTTATCCATGTCACACTGTGGTGCGCAGTACAGTGCAAGATGATGACAGATATACATTTGTTATTTTGCATTGTGCCCCCATTTATACTGTACAATTGATCAAAAAGAATGATAAATATATAAAATATAAAAGGATATGTGCTAGTGATGTGCTATGATATGTGTGTATAAAATTAACCATTATTTCTCAACTGTAAAAAAACATATGTAAAAAATGCAGTTGTATACAATAAGTACAGAGATCACAATGCATAGAATTATATCTTAACATAGATCACCTCATAGTTAGCAGCAGCAGCGGAGAGAACAGAATGCAACGTGTGGGCTCTTTCAAATCAGTTGTTATTATTTCACTTAACAGTGCTTGCTGTCTTAATTCTGATGTATATAAACTGTAGACTGCTGATTCCCTCAGCTTAACACCATACATTAATATTGTTAATCTTAGCACTATAAACTTAACTATAATAAAGACACGACAACTTCGTAGTGGCAAACCACTGGTCCCAGGCACCACAGTCCTTTACGATTGGCCGGTGCTAAATCTGGCGTTATCGTGACCACTCCCCTCTGGGCTCCCCAAGACGTACGCGCACAGTGCTGGTCAAGGGGTCCTCGCACAGAGGTACCAAGAGCCAGGGTGCTTCGAAAGGAGCGGTGACGTGCGGCCAATCAGCGGATTAGTCGCTGATTAAAAAAGCTATCCTGCCACGCTGGAGTCCTTTAACGGACCACCAGCCCGCCACCCATAGACCTCACTAACTGACCTACTCTCCAAAAAAGCTGCTCTATAAAAATCCAATTGTCTTCCTCTGACAGGTGAACCCCATCATTCCTATACAGGTTACTCAAATCAGATCTTATTAGAGGGTGATTTATTCAATTCTGCTACCATGTTATTTATCTTGCGAAGAGCTATCTCTGCTCGCCAGTTAATTCGTGGAATAATATTGGACCAGCAAATTATAACTCAAGGCCAAAGCCTCTTAATACTTCTCAGGTCCTCTCTGATAGCAATAATTAAGTCTAACGACTTACCTATGCCCACATCATTACCCCCCAAATGTATCACCAACACATCTGGAGGGCCTGCTTTAGCAATTTCAGCAGACAGAAGTGGCATCAAACCTTGCCATCTCATACCTCTTTTACCGATCCAACGAATATCAGCTGACCTTACAAAGGCATCTCTGTTGTTGCCAAACTTATATCTGGCCGCCCAGAAAACAAACGAATGCCCAACAATCCATATGGTTATCCTCTGAGCAGAGCAACCTGTAACACAGTTAACAGGATCCGTCACCACCAGGTTGTACTCAATTAACCATAACAGCCGATAGACTCGGCACCATCAATTGCACTTTATAGCACCACTCCTTTAAAGCATGGGAAAATTATGTGACTTTTAGTGACTTAACGTGACTTTACGAACTAATTAAGTAAGGGGAAAAAAGTGTTAACCAAGATGAAGGTAAAACCGTAACCCCGGAGGCACACCACTAATCAGGCCTTTTTCGGAGGAAAAAATGGCAATATCCGTATAAAAACAACAGCGAGCAGCGAAGCCCAAGGTTAACACTGGACGGGGAGTATATTATTGCGTATCCATCACCTATATGGTCTAATATACCTTTTGTACGCGTCTGACTTCCAGCGCCCTAAAGCTTTAATGGCGCTAACGGAAGAACCACTCTCAGCAGCAACAGTAGCCGCACCAATCCTGAAGGAGTGAGTGCCAAATATTGACGGGTCTAGGCCCACGTGCCTCAGTGCACTCTTAAGTATGGCGGTGAACTGAAAGTTCGACAAAGGGTATCCGTCAGCATGAATCAACCAGGGCTCAGAATTATGTGGTCTAACTTTTTGAAACTCAATGCACAGTACCACGGGGCAGATATCACAATCCCCTTGTGCAGAAATGGATATCCATTGACCACGATCCACTTGATCTGTTTTGGATCTGAGGATTTGACAAGACAGCATGTTAACATCCAACAACATATGCTTTGTTGGCAAGGCATTCCCCAAATTAAGCTTAGACTGCGCCACCAACTCACTCACTCTAAACGCACCAAAGAAAGCGAGCGAAAAAGCTGAGCGAAAGAGCAACGACTCATAAGCACTTTCTGTAATGACCGCCAGCGCAGACATAAGCTTCCTCAAGATGTTCTTGTCCACCGGCCTTCTAATATCCTCCTTACCTGGTTGCACTCGCGACCAACCTTTCAAGGCCTTAGTGACCAAGAAACCTTTAGTAAAATCAGTCCACCCGTGGA
The DNA here is from genome assembly GCA_036250195.1 of Mixophyes australis. NCBI lineage: Eukaryota > Metazoa > Chordata > Amphibia > Anura > Limnodynastidae > Mixophyes > Mixophyes australis. Next base: position 54,037,783 of record JAVHZZ010000008.1, on the reverse strand, counting down.
GTTTGGCCATAAACGAGATTCCTGCCAGCATAGCCGCCATTAAAGTTTTAGAAATGCCCTGCTGATACTTAAACCAAATAAAATCAAGCATGTCAGCGCTCTGACCTGAGTCACAACGACCGCGCGACTGTAAGTACTGTCCCCATTGGCCCCATGCCGCACGATATGCTCTCCTGGTGGAAGGGGCCAAGGAAGCTTCCGCCAGTCTTACAATACCTGCTCGACTACCTGCCAAACAAAAGGGGGACATGGCGTACCCGTAACGTCTGAGCCAATTCCCTAAAATGTGCCCACTGTCCTCTGAATAACGCGTCTGCCACCTCATTCTCCGCACCAGGCACATGTCTTGCTCTGAATGTAATGTCATTCTCAAGGCAGCGCAGCACCAAATGCCTCAACAACTTGATTGCAGGAATGGATGATGCGCTCTGTTTATTAATGCACTGCACTACTCCCAGATTATCGCACCAGAATATCACCTCCTGCCCTCTTAACAGAGACGCCCATAATTCCACCGCTACTACAATGGGGAACAACTCCAGTACCAGTAGGTTGCCTAGCAATCCTTTACCACGCCATGCCTCTGGCCACCGATCCGCACACCATCTACCTTTAAAGTATGCTCCAAAACCAACCGGCCCAGAGGCGTCTGTCACTAACTCAAGGTGCTTATTAGAGACTGGTGCAGCCGGCCAGATACGAATCCCGTTAAATTTCTCCAAGAACCTTAACCACATCCGCAAATCCTCTCTAATCTCCTTAGTTAGTGTAACCCTAGCGTGTGGCCGCGACATTCCCACTGTAGCCAGCTGCATCTCTCTACAGAACACTTTTTCCATAGGAATAATTCTGCAGGAAAAATTAAAGGAACCTAACAATGATTGTGCCTGGCGTAAGGAAACAGACCTTGAAGCCAACGTAAGCTCAATTGATCTTACCAGCTTCTCCACCTTCTCCTGGGGCAACCTACAACAACCTTCCCGCGTGTCAATCTCGATTCCCAAGAATGAAAAACAAGGTAAGGGACCTTCTGTCTTGTCGTGTGCCACTGGCACTCCCAAGATAGAAAATAAAGCCTTGGCCACAAACAGCATGTCTGCGCACTCTGACGAGCCCGCCTTTCCAATAAACAAAAAGTCGTCCAAATAGTGAGCTATACCCACATGACCCGTTCCTGCCTGTATACACCAGTGCAAGAAGGAGCTGAACGCTTCAAAGAATGCGCAGGACACTGCGCAACCCATTGGAAGACATTTGTCCACATAGTACCCATCTGGCAGACGGAAACTCATAAATCTAAAGGACTCTGGATGTAGGGGAAGCAGGCGAAAGGCAGATTCAATATCTAGTTTCGCCGACAAAGCCCCCGACCCAAAGGATCTGACTAGATCTAAGGCTTCTTCAAATGACTGATAACTCACTGAGCTATCCTCCGCCTCTATGGCATCGTTAACCGATTGCCCGTGAGGATGGGAAAGGTGCTGTATCAGCCTAAATTTCCCTGTCGCCTTTTTAGGTATCACTCCCACTGGGGAGATGACCAAATCCGCTATGGGAGGAGACGGAAAGGGGCCAGCCATGCGGCCTAAATCTACTTCTTTCCGCACCTTCTCCTCCAAAATTTCTGGGAACACATAGGCTGAGCGCAAATTCTTTTTTGCATTAGCCATAACACTACCTACTATGGGAAGGGAAAAACCTATCTTAAAACCTGCACCTAAAAATTCCACCTGCTTCCTATCCGGAAACAAGCAAAGCCACCTGTCCAGCTGCTCTGTCTGGACCGGCAAACCCGCTTTACTGAGCGGGCCCTGACTCCCCCTTGCTCTTTCCTGCTCCTGGCATGCCTCTATTGCAATCACGGGCCGTATGTGGTCCTTTGCATTTGGCACAAGCATGCCTGTACCTACATGCATTTCCTCTAGTGCACGTGCCGCTGTTAAAGGCAAAGCACCTGTTTTTGTTCTGAGTTGGGGGAGAACCACGTCTCCCCTGCATGCGAAACCTCTGCACCCTAAAATCCTGCCCCTCCCTTTCCTTCGGACGCATCATCTCCATCCACGTCTCTACGTCCTTACAATCAAATGGAATGATGCGCTTTCCTTTCACTTTCTCCCTGAAGCTCTCATCATATCTCCGCCAGATGGAGCCTCCTTCTCTTCTATAGATCCCCGTAATTAGGTGTAAATATCTCCAGACATCCACCGCCGCCTCGGGCCTAGTTTCCAAATACACTGAAGCAAATACACTAAACGCCGTCACCCAATTGGGGAATGATTTATAGGCCTCCTCTCCTATTCCACCTTTCTCCTTAGCCTTCTCTAGCTCTTTCTTGCCCATTTTAGTTATAATGAAGATATCTACATACGCTCCCTTCTTAATCCTCTCTCTGGACTCCTCCTGATCCCTGATGTCAGCGCTGTATACGAGCAATGGACTACTGGCCCTTTACCCCCGCTTTCTTTAACCGCTGCCTAGCCAGAGATATATATGAAAACCTCCTTTCACTCCTCCCCTTAACATCCGGGAGCAGCAACTTCCTAAAACATTAACCCCTAATGTCCATGTCCAGCTTCGTGACAAGCATCTCCATTTATTTACATTCAGCTTAAGGGCTTCATTCCTAATTAGCATATGTACACTAAATTAGGGATTGGGTGTATTCAAATAGTATATCTGAGGGTATGTCTGGGTTGAGATCATAAGACACACCTCAAAAACTACCAGTTCTGCAGTAGTGCTGAGGTCTTTAATAATATGATGAGAGCACAATTAGTGTGTTACTGTACCTAGAAAAACACAAAATGAACCTAGTCAAAGTATCACTAATAAGACACTTTGAAGATGCTTAAATATTGGGGTCACAAATAACACATTGAGATAGTCCGGCATTCACTAGGTCTTTGAAAAATCTAAAATAATATAGCTAAAAATACTAGAGATGACTGGTTTGGATTCTGTGGAATTCCACAGGTCCATATTTTGGGGTATCGAGTCATGACTGGTAAAATTATGAATCTTGCCATTTTTTAATCAATATCTTTTATATATAGCCTTCCCTCCTGTTCTCATTTGCCATTTTAGAAGAGATAACATGTGGGGAGGGGGATGGCTGCAATGCTGTGCTCAGAAAATCACTTCTAGAGGGTTGAACAGGATGAAAGAGGCAAATTATATAGCAAGCAACAGCTGGGATTTTTCTGCAGTTTATGTCCGCTAGAATTGTGTGCTGATCAATTGGGTGTTAAAAAGTCTAGAGTAGTGGCTACTGGTTGTTAATATAGTATATACTATAGACATCTGAGCTATTTAGTGGAGAAAAACAAGGTGCACACCCAAAAAACACATTCATTTCTTGCCTTTAAAATCCAAAGTGTTTTGAGCTGGAAGCAATTTTGTGAAGGGCAGTCTCAGTGACATTTTTAGTAAGCGGCCAAAAAAGTATATAATTATTTGTTTTTTATGAACTAATTGTCTAAATTTGAATTATATTCTTGAGCAGTGTCAGAAGAATTTTAAGGTACATTTCATCCTTTGCTTATCTCATTGGGCGTTCAACTGTTATGGTGGTAGCTGCAAGTAGTGCCAACTTCAAGTAGTATTACTCCTCTTGTCAACCCTGCATTGGTCTACAGGTCAGGACCAGTACTGGCAATAGTAGTACTTTTTCGACCTCTACTAGCAAAAAAGCTACTGCAGGAAGATAGTGTAATAAAGCGTGCTCAAATTCAATCATGAGGAAAATCTAAGGGTGTCCATGAATGCTATTAGTGAGACTGACGTTTCAGATTCTGACATTATAATTATAGAGCAGCCTCCTTCCCAAATTTTTCAACCATTTGGAAATGTGAGAATGATTAATAATGACGGTAATTTAGACATAAAAATTGAGGATGCTACTTTGGAATTTGCAAATATGCCTGAGGATGATGGGGATAATTGGAATTTAAAAGTTAATATGTTATACTTGAACAAGATAATGAGGAGGATTAAGATGATGATTGTGCTGAAATAAGGCTGCAATCATTGGTACTACCTCATACCCATTATAAGAGCATTGTCATGCCAGAGCATAAGACCCAAATATAGCACCTCTTGTATTTGGAAATATTTTTATTCCAACCCAGACAACATTTTTCAAGGTATCTGTAGTGTTTGTGATGCCACAATAAGTAGAGAAAGGGATGTTAATCATCTTGGCACTTCCTCACTGTTACATTCATTTGCAGCAAGTTACCACAAGTCGTTTTTCAAAAGGTGGAAAATTGTGTATAGTAGCAAGCAACCCAGCATCAGTTAGCAGCCAAATGGATAGACACCTCATGCATTCCTCACCGTCAACAACTTCATGATCAACCTCCTCATTATTGGTAGTAGTCCAGGATCCAAATTTCCAATTGCAAGTAACGCCTGTAATGCAATCCCTGATACCCAAGAGACATCCTACTGCTGCTGGCAAGTGATACAAGCAGAGTAAGCATATTTTATACAATTATCTGTTAAGCATGGGTTTTGAAGAGGATCAAGCATGACGTTTAGCATCCTGCGGCACAGTGGATCACTAAATCCATGACAGCTATGTAAGCATTGAATGTCCATCACATTTTTGTCATCAATGCATTACGTTTTAGTCAAATAGATGAGATCATGTGTCCATGCTACCAAATTCATCTCGATTCTATTTTTCAGCTGTAATAGGAGGTTAAACAAAAGTAATTCAATTCTTAGAAAATGCCAGTGTACCAAATGTTCACTTAACTATAGATATGTAGACAAGCGGTACTGGACAAACAAAAGACTAAATGATAATGACAGCCCACTGGATAGGTGTATCCCTATCAGCAGCAGCAGCAGTGCTGAAAGCTTCACCATCATCCCCATCATCCCCATCATTGATTCTTTCAGCACAGTAGTGCTAGCACACAATGCCAGATCATTCACAGGCAATCTACTTTTTGCATCACTGGTTTCAAAAGGAGACATACCAGTGTCAATCTGTTGGAAACTGACCTGATCTCCTCAACTAACAATACATTTTCAGAATTTGGCTAGAATTCAAAGAAACTGATTGTTACAAAGATTACATGTTTTTAGCAGATAGAGACAAATAAATATTAAAACTATCGAACATTCATTTGCTTTCTCCATAGTGTCCATGGTGGACATTATAATTAGGTCGACATTTCAAATGTTGACAATATTATATGGTTAGTGTTCGGGGTAGAGTTAGGGATATGGTTATGAATAGAGTTAGGGATAGGGATTAGGGATATTATTGCTGACCTAACAATATTTTCTACATTTGAATTGTCAACCTAATAATGCTGTCTACATTTCAATTATTAACCTAATAATACTGTCGATGTCATTATTGTTAACTTTCCAACCCTATCTATATTAGGGTGACCACCATTTGAATGTTGATCATGTGACTGTCAAACATATGTATCACATCTGGTTGGAAGGGGCCAAGGACAATTCCATCTTCCACAATATGGCCTTGGTCTATTATCATCTGTTAAAATTTTACTGATGCCATCACTGTCCTTCTAATGAGCTCTGATACTGCCGTTGTTGTCCCTATCCAATTTATCGCTGCTGTCCCTCTCCAATGTGTCGCTGCTATCCATCCAATGTGTCACACATGCTGCCTAATGGTTATGCTACTTGGTGTATCTTCTTCTCTAAAATGACAATGTAGTTCATCTAGATATCTTTGATGAGGCTGATCACATTGTCACCATTGATAAAGATGACCACTGTTAGCTAAATGCCAATTATTAAATTGTTAAAATACCTATCTCATCTCCAGTTCAACAACCAACAACAAAATGTTCGCTTTTGTAGGAATCCAATCAAATCAAGCACTTCAGCCACAAAAGTGTCAATGCCTGTCGCTGCAGTGCTTGGTTTGTTCAACTATATTCATGTCCTTTTTAACATATGGGTGGGTGGTCCCAAGGACAATTCCATCTTGCACTATTTTACTTTATGGCCTTTGTCTGTCATTTTAATATTTAAAATCAACTGATGCTACCTCTCTGATTACTGACTCTTCCATTTTCAAGATCCATGATGTCTATTGCTAAAAACATTGTGTGCCTGGTCTTTCACCATTTTTCTTCTAGGTGCAGCACACCTTCATCTATCTACTTGTCTAAAATGACACTTCTATCAGCCAATGCTCTGCCACTATGGATTCTAGCTTGCTTTGCAAACAAAATTTGGTTGTTCATCATGTTCCTCCTCCTCCTCCTCAGAAACATATCAGTGTCAATCTGTTGGAAAGACTCAGAAATGTCATAGCAAATTAACTCACCCTGCTAAGACTCTCGTCAGGATTTCTCAATGCTGATAACAGAGTGAACATTGTGTGTGCATTATAACTGGGTGAATTTCAACACATAAAATGCTTTGCACACACAATAAACTTGGCGGTGCAGAATTTCTTAAAAAATGAGAAATCGGTGCAGGAGATGCTGTCTGTGGCCCATAAAAGTTTTGGGCATTTTCAGCATTCAGCGACCATATGTAGATAATTTATGCACACTGTTGTGCCACTATGTTTCATAGGGATTGTATCTTTTATTAAACCAACATTTATTTGTGCTGCTGCTGTGTCACAAATTTTAGCCAGGCAGCTCGCTTCAGGCCTTGGCAAAAATTGGTGGAAAATTTGACAGTTGTGAAAAGATCATTAGAAAAGATTATAAAAGAGACTGTAAATGTCTGTAAATGAATGTTAACGCTATAAATAGTAATGTAGGAATAAAAACAGATCAAGATCACATGCTTTTACCTATTTTCACCAATTTTTATTCAAATGCAGATCTGAAACCAAAACCAAAACACATGAGGATTTCTGGGCAAAACCAAAACTTAAATCAAAAAATAAACATGGTATTAGAGCCAAAACCATTATTATTATCATAGATTTGTAAGTCATCATGGTGCTCCACAGCGCTATACAGAAGGGAAAACTGGACATGCATAAAACAAGGACGTACACGGCAGACAAAATAAATGCAGACATGAAAGCAAAGGGTATGAAGGACCCTGCTCATTAGAGAGTTTACATTCTAAGTGGAAGAGGGCACAGCTGAAACAAGAGGGACAGGTGTGTGGCTTAGAGTGGAGAATGCTAACATTAGGGCCATTTTCCTCTGATTTGCAGACAAAACTATAATATCGTATAATTTGCTGACATACATGAATTTTTAGCCAAAATTTGCTTGAACAACAGCAAACAGAATTCCTGGAGGTAAATGTATCAAGCTGAGAGTTTTCCGGCGGGTTTGAAAAGTGGAGATGTTGCCTATAGCAACCAATCAGATTCTAGCTATCATTTTGTAGAATGTACTAAATAAATGATGGCTAGAATCTGATTGGTTTTTCAAACCCAACAGAAAACTCTCAGTTTGATACATTTACCCCCTGGAGTTTTATACATTTCTAGTGGTCTGCGAGTATGTTATGGATGGAGTGAAAAAAGGATAAGCAAATTTGCTTTCAGATCTATGGCTGTGCAAATTATAAATACACCCCTGGGTTCACTGCTGCTATAAACAAATTTAGAGCCCAGTCTGGTGAGTTCACAGTAAAACAGATTAATCCTTTATTCATTCATTACAAACATTTTCTGCATTGCTAGAAGGAAAATAATAATATGTTAGAACCTTTATAAAAAAAAGGTGTGGCTTTTATAGATTAAGCTAACCTGATATAATATTGGTGGTCCACAATATGGGAATCCTAAATATAACATGAGTAGGTTCTGCAGGTTCAACTAGGACATAAGTTTTACCATGGGCCTCCACCTCACTGTTCATTAGGACATTCTAAAAATCTGCTGCCCTCTATATATGGTCAGCGAATTAACCGCTTCCATATCTCCAACCCATATCCCCAAATATGCTGCCTCGGCTCCCTTGCCAGTTCTATTGCTAAATGTTAATTATCTACACCCCTGCCAAGCTTAATGAGATATTTACTTGCCTCAACTAATTAAATGTAATATTGTACAGCTTCCTGCATGCACAGTGTTACAAGAACTGGTTCCGAAGTTACAGTATAAGAAACTGTACTCTTGCTTTAATTTTTACACCATCAGCACACTTTTTTTTATTAATGTTTAAGATCAACTTGTGTTTAACTTATTTTACTCTAATTAAAAGAAACATAAATTTTTTACAGATTATTTAGCATTAAATTTTAAGGCTACTCTATATAAGTAAAATAGTTTATACCTCATATCACAGAATACTTGGTTACCTACAATACATTCATATTAGACACCGATTAAAGAGGAGCTGTTATCTTATCACAGTGGAGGAATCCAGTTTGTGTGAATAATCGTTATGTCCCCTATCAGCTTGCATAGGAACCAATAACATCACTGTGATACTGTCTAACTAATATTCATGTGACCTTACTTGTATTTATAAGTTACTAGTGAATGAATTGGCAATATTCTCAAGAATATAAGTCCAGCCCACAAAATTGATATCAGGTACACTTTCTTTCATTGTTTTTTTATAATAGCACTCTAACTAGACAATTTCATATAAATAACACATACTAGAAGTGCATAGATAAAGTAGGGAAAAGAGAAGTTTGTTTATACCTCTCTCCCAGTTGTGCTATTCATACACTGATAAAAGGAAGTGATCATGATTGTTTCACTCACTGACCAATCACAGCGTACTTACATCGGTGAGTGGTAACTGGAAGTCAGTAAATGTATAAGGAGAGTGGCAAGGTGTGCCAGAGGATGCCATTGTTTATATTTATTATTTTTCTGTCCCTTATAAGGATGTGGGGAATGCACCGTGCTGCCTCAGGCGGCAAATGAGTCAGGAATAGCTCTGTAACATAAAGAGTAAGATTTTAGACTGATTGTAGACAACCCGCTATTCTCTTCTGAGGGCAGCAGAAAATCAGTTGTTGCACTAGTGGCAGATAGACAGAGCACAGAAGCTATGATGCCCTAATGGGTCCCGTCTTCTGTTGGTCTACTAGGACTGACATTCTGGTAGTTGTGCCCATGTTTGTAAACATGTTAAAATAAGTTTACCAGACGTCTATCTCCTTTATGAGAGTTATTCCGTAAAACTGTAGATTGAGATTTTAATGTGCACTCTGCATTAGGAGGAACAGGCATGGCATGTTTTGAATGCATAAGTATTAAAACATATAATAATAGATTTTTTGTGTACTCATAAAAAGCTATTGCAATAAATATTTTTTGCAAGCTGGGAAAAAATAAAAAATAGTAGAGATTAGGGTTCAATCCTGAAAGAGGATTGCTAATATTTTCAGCTATGTTATATGTTTCCTAGAAGAGAAAATATTTCTTTGAAACAGAGATTATTCAATTAATTGAACTAATACATATGGTACACACTGAAATACTGCATAACTTTCTTAAAGAGAACACTCCCTTACTACTCTGTAATTCTTCCTGTAAAGTGTTTGTTTTTTGTGTGCAATTTTAGTGGTGTTGAAACTAATCAAAAGTTGAAGTGACATGCTTATTGCTGATCTCTACAAAGATCTGATAGATCTATAACATGACAAAGCCTGTGATTTGATGAAAGACTAAGGGCTAGATTTACTAAGCGGCGGGTTTGAAAAAGTGGGGATGTTGCCTATAGCAACCAATCATATTCTAGCTATCATTTTGTAGAAGGTACTAAATAAATGAAAGCTAGAATCTGATTGGTTGCTATAGGCAACATCCCCACTTTTTCAAACCCGCAGCTCAGTAAATCTAGCACTAAATGTTGAAGGTCCAGGCCTATGGTTTAAGGTTACCAAGTGTCTGGTTTTGAACTGGACGGCCTAGTGTTTTAATGCCCTGTCTGGTAAAAATGAATGTCGAAATACTGGACAATAAACTTCCTCAATGCAGGGTCACATGATTCCCACTTGTCATCAGAACTGCTGGTGGCAACCTGAAGCTCAGCTGAAATTGTTAGTCCCAATAAAATTATATTACAATGTTTCTTCGCAAAGCAATAATTTCTGAGCATGTCATCATATGAATTACTTGCACCAGTGCTTGTCTGTGACATGCCACTCTGGTGATATTGGGGCCCCTCTCCACTACCTTGACTGTGGTCAAGGTAAAGAAGTCCAGTGGAACTAGGTCTCTTCTCTGTCTGGTACCTTCATATATAGAGGTGCTGAGACTGAGTTCCCAATCACAGCATGCATGTCCTGGTTCGCATTACTCACTAGATGATCTAGACAGCAGTCGGCTGTTAAAGTATTATTTTTTTAAATTAAATATTGCCTTATATAGCAAGCATGGTGAGGGGGGCTCCTGATTTCCAATTGCATAGCCAAGCTAACCATTGTAGATTTAATGGCATTATAAGGTTGCAGGCCCAGAGGCTTTACTGCAGCAGCTGAAGTCATTCCTGCTGCACTGTCTCTATTTACTCAGCCACAGGCACATGAGGCTGAGCACCAGGGGTCAGAGGAGCTTGTGCCAAGACCTTAACAAACTCCTTTGACCCCTGGTGCTCTGCTGTATGCGATTGTGGCTGAGTGAGAGAAAAACATCATTCTGGAGTTACTGGTGCAGGTATTTATTTTTATATATCCATTGCATATCTCCCAATAAGGCATTTAGAAAAAATAAGCATTGCCAGATCCGTACAGCCCCCCGCCAGAACCACCCAGTTCTCACCCAGAAATACCCACTTTACGGCCCTTGAATTGGGACAGATGGGAAGTATGCAATTGAGCCTTCGGAATCTTAGGTTCCTATACTAGTCAGACAAGTGTTTCAATTTGGGAGTCTGATTTGGCTGTATATTTATAATTCTCATATCCAGCTGCAAGTAGGCTAATTGGTATAGCAGCAGTCATATTTATGTTGGTATTTTATGATATTTTTAATATTTTCTTGATAAATTCGTAACATTTGAATAAGTAGGTTTATCTATTAGCGCTTTTTATAATTTACACTAACTCCTGACAGGATTAGGAACTAGGAATTGTGGAAACAACACTTGTGTTGTTGAAAGGGGGTTGTGCTGAATGATCTTCTACTAGGTTTTGTTTAGGTTTTGTCACTAGGAGTTCTACCCAGGATTCACCAGATGATAATGCTTACCAGAGGGGCGGGGTTTACACAGCGATCCTCTGGGCAGTAGGGTGAATAGTAGGAATGTTATACAACAGCAGGTGGAGAGAGAATGTCAATGGAGTAGATAGGAGTCAGTGACTCGCAGCTATATTGGTAGGAAAGTCAGCGACTTGCAACTATAGTGCAGAGGCAGGTATCAACCAAGAAGAGCCGAGCGTACGTGAATAGGTGAAGGAAGGTAACGGGAGAGTCAGTGGTCTGCGGATAGCAAGTTGTACCACTGCTGTGATGAAAAGACTTGTCCAGGTGCAGGTAGGTAGCGGGAGAGTCAGTGGTCTGCGGATAGCAAGTTGTACCACTGCTGTGATGGGAAGACTTGTCCAGGTGCAGGTAGGTAGCGGGGAAGTCAGTGGTCTGCGGATAGCAAGTTGTACCACTGCTGTCATGGGAAGACTTGTCCAGATGCAGGTAGGTAGCGGATGAGTCAGTTTTCTGCGGATAGCAAGTTGTACCACTGCTGTGATGGGAAGACTTGTCCAGGTGCAGGTAGGTAGCGGGGAAGTCAGTGGTCTGTGGATAGCAAGTTGTACCACTGCGAGGAGGTGAAGACTTGTCCAGGTGTGGATAAGTAGAGTAATAGTAATAGTCTATGGCTGTATGTATACAGCTGGAGAGCAGAGAAGCTTGTCCAAACAGATATGCAGGGTAACAGCTAATAGTCTATAGCGGGTATGTATACCGCTGCTGAGTAGAGAGGCTTGTCCATGGCAGATATGCAGGATAACAGCT